>SJYF01000590.1:2478555-2493324 GCA_006410515.1 Procapra przewalskii | reverse complement strand
CCTAAAGAGACCTTGAGGGCAAACCAGCCCCTCTCTGAGCCTCAGTTTCCATACTGTAAAGAGGCCCATGATTCCTCCGTGGAATTCTCTTTATGGAAACACTACTCTGTGCCACTCACTGGGCTCTTGTGAAGGTGAAACAGGTTAACGGGTGAAAGTGGGTGTCTTGGAAACTTTGAAGTCCTGGGTGTGTGAGCTGTCCGGAGACCTCTGGTGCGACTTTCTCAGTTCACGGGTGCAGGGCCGAGGCCTGGGGAGGCCAGGGACTTGCCAAGGCTGCCGGTGGGCCTGAGGCTGTCGGAGCACAGGAGTCCTCCCCAAGCCCAGGGCTCTTTCAGAAGGAATGGAGCAGAGTTTTAAGGCCTGCTTCGTGGGGGGCTTTTGACAGTAGTGTTGGGCTCATCGCGTGGACCATAGCGTTCCCTCCAGAGTCAGGAATTGTGTAGTCTCCCAGTACACCCTAAATATTAGATTTTACATTTAAGAAATAAAAGTAAAAGGGTGGAGGAAAATGCAAATTGGAATCCAACAGTAACTAGTGATCTGTGTATGATATTGATGACATAACCACTTGAAGAAAAGGGCTGTATCTGAGGGACTTTGTCTGCCTGCGATCCCTGGGTGGAGAGTCCTCTAAGGACAAAGAGGCTCTGGTCCTTGCTTGTGAGGCAGTGGTGGGGTGGGAGGCAGGACATTTGGGAAGCAACTTTGGGGTCCCCTGGGACTGGTGGTGTCAGGACCTGGGTTCTCACCTTAGGATGAGGGAGATTTGGAGTGGGGGGAAAGAGAAGAACTCTGTGGTGTTCCCAGTTAGTAATTGTGTTATGACACAGTGACAAACTGACTCCTGAGCTCTGTCTCCTGAGAGGACCTAGAAGGAATGGCAGCCAGCTGCAAGGAACTTCAGTTCAGTTCAGTTCAGTTCAGTTCATTTCAGTCGCTCAGTCGCGTCTGACTCTGCGACCCCATGTATTGCAGCACACCAGGCCTCCCTGTTCATCACCAACTCCCGGAGTTCACTCAGACTCTCGTCCATCGAGTCCATGATGCCATCCAGCCACCTCATCCTCGGTCGTCCCCTTCTCCTCCTGCCCCCCAATCCCTCCCAGCATCAGAGTCTTTTCCAATGAGTCAAGTCTTCACATGAGGTGGCCAAAGTACTGGAGTTTCAGCTTTAGCATCATTCCTTCCAGAGAAATCCCAGGGTTGATCTTACCTAGACCCAAAACTCCACTCCCCAGTGAATGGCACTGGGGACCCTGGAGAGATGGCTACTCCAGGACTGAGACAGGGAAAGTCCACAGGAGCCTAGACAGTAAAGATGCTCTTGAAGAATGATGGGAAAGGACAGAAGGATCTTGAAAGGGCTCCCAAGGGCCAGATTGGGAGGGGGACTTGAGCACAAAATCAATAATAAAACAACACATTTAGTCCATTGGATAAACTACAAATCCATGAGTATTGATACTTTCAAAAGTATTTTAAGGCTTTTTTTTTTTTTTTTTGGTGGGGGGAAGCGGGCAGCGCTGTGCCACGTGTGGGATCTTAGTTCCCTGACCAGAGATCAAACTTGTACCCTCTGCACCAGAAACATGGAGTCTTAAACGCTGGACCATCAGGGAAGTCCTAAAAAGTGTTTTAAAGGAGAAGGGAAAATTCTTCTTCAAAGAACACCAGTGAATAAAAGGAGAGGGAATGACAAAACCAAAAATCACTATTTTACAGCCATCCTGGTAATAAGTGATTCAAGAAAGAATCATCTCAAAAGATGTCAGGGAATTTCTTGATGGTTCAGTGGTTAGAACTCTGAGCTCTCATTGTCAAGGGCCCTGGGTTCAATGCCTGGTTAGGGAACTAAGATCCCACAAGCTACGCAGCATGGCCCAAAAGAAAAAAACAGATGTTAAAACCATAGGGTACAATATTTTTAGGGAGGAAGAAATGAAGAAATCTAAGGATACCAGCTTAACAAAATAATAAGACCTAATGTCACCAATAAGACTTCCCTGGTGGCTCAGCTGGTAAAGAATCCACCTGCAATGCAAGAGACCCCAGTTCGATTCCTGGGTTGGGAAGATCCCCTGGAGAAGGGGAAGGCTCCCCACTCCAGTATTCTGGCCTGGAGAATTCCATGGACTGTATAGTCCATGGGGTCGCAAAGAGTTGGACACGACTGAGCGACTTCCACTTTCAGTAATGTCACCAATATGGGAGGGACTGACCTCATGTGCTTGCTGGCGTCGTGGCTTTGGGAGGGGCTCAGCATCAGCTTGGGATTTCCTGACCAAAAAGTCCAACTGGAGTCAAATCTGCCGGAAACAATCAGACATATTCAAATTGAGGGACTTTCTGCAAGCCAACTGGTCTGGATGCTCCGAAAAGGTCATAAAAGGCAAAAGCAAAAATGAAACATCAAAGTGGAAGGCTGAGAATTACTGTAGCTTGAAAGAGACGTACCAGCTAAGTGAGCTGAGTGATCCTTGATGAATTCCTGAGTCAAAACGCAGCCATTCTGGGGCTTCCTTGGCAGTTCAGTGGTTAAGACGCCAAGCTCCCACTGCGAGGGGCTCGAGCTTCCTGTTGGGGGTGGGGGGGGTACTAGGAGCCCACATGCTGAGTGAGGGCCACAGAACAAAAGCACAGACACACACACACACAACCCTAGAAACAGGCTCTAATGAGCACCACGGCAGTTAGCACGACAAGGAGAGAAGCTTGAGTGACGGCATGTGTATTGGATAATGATATTGATCAGACACTAATTTCCTGGATTGTGGTTCTGTAGAGGGAGACACAGGCTTCCCCAGTAGCGCAGCTGATAAAGAATCTGCCTGCAATGCAGGAGACCCCCGTTCGATTCCTGGGTCAGGAAGATCCCCTGGAGAAGGGATAGGCTACCCACTCCAGTATTCACGGGCTTCCCTGGTGGCTCAGATGGTAAAGAATCTACCTGCGATGTGGGAGACCTGGGTTTGATCCCTGGGTCTGGAAGATCCCCTGGAGGAGGAAATGGCAACCCAGTCCAGTATCCTGGCCTGGAGAATCCCCATGGACAGAGGAGCCGGGCGGGGTACAGTCCATGGGGTCGCAAAGAGTCGGACTTGACTGAGTGACTAAGCACCCAGCACAGAGGGAGACACGTGCTGGGTTCTCGTGGGCGAAGTGCCACGGTATCTGAAACACACATATTTAAGGAGAAACAGAACGGAAGAGGCAGAGCAAATGTAGTGTACAGCAGCCGGCCCGTGCAGGTATTCACTGCACTCTTCCTGAAACACTTCTACAGATTTGAAATTTTTCAAAGTGCAAGTGTTGGGAGAAAAAGATTCTCTTCTCGAGGCGCAAACACATCGTCCCTCTCCTGACGTCTCAGCTTCTTCTCCATAAAACGGGGCGGGGGTTTGGTGGCCTCTCAGCTGCCAAGAAGTGGGAGAACAGATCCTTATCTCCAGGGAACAGGAAACGCCCAAGATAATGAACTGTTGAGCAAAGGGTGGGGTGTTCCTTCAGGAATTTTTATGGACTGACATTTCTTGTCCAGCAAAGGCATGTGGACGGAGTTTGTCAGAGGCCAGCAGAGTGGAAGTTGAAACCCAGAAACCCCCTTGAGAAAGAGAGAAGGCCCAGGAACCCACTGCATTCTCCGAGACACTGCAGTTTCTTATGAAAAAGACAATTCAAGAGTCCCTGGTCTCTTGCCTTCCCCAAATATGGAGAAAATATTTGGGGGGAAAAGTTAAAATAATAATCTGCTAAGGCTCAAAAATGTTGTGCAAAGAAAAAACGTTTTGGATTTATAAACAAGTTTCCACTTCAAAGATGCTGAGTTTTGTCTGGCAGACTCTGAAGAGGGAAAAAGTTCAGGAGATTTGAGTCATGGTGGCAGATTTGCCTGGGAGACACTCATGCTGGGGTCAGTGGAGGGACCTGCCAGCATCCTCCTGACACAGCCCAAGTGCCCACGCGGACGTCCCCCCAAATTTTTTTGGCAAATACCAATTTTTAAAAAATTTCTCCTTTGAAGAGTGAAACATATGGAACCTCTCAGAAAGCAAAAACACAATTTGACTGCAAGAGCAATTCAGAGATATTATTCAAACATTTTGTATTACAGGGCCTTAGAATTGTTTTACATAATGGAAATTTGTAGTTTTTCAAGAATTTGTCAATGTTTTAAAGTATTAAACCATCATACCAATTATTTAAAGTATTCTTTATAAAATCTTTCAAGACTAAAAAAAAACAATCCACTTTTGATCAGGCCAGTTCCAGGACCCTGAGTCTTCTGTCTGACAATTTTTTTACTTCAAGTTTTATTGAGATAATTGGCATACTGGGATCCCCCAGTGGCTCAGCGGCAAAGACTCTGCCTGCCGAGGCAGGAGATGTGGGTTTGATCCCTGAGTCGGGAAGATCCTCCGGAGGAGGGCATGGCAACCCACTCTGGTATTCTTGCCTGGAAAATGCAAATGGACAGAGGAGCCCGATGGGCTACAGTCTATGGGGCTGCAAAGAGCCGGACACGACTTAGCGACTAGACACGCTGCAGGTTAAAACCCTAGTACTTACGTATCTTATAACTGGAAGCTGGTAGCTTTTGACTGCCTTTATTCATCCAGCTCCCACTTGCCCTATTTCCCACCTCTGGTAACTACAAATTTGATCTCTTTTTCTATGAGTTTTTTCGCTGTTTATTTAGTTTATTTATTTATTTTTTTTAAGCGTCATTGACTACAGCACCATGTTAGTTCCTCCCGTCTTTAAATCTGTCCGTGTATCGCGATCCATCAGA
This sequence comes from Procapra przewalskii, assembly GCA_006410515.1. Classification (NCBI taxonomy): domain Eukaryota; kingdom Metazoa; phylum Chordata; class Mammalia; order Artiodactyla; family Bovidae; genus Procapra; species Procapra przewalskii. The sequence continues at coordinate 2,488,532 of SJYF01000590.1, read as the reverse complement.
CCATCTTTCTGAACCCTGGCCTAGACTACGTGCTTGCTGAGAGGCCGTGGAGCAGGAAGTCGTGTGATGTGAAAGGTTATACAAACCCAGCCCTGTACAGGCCTCCTCTGAATCTCAAACACGGGGAATTTATAGGCTGCAAACTCTTGACCCAGAAATGTTTCTCCAAGGGCCAGAGAGGCCGGAATTGGTTTTCATGACTCTTTTCTTTGATGTCAGAGAAGTGAGGGGTCATCCTCACCACCGCCCCAGCAAGCACTTGGTCTTGGCTGCTTCTGTGGGGTTCTGGAAGACAAGTTTTTCCATGCACGGAGATTCACTCACTTTCAAAGCAGCTCACCCATCTACCGCTAGCTCCAAGTTGCTCTCAGCAGCCCCGTCCCTCTCTCCAACTCCACGCCCCCGCCTCCAGCGCCACACTCTGCAGAGCACCCCCAGGGGGGCCCCGAAGGGCCATGGCTCTGGTCCTCAGAGGCAGTGCCTGTTCTCTTCAAAGCTTTAGTTCTTTTCAGTAAACCGGGAGGACTCAAGGTGCCTGCCAGCATTGCAGAGGCACGCAGTGCGGTCTGGGGTGAACGTGACTGGGTAGCTAGGTGGGGTTGGGGCTAGACCCTCCAGCCCTTCGTGCTCAGCCCGGCCCTGTCAGGTGAGACCTGCCTTCTCGAGGCCACCGAAGGCCTCCCTTTCGGTCTCACGCACGCAGGATCCAACCTTGCGTGTGTGTGTTAGTTGCTTCAGGTCAGTTCAGTCGCTCAGTCGTGTCCGACTCTTTGCGACCCCATGGACTGTAGCCTACCAGGCTCCCGCATCCATGGAATTTTCCGGGCAAGGGTACTGGAGTGGGTTGCCATTTCCTTCTCCAGGATCCAGACTTACTCTACAGGTCTTTACTGAGTGCCTACTATGTGCTGGCACGCCAGTGTCCCCCGTGGCGCAACCCATGTCTCCTTGCTGGTCTCGCCTCCCTGCCGGCACATGGCGCTGCCTTGCTACGGTGTCAGTCACCCAGCTGTGTGACTGAGTGACTGACACTTCAGCTGCTCTGCGACCCCGTGGACTGTAGCGTCTGTCCATGGAATTCTCCAGGCAGCAGCACCGGAGCGGAGTGCCATTTCCTTCTCCATACTCTGCTAAGGCTGCCATAACAAATAGCACAGGCTGGGGTGGGGTGGGATGCGGGACTTCAAGGACAGAAACTCAGTTTCGCACAGCTCGGGAGCCTGGAGTCTGCGACCAGGGGCCCAGCAGGACTGAGCTTCTCTGCTCCGCTCGCAGGGGCCACCTGCGTCCTCTTGCAGCCCCCCTCTGAGCGTCCGGGTCCTAAGCTCCGCTTCTTCTAAGGGTGTCTGTCACGCTGACTTAGGGCCCACCCTAATGACCTCATCTAACCTTGCTGCTGCTGCTAAGGCGCTTCAGTCATGTCCGACTCTGTGTGACCCCAGAGACAGCAGCCCACCATGCTCCCCCGTCCCTGGGATTCTCCAGGCAAGAACACTGGAGTGGGCTGACACTTCCTCTCCAATGCATGAGAGTGAAGTCGGTCAGTTGTGTCCCACTCTTAGTGACCCCATGGACTGCAGCCCACCGGGCTCCTCCATCCATGGGATTTGCCAGGCAAGAGTGCTGGAGTGGGGTGCCGTTGCCTTCTCCTTACCACCTCTTTAAACGCCCTGTCCAGTTCTAGTCACATTCTGAGATACTAGGGGTTATGTGATATGTGAAAGTTGCTCAGTCGTGCCTGACTCTTTGCGACCTCATGGAATATTTAGTCCTTGGAATTCTCCAGGCCAGAATACTGGAGTGGGGAGCCTTTCCCTTCTCCAGGGACTCTTCCCAACCCAGGAATTGAACCGGGGTCCCCTGCATTGCAGGTGGATTCTGTACCAACTGAGCTCTTAGGACTCCAGTGAATGGTGAGCCTGTGACACACACTTGGCTCTGTCTATGCCCTCCTGCCTGGGCTAGTAATATAATAACAATTGCCCTTACGTATCAGGGACTCTACTGAGCATTTTATGCATATTAACTCATTGATCACATCCAGTCTGAAGCGGGTACGAATATTACCCCCACCCCCATTTTACAGATGGTGAAACTGAGGCTCAAAGAGGTTGACTAACTGCCCACTAGACCATAAGCTCTTTCACTCCAGCACAGCACCTGACGCTCCTGTGCAGGAGAGATGGACATGCCCAGTGGCCCCCAGGTAGGAAGTAGGGAGCGAATTTTAAAGGCATGCGATCACAGGGCCCCAGCTTTGATGGCCTAACCACTGCACAGGCCCCCCTCTTCCTTTGTCTCCTCTTACTCGGAAACCAGAGTGACATTTCTGAAGTGCAAATCTGATGTCACTTCCTCATGTAAAACCCTTCTGCGGTTTTGCCCTTGGCCCTCCTCAGGTTACCCCGGCCTCCAAGGCCCTTGCGTGGCCAGTGAGCTCCCTCCCACCTCTCGGCCTTCCCTCTCCCCCCACAGCCCAAGCACCAGCCCCACAGCCCAAGCACCAGCCCCACCGGACCCTGGCAAGTCCCCAAGCTCCCCAAGCACTCTCCTGCCCCGTGTGACTCCAAAGATGAGGGCTTTGGCTGTGTTCCCCAACTTTGATATCAACACTGATGCTTCCTCAAGGCTGATCTTAACTGCTGCCCCCAGATCACTGTCCAAAGGCCTTTGCACATGCTGTGCCCACTGCGTGGTCCCTGTGCTCCATGCTTCTCCATGGAGACCTGGCCCGAATCCCTCTTCCTCCAGGAAGTCTTCCTTCCATGGCACATGACGTAGCTACTGGGGTGACATCATGCCAGTGGTGTGTCTTGCTTCCTCGAGCCCCAGACTAAGAGCCCCTCCTGGACTGTGATAGAATCTTCTTTGTAACAGTGACTCCCAGGCGCTAGACAGGGCATGTCCCCATCAGAGTTTGATGAGTGAATAAGTGAAAGAATTTTCAAATGCACTTCAGTGTACAGCAAAGACTGGTACAATACTGTCAATGAATTATTGTGGTTTAGTTGCTAAATCGTGTCTGACTCTTTGTGACTCCATGGACTGTAGCCTGCCAGGCTGCTTTGTCCATAGGATTTTCCAGGCAAGAGTACTGGAGTGAGTTGCCATTTCCTTCTCCAGGGGATCTTCCTGACCCAGGGATTGAACCCAGGTCTCCCGCATTGGCAGGCAGAGCCTTCAGCCCTGAGACACCTGGGAAGCCCTTAAATCAGCTATTATTCCATTTAAAAAGAAAGAAAGAGAAAAAAGAATAAAGGCAGCAAGGAGGATGGGGGGAAACCAGCATTTTCAATTCTTAGAATTTGGCATAACCTGGTTTTGTTTTTTATTTAATGAAAATCAAACTTTTAAATATATTTTAAAAAATTCTTTAATGAATGTAAGAAGAGCGTGGCTCTTCCAAGGTGCCAAGTTCAACTTGGTTCACACCGGACGCCCTTGGGAAGGAGCCGTGGCAACGTGGGGCGGCTGGGGTCAGCGGAGGCGGCGGGGCACTGATGAAGGCTGAGCCACCAGGATGTTGCTGGTGGGCTGGGGGTCAGGTGTGGATAAGAGGGGGGATCGAGGGTGGCCTCAGGGCTGGCGAGTGGGGCCGCTCTATTTGCGGTGAGTGGGCCTCTCCCTGCGGTGGCTTCCTGTGGGCCCCGGGAGCTGTGGCGCACAGGCTTAGTTGTTCTGTGACACATGGAATCTTAGTTCCCAGACCAGAGTTCAAACCCGTGTCCTCTGCATTGGCAGGTGGATTTTTTTTTAATTTATTCATTTTAAGTGGAGGCTAATTACTTTACAATATTGTGGTGCTTTTTGCCATACACTGACATGAATCAGCCTTGGGTGCACATGTGTTCCCCATCCTGAACCCCCTCCCACATCCCTCCCCATCCCATCCCTCAGGGTCATCCCAGTGAGCCAGCCCTGAGCACCCTGTCTCATGCATGGAACCTGGACTGGCGTTCTATTTCACATATGGTAATATACATGTTTCAATGCTATTCTCTCAAATCATCCCACCCTCGCCTTCTCCCAGAGAGTCCAAAAGTCTGTTCTTTACATCTGTGTCTCTTTTGCTGTCTCTCATATGGGTTCATCATCGCTACCCTCTTTCTAAATCCCATAGATATGCATTAATATACTGTATTGGTGTTTTTCTGTCTGACTTACTTCACTCTGTATAATAGGCTCCAGTTTCATCCCGGCAGATGGACTCTTCCCTGGACTCCCAGGCCCCTTCCCTGTGTCTCCCAGCACAGATGCAAAGCAGCTCTGACTTGATCTTTTCTGATGCTGCCCTTCGGGTACCAGTCCCGGAATCTGAACACCCTGCCAGGGAAGCCCTTCAGCTGAGGCTCCAGAGCACAGAGAGGGCATGTGCCCGGGCCAAGGCACCCAGCCCCACAGACACGGAGACAGACTTGGCTCATCCTCCCACCCTGGCTGGTTCCCACTTCAGGATCCGTGAGGCCGGTTCCCTGATGAGGGACACATTCCTGGCCTCCGGGGGAGGTTTATAGAGCGAGTGGCCGCTTTTGTCACCCGAGGGTGGCAGGAAGTGGGGGCAGGACTGATTTACACCCTGAGTGTAAGCAATGTTGCCCCACGCTGCCAGCTAGGTGCCCAGTTCCCTCTTGGGCACAGCGGTCTGAGGGCAATCAGCCCCACAGGCCCTGAATGAGCTCCCAGAGCCCTGGTGTCCCCAGTCAGTCCTGCAAGGCAGAGGAGGGTCAGGGGAGCTCTGGCACAACGCCAGCCTCCCCCACCGCTGGGGAAAGGTGAGGCTTCTCCGGTTGAGAAGTGGCAGACTGGTTTGTCCGACGCTGGAATGAAGCCCGGCTTAGACATGAATCTCTCTTTATCTGTGTCATCGGGAGGCTGGGAGGCATGTGGGTCCTGGCCCGCCCAGACCTGAAAGGCCCCTGTCAGCTCAGAGGAATTGTTCGCTCTCTGTAACAGGAGCCATGGGTGACCCAGTCACCCTGGACTGGCCCCTCACCCTGGCCAACCCTGTGGATCAGAGCCCAGATGGTGAGCGCAGGAGGGGGGGCACTGGACCGATCCCAAGTTCAAGTTGGGCCCCCTCATCACTGTCCTGCAGCCCTGCAGTGGCTTGGGGAGGTGGCTGGCCTCACCCCCACTTTACAGAGAAGAAAACAGGGCACACAGTGACTTCCCTGTCTCCCGCCCTGCACCCCAGGCTGCTGGCTCTGTGCCCACGGCGCCACAGGAAGTGTGTGTTTCAGGGGTCCTTGGGCATGGGAGCTATGGATACAGGGTTCAGCAGGGCAGCCCCAGGCTCCGCAGAACGTCCGGGCATGGGAGCTTGCACTCCAGGCCTCCGTTTGATTGGACTGCAGCTCGCCCACCTCCCCTCTCCATCCCAGGACATCCAGGCCAGCGGGGAGGGGCTTGCATGTGTGTCCAGACCACCCCCTGGGGTCTAGTCGAGGGGCTCCCCAGGTGGTGCCAGTGGTAAAGAGCCCGTCTGCCAATGCAAGAGACGTAAGAGATGAGGGTGCGATTCCTGGGTCAGGAAGATCCCCTGGAGGAGGGCATGGCAGCCCACTCCAGTATTCTTGCCTGGAGAAGCCCATGCACAGAGGAGCTTGGCGGGCTATCGTCCACGGGGTCGCAAAGAGTCAGACACGACAGCAACTAAGTGTGCACGCACATGTGGGGACACCGAGGCCTGGAAGGAGCAGCTGGGGACTGCCCAGCCTGGCCCCCGCGGGGTCGTCTCAGAAGCCCGTGACCTTGCCCCACCTCCACTCCCATCTCCACCAACGTGCAGGCACCCAGGCCCCTTCCCTGTGTCTCCCAGCACAGATGCAAAGCAGCTCTGACTTGATCTTTTCTGATGCTGCCCTTCGGGTACCAGTCCCGGAATCTGAACACCCTGCCAGTAACCTCAGTTCTCAAGTGAGTTCTCTATTTCATGTTCTTATCCTAACCAACCTTTCAATGGCCACCGCCCTGAAACGTCTGACAAACTAGGTCATGTGACTCCGTGAATTTCTGGGGGGTAGGGGGCTCTTGGACAGTTCCTGCAGAGGCTGGGAGGCATTCAGGTTAAACCCTCAGGTCTGCTGGGGGAGTTGCAGAGTCAGACACGACTGAGCAACAAACATTTTCACTTTTTTCCATGGCCTTGGGCATGTTGATTGTAATTTTCACTTGTCCTATTTGAAAATGATCATAATCTCTTCTTCATGGACCTGCTCTAAGGAGTAAATAAGCTAATGTATGTAAGAAGGACTCAGGGGCAATGATTAAATGAGATGGCACACATCACATGCTGCGCTTGTCGCTTGGTCGTGTCCAGCAATTTGCCACCCTATGGACTCTAGCCCATCAGGCTCCTCTGTCCATGGGGATTCTCCCCAGGCAAGAATATTGGAGTGGGATGCCATGCCCTCCTCCAGAGGATCTTCCCAAGCCAGGGATTGAGCCCAGGTCTCCCACACTGCAGGTGGATTCCTTACCATCTGAGCCACCAGGGGGGCCCTATATATCATGAAGGTGAAGTTGCTCAGTCGTGTCCGACTCTCCGCAACCCCATGGACTGTAGCCCACCGGGATCCTCCGTCCATGGGATTCTCCAGGCAAGAGTACTGGAGTGGGTTGCCATTTCCCTTCCACATATCATGAGTACTTGATAAATAAATCAGTGCATCCTGGGCATCTCCTGGCTTAGCAGTCTCACTCCAGACAACCCCACTGAGGGGTTTAGAGCGCCAGTGGGAAGGGAGCCCATCAGTGCAGCCCCTGGAAGTCAGCAGGGCGCCAGTGAGATGGAAAGACGGAGAGGGAGTCGGGAGGGACACACGGAGAGAATCTGGTCTTTGCCTGGTCCATGCCTGAGGGCTGAAGGCACCTTGGAGCACTGATACCCCGAGTGTGTCCTCCCCAGCTTCTGAGCTCAGCTTATAAGCCTTACATTCTAAGGCATGATGCTGACAAATGTGAACACCGAGAAGAGATGTGTTTTTTTGTTATGGAGAATTTAGAACAAGCACCGAAGTGCAGAAAATAGAATGTACTTATCACTTGGCTTCTACAGTGATTAACACTTTGCCAATTTTGTTTCATCCATCCTCTGACTTACAATAATCTTTTTATCACGGAAAATTGTAAATATATTACCAAAGTCAAATGGTGGAACCATGACTCTCCCACCTTCAACAATGATTCGCTCTTCCATCAGTTACCTGGTGTATACTTACACCGTTTGCCCCTCGCCGGAAATGATTATGAAGGAAATCCAAATTTACGATTAATGGAAGTTACAAAATATGGGATTATTCTATCAAGTTCTTGCCTTGAGTTGGAAAATGTCTTCAAACAAATGTATTCCTTATTAATATAATAACTCAGTGATAAAAGAATACAAGGTCATCTTCGTGGGGAAATTTTCTTTCACAGATCTCCATTTCTTTAACATGATTTTTTAACTTTTTTTTTATATCGGGGTATAGCCCATTAACAATGTTGGGATAGTTTCAGGTGGACAGCAAAGGGACTCAGGTGTTCCTGTACATGCATCCGTTCTCCCCATCCCGGCTGCCACCTAGCACTGAGCAGAGTTCCCTGTGCTGTATAACAGGTCCTTGTTAGCTACCCATTTGACTTCATTTGGGTGGGTCGGTTCTTGCAGCGCGCAGGATCTCCGCCGTTGCCTCGTGCGGGAGCCTTCACTGTAGCGCAGACACTCTCCAGGTGTGGTGCTCAGGCACAGTAGTCCTGGCTCGCAGCTTAGTTGCTCTGCTGGCATGTGGGACTTGCATTCTCCCACCAGGGGTCCACCCTGTGTCCCTTGCATTACAAGGCAGATTCTCAACCACTGGACCACCAGGGAAGTCCCTCTCCATTTTAAGTACAGCAGTGTGTTCATATGGATCCCAAGCTCCCAACCTATCCATCCTTCCCTCCTTCTTGGGGATATTATGGTCACTTCTTATCTTGTGCATCTCTGTGGAGTCACAGGTATTTCATGGATCCAATGTGTTGTAATTCAGTACAGTCAATTTACTTCTAACTCATGAATAACTTCCCAACTCCTAACACATGAACATATAGACTTAGTTGTTTTGGCTTACAATCCAATAAAATACATCCAAAAGAACTCTGCCAGATTCATACTGGGGGAAAAAAAAGGATACTACAGAATCAAGTCCTGCATTTTATAAGAGGTTCCTTTTCACGCATCCATTTGTGATGGTTAATTATATGCATCAACTTGGCTGGACCACAGTGGCCGGATATTTGATCAAACATTAGATGTTAAAAAACAAAAAAAAAATTAGATGTTTCTGTGAAAGTGTGTTTTGGATGAGATTAGCTTTTCAATTGAATGGACTTTCTTTGCTGTTCACCTGAAACTATCACAACATTGTTAATTGGCTATACCCCGATACAAACTAGTTAAAAAAAAAAAATCGAATGGACTTTGAGTAAAGCAGATTCCCTCATCCAATCAGTCAAAGGCCTGAACGGAACAAAAGACTGGCCTCCCTCTGCTGAGCAGAGGAATTCTGCCTCCCGGCGGCCTTCGGGCTTGACCTGCAGCTCTTTTCCGTCACTGTTCTGCAGTCTCCAGTCTACCAGCTGCCCTGGAGATTTTGGACTTGCCAAGCCTCCAGGATCAGGTGAACCAATTTATTAAAACACATCAACGTCCCACCCAAGTACTAACCTGGTCCAACCCTGTTTAGCTTCGGCAGTAATTAACATGCATTGCAGCTCAACTATACTTCAATAAACTAAGCTAAATTAAACAATAAAACAGAATAAACTCTCTCTCCACACACACACACACACACACACACACACACACACACACACACACACACGGCTGGTTCTGTTTCTCTGGAGACCCCCAGTGGAGTCCAGAAATGACAATATACATCCTACAATGTACAGGGCAGCCCCACACAGCAAGAATGACCCGGCCTCAAAGACCACTCTGCTGAGTTGGGGAAACTCGGGCACATGTCACTCACACGTAGCCCACCCAAGCATGGGTGGGGTGGGGCCCGGACCTCCACCGCCAAGCACCCAGGAAAGCTGCATGGGTCTCCCAACTCCTGTATTTATCCACCTGAAAACCGTTTCTCTAGGTTAGGAGTGACCCAGGCCCATCCCAGCCTGAAGACTCCCTGTCCGCAGTCTTAGAAGGAAACAGACAGTGTGGACAGGGCTCCATGAGCTTTGGGGAGCTCAAGGGAGGCGCTTGGCTCAGAGGACTTCCTGGAGGCGGTGGTAGCTCAACTGGGTCTCATAGGGGAAAGGGGCCGTGAAGTGCACAAGCGGGCTTTTGGCGCGGCGGGGACCGTAGGGGATGGAGCGGAGCCCGCAGAGAACCGCTGGGCCTGCGGAGCGCGGGCCGCGTCCCCTCCTCGCCGTTCAGCGGGGCCGCGAGCCGGAGTCGGGCGCCCTCTGGCGGCGCCTCGCGCGCGGTTCGGACTGGGGCGGAGCGGAGCGGCGGACGCGCTGGGAACTGCAGGACCGCGCCAGGCAGGCTGAGATGGAATCAGAAGAAACAGGACGCTTACAGGAGGAAATATTTTGGCATATCACTTTGGTGTGTCTGTCTCTATCAGTTCAGTTCAGTTGCTCAGTCGTCTCCGACTCTTTGCGACCCCATGAATCGCAGCACGCCAGGCCTCCCTGTCCATCACCAGCTCCCGGAGTTCACTCAGACTCACGTCCATCGAGTCCGTAATGCCATCAGCCATCTCATCCTCTGTCTCCCCTTCTCCTCCTGCCCCCAATCCCTCCCAGCATCAGAGTCTTTTCCAATGCGTCAACTCTTCGCATGAGGTGGCCAAAGTACTGGAGTTTCAGCTTTAGCGTCATTCCTTCCAAGGTAATCCCAGGGCTGATCTTCAGAATGGACTGGTTGGATCTCCTTGCAGTCCAAGGGACTCTCAAGAGTCTTCTCCAACACCACAGTTCAAAAGCATCAATTCTTCGGTGCTCAG
>SJYF01000590.1:2402323-2423930 GCA_006410515.1 Procapra przewalskii | reverse complement strand
TTTCAAAGCCGGAGGCCTGAGGCTGTGTGTGAGGCCCCCTGAAGGTTGGGGTGGGGCGGTGTTGAGAGGTCAGTGAGGGGAGCCCAAGTTTGGGAGCGTGTGGCAGTCTAGCTGTGCACGTGCTGGAACGTTCCACGCACCTCTGCCCTGAGCCCTCTGCAGGCCCTTCTCTCCCGGCACTGGGAGCACAGGATGACTCCGCCTTGGCCGGGGCCTCAGGGAGCACTCCCCCGCCCCCGTCCCGGGCCTGGTCTGCTGGGACCCACGGGGTGGCCGGTGGCACGTGGAACGGTTGGTGCTGTGATGGTGGGAAGAACGGGGTGGCTGGGGACCCACAGAGGAGGAGGCGGCGTCTGGGCGGAATGTTGTAGGTCAGGGCGAGGGGATGACGGTGGATGGGGGACATTTGAAGGGAGGGGTGAGCCAGCACATGCACGACAGGCCCCGCCGGGGTGGGTCTGCGGTGTCTGGAAGGCAGCAGGCGGGCTGCGTGGCAGGGGAGACCCCACGGGTCTGAAGGTGCGAGGTGGACGGGGCGGGGGAGGAGGGAGATCACACAGCTGCTCCCACGAAGCCTCCCAGCCCGCCTCTGCTTCTAAGAGCAGAAAGGAAAGCCCCTGGCCGGCGCTCCGTGGGCGCTGCCTCAGGGCCTGCGCACTGCGGGCTCTCTGCGGCAAGCCCGGCCGCCTCCCGCCCCCTCCTCATCCTGCCGCCTAGCCGGTACCCAGTTGCCGTAGCAACCCGAGAGCAACCCGAGAGCCTCCCGCTCGCTCAGCTGGTGTAGAGGGTGGCTAGCTGGACCGGTCGCCTGTGGGCTGGGCCAGGATGCTGGGATCGCCCGCCCTGCTGGGAGGCCCTAGGGACGACCTCGGTGGGAGGCTGGCTTCTTGATGAACCCCCGGCGTCGTGAAGCCAGAGAACCCAGGAGGGAGATTGGAGCCCACGCCCCGCTGGTGAGGGGCCAGGGAGGAGAGGATGCCCCCGGGGCGGGGGCCGGGGGGGCCGGGACTCACCTCTGCCCTGGGCCTCACAGCTGGCAGAGGCCGAGCCCGAAGTGGAGGTGGAGGTGTACCGGCGGGACTCCAAGAAGCTGCCGGGCCTCGGAGACCCGGACATCGACTGGGAAGAGAGCGTCTGCCTGAACCTCATCCTGCAGAAGGTATGGGGCTCCAGGCGCAGGGCTCCAGGCGGTGGGGGCGGGGTGCTCGAAGGCCCCGGGGCACAGCGGACCCCTGCACTCCCCTGTCCCGCGTCCCTTCCAGCTGGACTACATGGTGACCTGTGCTGTGTGCACGCGAGCCGACGGCGGGGACATCCACATCCACAGGAAGAGGTCCCAGGTGAGCCCGCGGGCACCCAGGGGTCCCCCTCCCACTGCCCTGCCCCCAGGGGAGGCTGATCCCAGAATTTCCCTGCAGCCCTGGGGCCTGGGTCCAGCTCAGGAGCCCTGAAGCAAGTCCTGCCTCCCAATGGCTCCTTCCCCAGCGCTCCTGGGCCCTGGGACCCCGGGACCCCGGTGATCTGTGCCTTACAGCACACCCCACCCCAGCGCGTGGCTCCGGCCCGGGTGCGGGGCACGGTGGGGGTTTCACTCAACCCCCTCCAATCTTTTTTTCTTCCAGCAAGTGTTCGCGTCCCCCAGTAAGCACCCCATGGACAGCAAAGGGGAGGAGTCCAAGATCAGCTACCCCAACATCTTCTTCATGATCGACAGCTTCGAGGAGGTGGGGGCTCTGTCTTGGTCTGGTTCCCTGTGTCAGGGGATGTGACCCTCCCCCCGCCAGTCACCCCCCAGGCCTCACACGCCTTCAGGAAGGAGGTAGGGGCAGGGCTGGGCTCCTGCTCTCCCTGCTGCTTCCTTGACTCAGGGCAAATGAGTTCACCGGGCTCCAAGCCTCAGTGTTCTCATCTGTAAAATGGGCGTCAGGGCTGAAAGATCAGAGAGCTCACGTGTGGGAGGAGGCGTCATCAAGTCCTGCAGATCGCTGCCCAGGCAGGAGGGATGGTTATTACCACCCTTGAACCCTAAATGAGGCCTCCACACCTTGGGATCCTAGGATGCTGCGATGGGCAGGGCTCCGGAAGTTACAAAACTGGGTCCCAGGGCAGCTCACTCATCTGGGAAACGCAGGGTGCTGGGAAGCCAGCTGTGCCCCCTGGCGACCCTGCCAGCTCCTGTCCAGCCACCCTCCTGTCAAGGTCTGGGCAGTGGAGCTGTTTCCGCCACTACCCGCAGTGAGGGCCGGGGGTGGGGGTGCCCTGGAGCACTCATGAAGGGTGGGGCGTGGGCTGCCCATCGATTCTCGATTTGGTTGGCGTCTTGAGCATCTCAGGTCAGGGGGCTGAGCGCCCTCTCCAGACTCACACAGCTCATCCACAGCAGAGCTGAGACTGAAGCCGGAGTCTGGATGACCTCAGAGCTCAGCCTGCACACAGCCCCCTGTCCCACGCCATGGGCAGTGACTCTGTTGAGGGCGAGCTGTCCAGTCCCTTGCAGGCGGTTGCCCCCCACCCCCCTGCAGGCAGGCAGTCTGTGCAGCTTCTGAGCTGGTGCCCACGCACAGGCCCTGACGGCTGGGGCAGGGCTGGGGCCGGTGGGCTGCACACCCATAGCTGAGGGTATAGAAGACACACGAAAGCGGACCAGACAGTCCCCGTGAACTGTCCTACTTGCTGGTGTCCCTCCAGTGGACACTGGGGTGGGGGGGCGCATCCTCTTCCAGTCCCAGAGTCACTTATGACCTCGGCCCCTTGTAGACGCTGCCCCTGCCCACGGGTGGGCTGTCCTTGCTGTGCGGGTCCCTGTGGAGTGGTGGCAGGCCTGGGGGCCTTGGGCAAAAGCCTTCACATCTGTGGCCCAGCGTTCTCACCTGTAAAGGGGGAGTTTCCAAGCAGCCCTCCCTGGGTCAAGGAGCGGGGCGGGGGGAGCTGGGAGCCGTGCCAGGGGCAGGGGGCAGCCGACCGGTGCCATCCCCACGTCCGCTTTGCACCCCCCTCCCCAGGTGTTTAGTGACATGACCGTGGGGGAAGGGGAGATGGTCTGCGTGGAGCTGGTGGCCAGTGACAAGACCAACACGTTCCAGGGGGTCATCTTTCAGGGCTCCATCCGCTACGAGGCGCTCAAGAAGGTGTATGACAACCGCGTGAGTGCAGGGTGGGCCGAGTCCAGGGGGTGGCCACCCCACAGCCCCCCTCTGCCCTCGCCCAGCTCTGCTGTACTTGCCCCGCCCCAGAGCTCCTGCAGCGCCCCAGTGCCCCTCCTAGGCAGCTGGGGCCTGGGTCACGTGGTGCTTTTCCTGGGAATACCCTCCTGGGATCATTGGTCCCGGACAGATGGGACCGAGAGAAGAGTCCAGGTGGACAAGCGCCCTCCTGCTGCTGAACACAGCCCCAGGGTGTCCTCTCTGGACCCCGGGGCAAGGGATGGGGAGGCAGCCTTGGTCCCACCATCTAGGGTGTCAGACAGGGATGCGAGGGTCCCAGCACCGCCCCGCCTTGTGGGCGAGCCCGGGTCAGCCAGGGCTGCGTCTCCCCAGAGTGGGGCTGGCGGCCCTCAGGGGCTTCTTGAAGGAGGGTCCCCCTGGCTGCTGGAGCCCCCAGGGAGCGGGCATCCCCGCCTGCCTGACTCTGCGCCCCTGCCCGCCTACCCGCAGGTGAGCGTGGCAGCCCGCATGGCCCAGAAGATGTCGTTTGGCTTCTACAAGTACAGCAACATGGAGTTTGTGCGCATGAAGGGGCCCCAGGGCAAGGGCCATGCCGAGATGGCGGTCAGCCGTGTGTCCACAGGTGACACATCCCCCTGTGGGACCGAAGAGGACTCTAGCCCGGCTTCACCCATGCACGAGCGGGTAAGGCTGCGCAGCTCGGGGAGGGCCTCTGCCCCTCCCTGAGGCCCGCCTCCCACCACCTCCCTGGTCCTTCCTGCCCCCAACCCCCGGTGAGGTAGGTGTCATGGTCCCCACCCTTCTGGGGAGGAGGCCGAGGTTCAGAGAGGGCAGGTGACTGGCCCAGGGTCACACAGCAGGTTAGTGCCTGGGCCCCGAGCTGCCACGGCGGTAGGGCTCAGCCAGTGGGGTCCAAGCGCCTGCCTTGGTGGACCTGCTGGGTGAGGGTGGGCACCCGAGCGGCCTTTCCAGGGGGTGAGATGGGGACGATGATGGATGAGCTCCAGGAGGGTCGGCCGGAGCCTCAAGACCCTGTGGCCCCCCGGCTGGTCTCTGCCGAGGCTGCTTGCCAACCAGATGCTGGGCACTGGAACTGCTGGTGGCTGTCTCAGCCGTGGGCAGGTCCGAGCCTTCCTGTCTGCAGAGCTGGGCAGCCCCAGGCCTGCCGGGGTTCCTTACGCTGTCCCTGCCATGTGGCTTACACAACAGCCTGAGCCTCTGGGCCCTCTCTAGGCCGCTGTCCCTCCCTGGGGGCCGGGAAGCTGAGCTCAGTGCAGCCATATTCCCAAAGCCTCTGGGGTGGTAGGCGGGGGCAGGGCTCAGGCAGAAGAGAATACCCAGCCCGTCGGCTGCATTGCCTGCGCTGGGGGCTCCAGAGGAGACCGGGGGTCTTGAAGGAGGAGCGCACGCCCCAGGCGTCTCCAGGAGGGGCTATGGGGTGGGCCGCAGTCCGGGCGCTGTTGCTCGCCTTGAGCTGGGACAGGTCTCTCCTCTCTGAGCCTCAGTTTGCTCACCCAGAAATGGGGTGAACACACACCCGCCTCCCAAGGTGTTGGGGACTCAGGAGCCGGGCATCAGGGGCCCCGCCGGGGGTGGGGCCGGCTGGGGCGTCTGCCTGGAGAAACGGCTCCCGAGCGTGTGGGTCCTGCGTCCCCGCTGGTGCGCCCATGGCCAGGGAGCCGCGCACACTCTGCCTTTCTCTCTGTAAGCTCACCGTCACGCCCTCCAGGCAGTCAGGTGGCACTTTTCTCTCTCTTATTATCTCTTTCTCCCCGCCCCCCCACCTTTGAGTTTCCTGCAGTGAATGTGTTTTGTAAGCAGAGCAGAAACGACAAACGCTCTCTTTCTGTGATGATGGGTGAGAATTCTGGGCAGAGGCCTCTGTTGTCTTGGGAACAGAGACGGTTTGTCTCTGTGATAAGGAGCCTAATCCCCCTTGGTCCTCAGGTGCCCACTGAGGCTAACAAATGTGTGCGTGACAGCCCTCATGAAGAAGTGGGCTGGGCTCGGGCCGGACAAACCTGGGTGCCAGTTCTGGCCGCACGCTTGCCGACAGAGAGGCTACTGGACCCGTCCGGGCCTTCGTCTTCCCATCTGTCAAATGGGGGTGCTGCCCTTTCTCTCCCAGGGTGGCCGTGGCGGGTGGAGACAGTGCCTGGGGAAGCCCCTGGCCCACAGCAGCAGGGGTAGCCTAGGGTCAAGGGGAGGGGCCTGCCAGGGTCCTCCCAGCGCTGCTCGGGCGCCCCGCCTCTGTGCTCGCTGCCGCTTGCGCCCCCCTTTCCCAGAGGGGTCGTTTGTCACCAGCTCATGACAAAAGCAGACTCTGTGTATTGTGGTTTCTGGTGTTTGTTTTTTTTATCTTCTAAAAACCTTCCCCGGCTTGTGGGAGGATCGTCTGGAGCCCAGCGGCCGCCGGGACTCTGGTGGACGTCGGAGCCAGGACGAGGAGGCTGACGGGGCTCCTGAAGTTTCAGTCCCAGCTCGCCTTGTTCCTCAGATTCTTGTTTGCATGGGGAGGAGGGAGGAGATGGGCCACGTTCCCTCTGCCTGGAACGCCCTTCCCCCCCTTCTTCACCTAGCGAACTCCTACTCGTCCTTCAAGACCCAGCTCAAGCGGCGTCTCCTCCGGGAAGCCTTTCGTGATTTCCCAGGCTGTTGACCCCTTTTGCCTCTCTGCTCACCTGTATCTCGTGCTTCCTTCTTTTTCTGTCTTTAACAACCAACATTCACTCTGTGGTTGTCAACTTTCGGGTCTCTCGCCCCCAACTGGAAGACTGTGAGCTCCTTGAGGGCAGGGACCCCAGTCATGTGCTCCCCTGAGTGGGTGTGGAGAATGGTTGGTGATGGGCAGTGTGGTTAGAAGAGAGGAGAGCGGGAGATGGAGGGGTGGACTGTTTGACCACTGCACTTCTGTGGAAGGACGCTGGGGGAGAGAGGGGACAGGGGATAAAAGCCAGGAGAAGAAATTAGAGGAAAGAGCACGGCCTTAGGGCAGAAGCCCTGGGGTGCAGCCCCAGCGTGGCTGCCGTCTGTTGGGTGACTTTGTCCCCGCCAGGGTGGCTGTCCCGCCTCAGCCGGTTCTCACGTCGAGGGTGGTCAGGAAGGTTCGGCGGATTCGGCGCCTAGAGGGTGCTCGACCCGCGTCAGCAGCCAGGCTTACTCTGTGCTCAGATGACCCCTGGCCAGTGGTTGAGGCCCCAGGAGGGCAGCTGGGTTCTTCCCGGGGTGGAGCTGGTGGCCAGCGCCCGCCAAGCCCCAGATCGTCTGTGCTCTGCGGGCGGGAGACGGGTGGGCGCCGGGCCCCCCCAGGTCGGCGGGCCACCCTGGTGACATGCCCCTTGTTCCCAGGTGACCTCCTTCAGCACACCCCCGACCCCCGAGCGGAACAACCGGCCCGCCTTCTTCTCCCCATCCCTCAAGAGGAAGGGGCCCCGGAACCGGATTGCAGAGATGAAGAAGTCTCACTCGGCCAACGACAGCGAGGAATTCTTCCGGGAGGACGACGGGGGAGGTGACCCTGCTGCCCCCCCCTGCCCCCCAGCCCGCGGGGCCTCCTCACTCCCTTCTGCACATTCAGAGAGCCAGGGGGCCGTGTGCCAGCCCGTCCTTTGCGGGGGTGGAGCTGTGGACAGACAGCAGACGGCCGCCGAGGGGAGCCCCCAGCCCCGGCTCAGCTTGGCCGGCAGTTGGCACCTGATGTCAGGGCCTGTGAGGGGAGGGCTCTGGGCACGAGCATGTGCCGTTCCCTCCCTCCGCAGGGTGCCCTGCAGCCCTGCCGCCTCCGGTGGGCTGTCCCTCGGGGCTCACCTGCCCTCCTCCCCGAGCCCGGGCCCGTCTGTCCGGCGGCCTCCTGGGCATCTCCGCCTGGGCGTCTCCGCGGTCCTTGATCGCACCCGCTCGGTCCTCAGGCCTCCCTGCTCCCCTCTCTGCCCCGCGTGGGCCCCGCCGTGGGAGTGGTAAGGGCAGGGTGTGTTTATCAGAGGGGCAGCAGGAAGCCGTTGGAAGAGCTTAGAGCGTCCTGATCGGCAGGACCGAGGCAGAGGGCCTGCTGGACGAGACCCTGGCCCTGGCTGCAGACCCCAGCCCGGGCCTTGAGCTGCTCTTGAGTGGGCTTGGGCAGCGCCGCCCTCCTGGGCTCCTTCCAGACCAGTGGGAAAGCGTCCATAGCGCCCATCTGCCTCCCGGGGCAGCCCACCGGCCGGGTGATGGTGCCAGGTCATCCCAGCTGTACCCCCGCGCCCTCCGGGAAGAGGACTGGAGTGGGGCAGCCACGGGGTCAGGCACAGTGACAGGCCCGGGCCCGCAGGGGCGGTGCTCCAGGACCGGAGTGGGGGCATCAGGGAGAGCCCCGAGGGTGAGGGGGGGACCAGACTGGAAGGCAGAGGGGGCTGGGCGCTGCAGGAGGGCAATCAGGAGGAGGGTCGGTCGGGTTGGAGGTCGAGCTGGGCTGGGAAGGGGTCACTGGGTGGGAGTCATGCTCCGCTCCCGCGGCCCGGGCCTGATGCGCCGTCTCCGCTGTAGCCGACCTGCACAACGCCACCAACCTGCGGTCTCGCTCCCTGTCGGGCACGGGGCGCTCCCTGGTCGGGTCCTGGCTGAAGCTGAACAGAGCAGACGGGAACTTCCTTCTCTATGCACACCTAACCTACGTCACTTTGCCGCTGCATCGGATTTTAACAGGTAACTCTGACTTTGGGGTGGGGCCTCTGGGGGAGCCACGGCCCCTGAAAGGTACTCCCGTGGACGGTGCTCCGGCGCCCACGCCTGCCCCGTGGAGGAGCTTCAGACCCTCAGCACGCGCATGCTACTTCGCGGGGCTGTGGCTCCAGAGTCAGGCTGCCTGTGTGAGCCCTGAGCCCCAAGCCCTTGCCCCGCACGCTCGTTGCCCGTTCCTGTCCGGAAGGAGGGTGAACCCAGCCCCGCGGGTCCCCGAGGGCTGGAAGAGCGCCTTGGGGGCTTCCCTCACAGATGGGGCAGCGGGACGGTCCCCGTGCTCCTCTGCGAGCACAGGAGGGTCACCCTTCCCTGTCTCCTCCACGCCCCCTCCTGCCCGCCTAGACATTCTGGAAGTTCGGCAGAAGCCCATCCTGATGACCTAGCCGTGTGCGGAGCCCGCGCGGAGCCCCCAGCCCTGCCCAGTCCTGGGGTACTGCCAAGTGCCTACCTGCCCACCGCCACTGGGGTCTTCTGGGACCGCCCAGCGCCGGAGCCGGAGCCAGGCGGGGCCGCTCGCCTCCCGGGGCCGGGGCCGACTCCACGAACACCAGCCCAAACTGAAGTGCCTCCTCTCGTCCCTGCTGGCCCTGCTCCGGCCCCCGCGCCCACCCACCCCCCACCCTCAGCCTGTCTCTGGGGGAATCCTCGGCACCCCGAGGAGCAGACCCGCCAGTAGGCCGCAAGAGAGCGAGGGAGAGGACAGCGGCCAGCCTGCGGACCCGACGCTCGCCTCCCGGCAGACAGCAGGGAGACCACCTGGCTGGAGCCGCGCCACGTGGCAGCGCTCGAGGAAAACCTGTTTAAGATGTGGTGACGCTGATCCGATGAGTCAGTCCCTATCGTCTGTCCTCCCGGCTTCCCCGCGGTCGTCTTTAGATGGGTTTCCACAGGGAGCACGGCCGTCTGCTGGCTCTGCCCTGGGCTGGGAATACCTCACCCGTGCCTGGCTCCAGACCGGCCCTCGTCCCACCAGAATGGCCTTTGCTTCCAGCCAAAGAGCATCACCCACGTACACACACCTCCAACCCGGAGACAACCTGTCTGCACCTCAGCTGGCGTGACCCGCAGGATTGGGGTCCTGAGGGCAGGAGGGAGGGGTCGTACCCAGACAGGAGAAAGGTGGGGTCTCCTGCCGGAAGGGTGGTTGATGCGCCATGGGGTCGACGTCCTCCCAGAAAGGTTCCAGGCTGAGCCTCCGTCCTCTGGGGCCAGGGCAGGGGCTGGAGCGTCTCGTCTTCCCTGCTTTCCTGGAGCTCATTTTCTTTGACTGGGTGTACAGGTCCCACCTCTCAGGCGAGTCACTGAGGCAAAGAGGTGTTGGCTTCCCCATGGCCCGGGGCTGGTCAGGCCTCCTTCCAGCTTGATGGAAGGTTTCCATCTGCGGGGACACACCGTGCTCCTCTCAGAACCAGGAGCCTCCCTGGGAGCAGAAACGTCGCTCTTGCAGTTTCCCACGGGATAAGCCGTCAGCTGGGTCTCTGCTGCTCTGTGCATGCCCTCAGGGGTATCCGAAGGGCCTCTGGTGTGTGAGTAGCAACCTCCCTTGGGGAGGAGAGGGGGAAGGAGGAGGGGCTCATGTTCCTGTCTGTTTCTGTCCTTTGTGCTCCAAGGCTTTGCTTCAAGCTCCGGGAAACAGGGGGACTCCTTTGGGGCTTCTCCAGATTTTGTATGCTGTTATTAAAAGCGAGCTACTGCATTTCATTCTGCCTCAGTTTGCCCACCTGTGAATGGGGCTGATACCACCTACCTCACTGAAGTCTCCAGGGTTCCAGCGCACGACCAGGTCAGGGTGAGAAGGCCAGTCATTCCGCATAGCTCAGCTCAGGTGTTGGAGCATAGGAATGCTTTCCTCCCCCTCCCCACCCACCCCAACCCTGTCACCCGGGCCAAGAAGGCGAGCAGTGGGGTCAGGGCGGACATTCTTGCCTCCTCTGACAGCGCCCGGCTCACCCATGTTCGACTGCATCTCAGCTCCTCGCACAGTTTGACCATCTAATGTCCCAAAGCTGCGTCTTCCAGCCCCAGAGCGCTGGAGCAGAGCTTCAGGGAGCCGGGAGCCCGGCCAGGGTCCTGGGACGGGGGTTGAGTGTTCCCTGGGCTCCTTTCCTTCCTGGTTTTCTGGGGTCTAAAGGCTCTGGGCCCCAACCTTGGGAGAAATGCAGTCCTGACTCATCCCCCGGGGGTGAGGTTGTTCAGCACACGTGCAAGTGCAGGGCCCTCCTCGTCGTCAGCAGTGAGGCGCCGGAGGAGGGGCCTCCCACTGGGGCCAGGAATAGGCTCCCCTGTTACGACGCCTCGTAGGGTAACTGAGGGCCAACTGCAGGAAGGTTGTATGCGTGCTTTGAGGTCTTAGAAATGAGGGCCAGGGGTTAGCGATCACACCTCACTCGTAAAGCACATGAACAGACGCACAGCATGGTTTGGCTGTTTCAGACCCAGTGTTGAGGAGTCCCTGGCATACGCAGGCACTATGCCAGACATTTAGGTGCCATCATCACCCCCGTCTTGGAGACGAGGAGGCGGCCACAGGGAGGTCAGGTGAGCTGCCCAAGACTGGACAGCGAGCCGGACGACAGGAGCACACCCCAGGCGTCCGGCCCTAGTGGACACAGAGCTGCGGCCCCCTGCCACCCCAGGACAGACTCAGGAGCCACGCTTTCTCAGTCTTAAACCCTCCCCTGGTACTTGTGACACTTGATCTTGACAAGCGTAGAGGCATTTGGTCACTAGGCAGTAAGCCGTTCTGAGTTTTGCTTTTTTCAGTCCCAAATGACTTCAGTAACAGAGTCACAGAGAAGCATGTGACAGCTGGAACAGGGCCTCCAACGACCCGGGGCGTGTCGGTGTGGCCACACCTCACTTCCTGTAAGGCCATCTTTGATTTTCCAGGAACATGCCTGACTTACGTAACATGGAGGCGGCCAGAGCGTGTGGACATGTCTTAAATGGGAACTGGAGTTCAAGTCCAGGGTTCCTTTGGAGAAACCTGTAACCTTTAAGCTTCTTAAGGACATTAGTAAGGACGTTCCCTTCTTTCCAGTGAAATGTCTTGGTCCTACAGTCTGGCCAGGCCCTGCAGTCTCTGCATCTCCCAGCGCCTGAGGGTTCAGGCTGCGTTTAGTCTCCATTCCAATGTCTGATAGAAGGAATTTTCAGTTGTCTGTGAAAACAACTGAGCCTTCTTACTTCAAAAGAATATTATTTAAAACAAATATCATTCAAAACATTAGGTACAGAGAAGTTGTCAAAGACAAGCAAAGCATTCTATAACCAGTCAACTTGGAGATAGTGTGGGTTTTCTGGTGAGGCAGAGCCCTGCTGACATTTGGGCTTTTCAAGGACTGTGAGCAAAGCATCAGAAATCAACTAGGTTTCTACCAAAGATGCTAATGACAGAAAGGCATGTTCCTGATGTGATTTTTTTTTTTTCCCAAAGAATCTAGCTAGAATCAAATCAGGATCTCTTTTTGCTATTTTAATCACATAAACTAGTCAGTAAACATTTTTGAAGAATGATGTGAAAACATCATTTTTTTTTCTGTTAAAAGACATTCCAGAGGAAGTCCCTATGCAGTTACTATTGTCTAATGACCGACACTTGAAAAACATATTTAACATTATCATAATACAGGTATTTTAAATTGCTGGCCAAATTTTTAAGATTTACAGATAAAACTGTCAACTTACACCATGGTAATAGGTTCCACTCTGATAATTCTGTTCAGTTTTCCAGTGTAGCTGGAATTTAGTTTCAAAAGCCAAGTGTCTTTTGACAGTTCATGGATTATTCCTGTTCAGGCCTTTTCTCTCCTGAGTATCAGAAAGCAGAGCAGTTTCTCTTTGAAAGGTATCTGCCCTAGTGGGACAGACTCCAGCAGGGATGCGATGCTGGCCCAGGTCGGGCCCCAGAGCCCGGGGGAAGCAGCGTCTGGGGGCATCAGCCGTCCTTTGGGCAGGGCTCCTCTCCGGCCAGAGTCCTGCCCCATCCTCCCAGGAGCTGGGTGCTAGGGGCACCGTGGCTTCTTTCCCTTGTCCCTGCTCGCGGACTGACTGGGCGCTAACTTGGCCACAGATAGAAAGGAGCCCTGCAGCCCTTGCTTCGTCTGAGCCCTGGGGCAGCACATGGAAGCCAGGTCCCTTGAACACCGAGTGGCCTGGGGTTGGGTTCGGAGTCCACGGACGGCAGAGCCTCGGGAGTGGAGGCGGCTGGCCTCGTGCAGGCGCTTGTGTTTACAGTTGCTACCCTGCCCGAGGCAGGCGGGCATCTACGCGGCTGCGGCTCCAGCCCTGAGCTCAGCAGGTCAAAACCCACAGTGATGCTCCAGCTCCGCTGCAGGCATCCACTCTCTCGTTTCCCCACTTCCTGAAGGTTGGGTGATTTAGGTGTAAATAGTAACCTTTTATGGTCTCCAAACGGATTCTCTGTGTGACGATACGTAAACCTGCATAGAAAACCTGTGGAGGTTTTTCACGACTTTGAGGCTCAATTAAAATGATTTCTACAAAGTCTATTTTAGCAGAAACACGACGGCATACTTTGACTGTATTAGGATCTGTTGGTGGTATTTCCATAAACACTGTCAACGGCTTCGGGATTAACCAACTTCCACATACAATAGGAATAATTTCTAAGCAGTAATTGTGGTTGGCTGTCAGCTGTGCTTTATGACTTTGCATTTCTTTTGAAAGTTGATTTGCATGTTGGGTATTATTTATTTCTTCTCTATTGAATCTGTACCATTATTTTTTTCTCTAATGGGTATTTCGGATTAAATACGGATACTACTTCAATGTGTTAACTTGCTGATTGAATCTTAATTTTTTCCCCCAGAGATGTCTTAACCTTTGGAGCTTTCATACAAGTTACTCTACTGAATGACAAGAAGGCACGGCCCAGCTTTGGTGGGCCTGGGAGTTAGCAGGGAGGTCTGGAGGCCAGTAGCTGGAATGTGCTCAGATGCTGTATTTGCAAAATGAAATCACAGATACGCTTTAGGTTCGGCTTTCGGCCCCTATAAAGCATATATACCCTTTCAGCTATAAAATTTCCCAAGCTTTTGCTAGAGAACCTCTTAAAAGGCCCTCAGAGACGTGGGAAAAAGACTAGGGTCCGGAGTCCCAGGTTCAAGTGCTGACAGGCTCCCCACAAGCCTTCTGGAAGAGGGCTTTTGGACTGTGGCTCTCTGTTGCCTCCTAGCTGTCAGGCAGACACTGAGCATGTTCACAGCCCCCACAGGCCAGCTACGCCAGCGCCGCCACCTGCCGTTTCTGTGGAAGGAGACTCCTCAGGCAGTGGGCTCTTTCTTTCCATGGTTAGGTGATCTCTGATGTCATGAGGTCATGGGCAAAAGGCCTGAGACACCATAGAAAGTTACAACAAAAGGTGGGGGGGGGGCAGTTGGGAGGAACACAATCAATCAGGAAATAGGGTCATCACTTCAAATGACATCTCCTAGAAAGTCACTGCATTAAAAACACAAGCCAGGATCCTCAGAACTGGCGTTACCAAGGGCAGCCTGTACCTAGGAGGATGTGCAGATGGTGCTTAGAGGAGGCGGTTTAGTAGGTAAGAGAGGACTTCCTCTTCAGTCAGCCCCCTTTCTTGTTGACTTTCTTGAGAGTCTCTACCTTGGAAGCTGCCTGCGGTAGCTGTGCCCCTACTAACTGCCTGCTCTCGAAGGCTACCTCTGTCTCCATTCTCTCACTCTGACATAGACGCGCTTTAGGAACCAACCACTGTCGTGCCCTAGCTTAGGAAAAAGGTTGACTGGAAGGGAAAACCTTGGGGAATTTTCTACCGGGAGGAGGGGTAAATGTATAATCATCCATACAGTACCATGGCTCATTGTATATATACATACTGAACGTGTAAACACCCTGTACTCTGCGCGCGATTGTTAAAATGACAGGACAGTTGGAAAACTTCTATGAGGAAGGAAAATACTTGTTTTGGGGATGATCAGACAAAAGATGTCTTTTCCTTTGCTTACAGCTTTATTCAGTTCTCTCCTGACTTGGCCTCCACAAGACACTTTTTTCCTGTTTGTGGGTTAAGGAACCTGAGTTTAATAAAACAATGAGACTGCTCCATTTGAAACATCATGGTTTTTAGTAAACTAGTGATTATATATTTTTAAAATTAATTCTTATTGGAGTATACTTGCTTTACAATGTTGTATTTCTGCTGTAAAGAGAATCAGTTAACACATGTACACATTTCCACTCTTTATAGATTTTCTTTCCCATTTAGGTCACCACCCATCATTGTAGGGTTCCCTGTGTTAAACAGTAGGTTCTCTTAGTTACCTGATTGATTACATTTTCAATAAACCACTTTGTTAAAGAGATTTTAGACAGTTTCAGAAACCAGTGAAGCTTGGTCCTTTAATGGGCACACACATACCTTCAAGACACACTGCAGGGAGCCCCATGCGGCTGTTCCGCCAACAGGCTCCATCTCCTTGGGGTTTTCTGAACTGTGAAGAACCGCCACCTACCTTCCCAGGTGCAGTGAAGCTGGACTGAGACATGTACAAGGGCTGGTGTAGTTCCAGGAAACTATGATGATCTTTGTACCAAAAGGGCATTTTACAGGTTATCTTGAAACAAGAGTCATAAGGAACACAGATGTAGCCCACTGGTCCTCAAATTTGACGTGAGTCCGAAACAGCTGTTAAAATCCAGACGGCCGGTGATAAAGTGTTCTGGAATTACTGCTAACAGTGGTGGCGGGTGTGCAGCTCGGGGCACAGACTAGAAACAGCTGGACTGTACACGTTAGAAAGGAGACTTCTCTAGCCTGCGAATGCCACCTGCCTCTGCTTCGGCAGGTGCAGGGTGGACCCCGAGCGTGATTCTGAGGGCCCCGGGCGCTGCTGCCGCTGCCCTCAGGACCACCCCACGGAGCCGCTGCTCCAGCCCGGCCATTCAGCTGAGCGCCTGAAGCAGGCCCGGCGTGGCTGCAGAGCATTCTTCCTCTCTAGACAGTACCTGCGCTCAGCGTCTCCAGTAGTTTCCACGAGATGTTGCCAGCTCAAGAAAAACACTTTGATGGATGACTTAGTCTTTGCAATAATTTTCTTTAACAGAGACACCTCTTATAAATAAGCTAAGTGAGTAACTCAGAATGTTTTAAAAATATGAACCTTACCCTAAGTTACAGTTTACTGAGTTAATGCCTTAGTAGTGCTTTTCCAAATCACCAAAAACAAGGTTACATAGACACAAAACACATTTTTTTCCTCGATCATTTTGATCCTTAAGTTTCACAGTGTCCTCCTCGACAGACTGCTAACTCCACCCACTTGCTGGAAGAAACCTTGCCTGCCCAGACTCAATTCTGTGGAAAGTGCCCCCGGGAGCCCACGTCTGGAAGGTTCGCTGCAAGCACTAAGCAAGAATACATTAAAAGCTCCTAGCCCAACACTTCTCACAACAGCCAGTGAAGGGCCTGCTATTCCCAGTCTAACCCGTAAAAACAGGGACCCAGCCAACAGAAACTCTTGAATGGCCTGGAATGGGTCTCTCATCTGGCACTAGGCGTCCAAGGCACCTAGGGATCCAGTTACCGGTGGGTGCGGGTCTCTCACCTCCCAGCCGACCCTCCTGCTGCTAGGGGGCTTGGGGGCACACTTCCACATGGCTCCTCCCCCTCCGGCAGGCTTGACTTGCACCAACACCAGGTGCAGCAGAGGAACATAAAGTATCAAAACGCTGATTCTGTTTACGTTCCATTTATTCACATTTCATGGATTGATACACTTGCGGATACACACCGAGATTACATTGTCTGACAATTCAAGTATTTTAGCTTTAGAAAACAGTTTCCTATGTAAAATAGAAAGCAAACAATTGATCCATTTGATCAAGTTTCCCGTCTCTGCTACAACTGGGTCTGCCACACCAGCAACACGCACACACACACACACACCTGTGTCTGTCACACCAGCGACACACACACACAGGCCTTGTGCTCAGAGCACCACACGGGAAGGAAGTTGCGACAGGCCCCGACAGCCCCTCCCTGTCGCCTACTGGTGCTACAGGACAAAGAGACCTCACTTCCAGAATTAGGATGACTGCCAGGGATTCGGGAGCGAGTCGCTTAGTTTGTAAAGATGCACTGCTCTTTCATCTGGACTGTTCTGAAACAGCACAGCTGACAAATGCTCAGAAACAGGCAATTCGCTGACCTTTAAAACTAAACCAGAAAAGCCTTCTCTAAACTCTAACAATAAGGTAGAATATTAGTTTTTTTCCCTGTACCCCAGAACAGGTAGATATTTTTTGGCATGCAGCATATCAAAAATATGATTTAGAATTCAAACTGTAAAATAATCCTTTTAAAAGAAAACCAGTCCATAAACAGACCTGTTCTTTCATGAAAAATACAATGTAAAGTTTAAGAACTGGACACACACTTTCAGCCTGTAATTCTAATAATTAAAACAGCGTAATACTCTATTTTTTGCTTAATGGGAATGCTCAAAAGGAAGAGATGAACACACAGCAGTTAAAAAAAGGCCACTGGGATTTTCGGTATTTGTAAAGATACAACACAATCCGATTTAAAGATATATACACCCTTTAGCCCACATTTACGACACTCTCTTTGTAGATTCTCAAACCAAAGATAAAAATTTCATCCACATTCAACATTTTAAAGCCTAATTTCTAATAACTTGTTAAAAAATAAATCTAACTAAACCCAAGGGGTAGAACTGAGCTGTTTAACAGTGGGGACAAAAAGGCCAGCCCTCCAGGGGCCAAGGCACCCCTCCCCCAGTAACATACATGGACTTAAGATTTTACAGAGAAATCCACATACACTTACTAGGCTCTTTTACACTCAAGACATAATTAAAGTGGAGACCGGCAAGTTCCTAAAGGACATGAGTGATTTTAAGACAATACCACATTCTGACTTATGGTATACATACCACATGTCCCCCCTGTAATTTCCACTTTAACAGTACAGTCTTAGCAAGAATTTGCTGGGAATGTTAGAAAAAAAGAAAGCCACACACACCCAGTAATTGAAAAAGACAAACTTTTTAGGATGGTGGTGGGGAAGAGTTAATCCAATCATGACTTTCATGCCGTTTTTGGTGAACATTCCACATCACAAGCAAACAAAATAATGCACCCGAGTTGCTACAGATAAAGAAGCCTGTGAGCCTGACTTTCTGGTGGGACAAGGAGCATGTGAAAGCTAGGACGTGCTGATGAGGTTTGTTCCCCTAATTTCCTCGTCCCTGTAACAGCTGGATAAACCTAGTGTGAACAGGGAAGGGCCAGTATTAATCAACCACTTGATTAAAACTCGTCTACAACGAACACTCATGAACTTCTCATTTCTAAAAAAGTAAAAGAAACAATTGCCACTTCCTCCCGAGGCCTCATGAGACAGCCAAATTCGATCACATTCCCTAATGGTGCATGCTATCTACCCAAAGTCGCACATGGGGCCAAAGTCTCCCATGGAACAGAGAGGTGAGAATGCAGTAGTTTAAGAATTTCATGATCAGTGTTGGCCCAACTACTTTACCTCAAGTATTAAATAGTAATGTATCATAAAATGGTTTCCCTGCTCCCTTTACATCTAAAAATTGTAATTTTTTTTAATAAAAGCAACTGTACTAGCTACAGTAATTTTGACTATCTTTTTTTTAAAGTCAGAAGACATTATGTTCTGAAAAGCAGAAAATACAAGTGTGAGCCCTCAGGCACAGACCCTGAGCCTTTCTGGTACCAGCATTAAATGACTCGTGAGGAATGAAAGTGGACATTTAGAACATTAAACCTGACTTCTAGTTCGTGTGACCAGAGTCTTCAAAGAATGCCAGTGCTAGTTACCCAAAAGCTATGGAGAAGTAACGTGGCTACCCTGGGTGCAGCCACGGCTCCATTCCACATGAACATACGGAACATCTTCCCATTAAAAAGTAAATGGAAATTTCAGTATCAAATGTAGAATACACTGGTGTCTAAAAGTTAAAGGCAACGTTTACACACACAACTTCCTCTTCCCTTACCTTACTGCGTGTTTCTTGCTTAGTTCACATGGCTCATGTGTAATAAAAGCTCCTATGACTTAAGTTTAGGGTTTAGATCCATAGGGTTCATCACAGTACAATTAACTAAGAGCATATTCTTTCCCTTTTGTGGTGCGGTTTAACCCTTTTTTCTGTAAGGGTTGTGGCCACTGTTGGTGGCCTACGGACTACCAAGTTTGTGCTTCTAACCCTCTTTCCTGGCAAGCCCCTTCCCTTTTGTCTCTAGGGGGGCACAGAAGTAAGAGCACCTCATGAAGGAACCTACAAAACCAAACAACAAGCCACTCACTTCCTCTTAAAACGAAAAAGCAGCTCTGGAATCCTAGTAAAGCAGCCTGTGGGGTTAACGGCCAACGTCCACACGAAAACAGCTGAGCACTCCACTGCTGAAGGCCAACGTTCCAGCTGTCAAGTGACATGACAAAGCACAGGGGAGCACCTCGGCCACAGCGCGGCAGGCCCACCCCACCCCAGCCACGCCCGCCAGAGGACATGCGGCCGTGAAGCTGCGCAGATGCTGGCAGCAGACCCCAAGCCCTGGATCAGAAAAGCCTTTGGGAAATCTAATCGATACCCTGATTTCAGTCCATTAAGAAATCACTTGTGGTTAGTTCAATAAATGAATGTTAAAAATCTTCCAAAATTTTTCTTTCAAATGTATTTTACACATTAGACAGTTCTTAAGAAGGGAGAATGCAGTTTCTTAACACTTAACATTGCAGGTTTTATTGGCCTTTTAATATTAATCTTCCCCACAAAAGTTTTAAGTTATCTCTAAGTCCTAGAATGTCAAAGTAAGAAGAGAAGAAAACTGACTAAGCTCAGGGGCGCTAGGGGAAGCAGCAGCTTGGCAGCCACTCCTCGGCAGGCATGCTCAGGCACCCTTCTTCTCCAGCAGGATTCTGTGCAGCTCATCCGCGTCCTCGCTTGTCTTCACCCGGATCAACATGGGGACAGGGGTGGCGGCGTTCTTCTCATCGACGGGCGGGTTCGGAATGCAGACGACGAGCACGTTGTTCTTCCCTGTGCGGGTGCACGGCATGCTGGGTGCAATCAGGATGTTGAGCAGTATGTTGCCTGCATTGAAACAAAGGGAAAAGTGCATCAAAATAAACTACTTTGCATAAGACTACACCTTTAATAGGCTAAACATTAAACAATTATGCAACGCATACTTAACAGGAGCCACAGGAATGTCACAAAAAGGTCCTGGTTCCCTGACACTCCCTGACAGTATGGGATCCCCAAGAGCAGAGGGCGGAGCCTCTGGCAGGACATGGACTCGGCCCCACCGAGGAGGCCTTCTCCCCAAAAGAGTGGTCACCTGGGAAACGGCTCTGTGACAGGGGCCAGCACGCTCACGGGCAAGAGTGAGTGCACTGTGACTACATCACAGGTCAGTCGATCCCACACGAAAGAAAGGAGCTTCACAGGAGTCTGTTTAAGGGACACAGTCTGGTGTCACCTGGCACCCTCGACCACTTCCCCTCAGATCCCCCATCCAGCCACTACCCCCTCCTTTCAGAGGACTGTTAATGGTAAAGCAGGAGGGTGGACAACAAAGAGTTAATTATTCTTTGCTACATAAAAAGGATTTCTTTACAGGGTTAATTCTCCTTGAGAGTTAACTAAATCGTGCAATTTACCTACAGTTTCTTACTCACATTTCCAGCCCAAAGGAAAATGAAAACACTTTGTTACTTCCTGGCAGTAGCTTTGTAACACATCGAGCTTTCCTTCTGCACTATTACCCCAGCATTCAAACGAATCTATAAGTAATGAGTCAGTATAGGATGAATTTGTCCTGAACAATCTCTATTCTATTCCAAAAAACACATCAACATACTTGAAAATCTTGAAGACTAAAATCAGCAAGGTAGAGAGCTTCTACGTACCGTGTAATTATGATTATTTTGCGCCACCTGAAGAAAAAGGTACTCACCTAAATTGGTGTCTGCCCGCACTAACAGCTGCGTTTTCTGATTCGCTGTGGGTTTTAAATGCAGAGTGCCCACACCCTTCTCTTTAAATTCATTTTCTTTCTTGTAAAACAGTTTACACCTAAGGAGAAAAATAATCGATATGATCACTCAATGACACGTCACGAAAGCCACACAACTCTCCAACAGCCCCTGCTCACGCACGAAAGCCACACAACTCTCCAACAGCCCCTGCTCACGCTTGTGTGGAAGCTAGTTACTAAATACAGCAGAGGGAGCTTGGAAGAGTCTTCTGTTGACTGAAATCAGGTCTGCACACAAGGCAGGTAAGAGAATCTGATGAGACAGTCTACAGTCCCTTTTTTCTAACTATTACACAGCAGGCCTGATACAGTTCTTCACAATGGTTTCTGAAACTATCCTTTCTCAAGTCAAGTCAAAAATCCCCCCCAAGTACCTTACAGCTCCCGGATGTATTGGTCCTGAGCTCAAGAGGTGCCCCTGGTGCTTAAAGAACAGAACATACAGGACAAACACTCTACCCCTCACCCTCACGTTTTTCCTATTTCTTATTTTTGAATGTTCTTCAGGACTCTTTCATCTCTGTTGGTCATTATTAAACAAGTCAAACCCACTGCCTGTTCCTTTGATTCACTATGATTAGAAAAAAAACCCTGGGTTAGAGTCTCTGTGGTCCAGTGGTTAGGACTTGGCACTTCCACTGCTGGGGCCAGAGTTCAATCCCTGGTCAGGAAATTAAGATCCCACAAGCCTTGAGGAGTGGCAAAACAAAAACCAAAAAAACCTCATTCAAAACAAGCAAAAAATGCCCTTAGTCAGGGTCATTCCCTTACACCATCTGTGTAATTACATTTTAAAACAGGCAAAAGGAATTGGTCTCTTTTTAAAAGTTCTCAAAAATAAACATTTGAAATCCGACGGGATTTGGTGATTTATACTATGAAAACTGCTGACTTACTAAGTCTGAAATTTTTGTATTAGAGAAACATATTCAAGGGAAGCTTTAAGGGCACAAATGTCTTTCAGTAAAATCTTTGTTAAAAAGCACTAATTTCATTTCACTGAGAGATAACTAAAGATTTCCCTTCAGCCTTTTTCTGAAAGCAGCAACTCTCATTAAACAAAATCCCCCCAAACACCAAGCCAGCTTGCATCCCTGGGGGGAAGATAGAGTAAAACAAAGCCAAATCTAGAATCACCGACTTAGATGACTATATCTGCAGGGAAAGGAGGGGAAGAAAGGAAGGAGAAAAAGGGAGAGAACGATGAGGTAAGAGATGAGGACAAGAAAAGAGTTTCTAAAGCACCTGAAAAGCAGAAAGAGCTAAACTAACATAAAAGAGCAGGCTTCGCCCAGCAGGAAATTTAAAGATCATATTATTTTTAAATAAACAGGCCCAGAATTCTTCCTTGTCCCAATTCTGGGAGCAGGCACAGCCTGACCCCAGGACGGGTGCCTCGTAAGCTCTGCAGGGATGATGTTGCCCACGCGCTCCAGCCAGAAGCCTGTTTCCACGTCTCTGAAAATAAATTCATCAAGTGGGTTGCCGTGACTATCACTTACTTTTTGGAGTAAAAAGCATCGTCTTCTCTTACTTCAGTCACCACTACTTTCGGTGGCTCGTCATTCTCTTCTTCATCTCCACCTTTTGTAAAAACACCGCCAATAAGATTCAGATCAAGAGCGTGAAAATGTGATAAAAGAAGTTTG
>SJYF01000590.1:2390802-2402222 GCA_006410515.1 Procapra przewalskii | reverse complement strand
ACACAGAAAATATCAGCACTCACTTATACTCAAGTTACCCACAAAAAGAAAAATCTCAGGCTTCCAGCACATGAAATTTCATCCCCAAATATTCCTGTGATCATTTCTGCATCATGCCAAAGAAGAACCAAGGAGCACAATGGTCAAAGATGGAGAAAACAAGCATTTTACAGGGCATGTTTGTCAGAGAAATGAGTCCCAAGCCAAGTGTAAGTAACTGAAGCTGTGTCTGCACTGCCACGCCTCTGGACATGCTGGTACGATGGGCGCCCTCCCGGTCTGAGCCCAAAACACTATCCTTGACCCCAGGGCCCCAGTCATAGGGGAGAGGTAAGTCACTGGTGGACACAAATTACGATCCCCTTAAAAAGAAAGCAACTGCATAAAACTCAGTGATGAGTAACTAGAAAAAGAATTCTGCTGCTCAAACAATTCAGGTCACAAGATTTAAATTTTAAGAAGGTACTCCTGAGTTAGGGCATTTTGTTATTTTAACAAGTTCTCCAAGTCTTTCCATGTATAACATGTGATAACCACAGGGTGAGGAATAAGCGCTTTATGGAGGGGTGCCCTGCTGAGATGGAGACTCTATTCAGATTCAGCATCCTTTCTACAAACAGCAGAGTCCCTGTGACTGTGACACCCTCTCTGTTTGTCTTATTTAAGACAAACGGAAGCTCTTTATTTTCTTGCTTTGCCCTGGAGGGCTCTTGCCTGAGGATAGCTGAAGGATAGCAAAGTAACATAAGGAAGTTTCCCTCCAGGAAGAAAAACAGAGTACTTAGGGCCCACTGGGAACTGCAGTTTTCTTTCTCAAAGATCAATATGCTAATACCTGGGGAATGCACTTTTAACTAGTTTTAAGTCTCTATACAGACACTACTAGTTCATGACCACCATGGGGAGAAGAGGGATAGTGACACAACCCCTATATGGAGATGTTCAAGCTGGATTTAGAAAAGGCAGAGGAACCAGAGATCAAATTGCCAAAATCAGTTGGATCATCGAAAAAGCACGAGTTCCAGAAAAACATCTACTTCTGCTCCATTGACTATGCCAAATCCTTTGACTGTGTGGATCACAACTAACTGTGGAAAATTCTTAAAGAGATGGGAATACCAGACCACCTGACCTTACCTCCTGAGCAATCTGCATGCAGGTCAAGAAGCGAGAGTTAGAACTGGGGAACAACAGACTGGTCCCAACCTGGGCAAGGAGTATGTCAAGGCTATAGGTTGTCACCCTGCTTATTTAACTTATATGCAGAGTACATCATGAGAAATGCTGGACTGGATGATGCACAAGCTGGAATCAGGATTGCCAGGAGAAATATCAATAACCTCAGATATGCAGATGGCACCACCCTGATGGCAGAAAGTGAAGAAGAACTAAAGAACCTCTTGATGAAAGTGAAAGAGGAGAGTGAAAAAGTTGGCTTAAAGCTCAACATTCAGAAAACTAAGATCATGGCATCCGGCCCCATCACTTCATGGCAAACAGATGGGGAAACAGTGGAAACAGTGACAGACTTTATTTTCTTGGGCTCCAAAATCACTGTAGACAATGACTGCAGTCATAAAATTAAAAGACGCTTGCTCCTTGGAAAAAAAGTTATGACCAACTTAGACAGCATATTAAAAAAGTGAAGACATTACTTTGCCAGCAAAGGTCCATCTAGTTAAAGCTATGGTTTTTCCAGTAGTCATGGATGGATCTGAGAGTTGGACCATAAAGAAAGCTGAGGGCTGAAGAATTGATGCTTTTGAGCTGCGGTGTTGGAGAAGGCTCGGACGCGACTGCGCTGACTGAAGAACCACGGAGAGAGTGGAGGGGCTGGGATTCCTACGGCCTGGTCGGGGGCACTAACAGGACACACCACGAACACTTCTAGGAAGGCGGCTACGACCCAGACATTTGTCCCCCAAGGTTATGCAGTCTGCTGGTGCTGCTGCCCTTCAGTCCCCAAATCACATCCAACTCTGCCACCTCGCAGACTGAAGCACACCAGGCCTTCCGGCCCCTCACCTTCTCCTGGAGTTAGTCTAAGTTCATGGCTATGAAGTCTACCTATTTTATTTATAGTACTGTTTTGCTATGTGAATTTATAAGCAAATCTCTTAAAACATTTCAGTGAACATCTATGATGAGTTTTTTTCAATAAAATAAAAATTTTCAAAAAATGTTAGTTTTTTTTCTTAATGGAAAGGCATGTGTTTGATTGGTTTTCGAAGTTCCCGGGCCAAATGTTTTTATATTATTTTTATATTCGTAATCCTTAAAATAATCCTATAAAATAGGTTTTACTCTATTTTATGAATAAGGAATCAGAGAAGTTAACCAGCTCTGCCCAGGATCACGCATGTCTAGGCACTAATGGAGTCTGGACGTGAATCCAGACCCATCTCACTCACAAGACTATGCTTTTCCCACTAAACACAGAGCTCCCACGAACCCGGAACAGGCCTCAGGCACTGAACTGTACCTTTGCATTCGTTGCCGCCGCTTTCTGCTTGGCTCTCCAATGTTTTAGTGGAAAATGGTGAAGAAACTGGTTTACTCTGGGTAGTATCTTTGCCAAATAAACTGGAGTTTCCAGAAGAAAATGAAAATCCAGTCAAGGGGCCCGAATTTAAGGAGCCCATAACAGAACTCTCAATTTTCTTGCCAAAATTAAACGAGGCACTTGTGGCTCCTAGTGATGGGTCCTTGCCCTTTTCAGACACAGCTTCCACCTTCTTTTCAGACATATCCTCCGTTTTGTTGACATGAAACAAAAATGGTGACTCTGGTTGTAATTTTGTTGAACCAAATAGAGGAGGCTGTGCTTCAACTGATATTTTGTTGGCTTCACTTTCAGAATTACTGCTGCCACTGTTCCCGTGTTGCTGTTCGATGCTTGCTAAGTATTTCTCATAGTCTTTAAAGATAGGTGTGAGGTCGCAGAGCGGGTTTGTGTTCACGTGCTTCACGATCCAATCCCGAACGGAGCAGTTTAAAGCTGCCAGCTGTTTGTGATAGGCGTCCCCGTGGCGAGCAGCACCAGAGGAGGAAGGCTGCTGACTGTCACCGTTCGTTTTAGGAGTTGAAATCTTTTTATCGACCAAGGAGGTAGGGCCATTTATAGCAGTAGATCCTATAGGAAATTACATGTTTAAGAATTTATTCAGAAGCTGATTTAATTAAGCCATTCAGATTTTCATACTGCTCTGCCTTCACATTTTCTTTTATTGTATCCCATTTTTGTTCCAGTTCAAGATGTGTATATATAGTGTTAAAAACTAGTTATTACAAAAATCAAATCAAACATTTTACATATATATATGAATTTGTATATATATACATATATATATATATTTTTTCACATGCTTGCATTAAGCCTGTCATTTTAAAATAATCTTTTCCTTCAAAAGGATGCCCACTTCACCTAAAACTGTTAAAATAGTATAAAACTTAACCCCCAAGGTTAGAGGAACATATATTAATGCAGTTAAAATTTTAACAGGAAGTGCTTATTCTAATCATACTAAACACTTTGCCAAATTTAAATGGAACAGTATACACTCTTAGAATAATTCGCTAAGTATGATCCAATGAGTTAGGATCACTTCCAAGAATCAGAGATTTTAACCCACAAGCCCAGTCTCTGTCACTAATTCCAAGATTCTTGAGTAATTTCCTCAAAACAGGATGAGGCAATCAACATGTCCTGGGCAAAAAAACTGAGCCTGGGAATGCAGGTGTGTGGCACAGAGAAAATCCTTGGTACATTATAATGAATGAGGTGGAGGGATGGGAGGCCTTCACCTAGGGGCCACTAAGAGCTTCTGTTTCTCTTTTGATCCTTAGGTCAATTCTGAGGTCATATTCATTTCACAGTTGAAGGAAGATTTGGAAGCTCAAAGGTTAAGGAACTTTACCAAGGTCACAGAGAGCTGGTAACCGGCAGAACAGAACAGAGCCCAGGCTATTTTGGCCTGTACTCTACTCACTCTGTAATTAGCCAAAAGCTCCCTAACTATTGTCCCTTTCATCATTACCATGTTCTTGCTCCTACAGCTGCAGAATCCAGAGGAAAGTAAAAAAAAAAATTTTTTTCAAAATTAGTTTTTATAGATTATCCTTACACAGGTTAAGACAGGGGAAGAAGAGCCTACTTACCAAAGGTGGCCTTGGCCTCAGTCGCTGCCCTCATGCTGGAGAAGGGAGGGGCACCAGTTACGCTGTTTCCGTTTGACAGTCCTTCCAGAGGCTTCCCTCCAGCACCATTACCAAATCCAGAAAACCCTCCTCCTCCAGAAGATGCAACCAAACCTTTAAAACCTTTAAAGGCCCCTCCACCATCAGACTAAAAAATAAAGAAAGAACACACATTAGGTAACTCTTTTTGTTCCCAAATAAGCAAGCAAATGGCAGTATTCTCTTGGCTAAATAGTACCCACAACCCTTGTGCAACCAGCATTAAAGGAAACTGCCAGTGCAAGCAGAGATAGAACACGGATTTTACTCATAATGACAGCTTTGCAAGCTGAAACTGCCTTCATATAACAAGAAGGATAGATGGAATCTAGAGTGAAATAATTCTTAAAAACCTATTTATGATATAAAAGGTTAAAAAGACTAATTCAAATAAATTTATGGACCCACCACCAGCTACAGAACTATAAATAAAATACATTCTCAACACAACTAAACCCCAAATGAAAGACTTTCCATACACTATTCAAAGGTGTCTGGCATGCTTCATGACACTCGAAAGCTGCTCTTGGCAGTGCTCTGCACTCTCTACCTCTTCACTGTCACTCGCACGCAACGGCTGGGCCGTCCCTCCTCGAGCCCATCTTCCCAGGCATCTTGTTCTCGCCACAAGTTCCTGCTCTCAGGCCTCTTCCCAGCAGCCCCCATGGCCTCGACCTCCTGGACGGGAAACTTACCAGAGCTGCAGCCATCTCCCAACTCCTGTTTAGTGCCCAACCAGTGTACCAAACGGTCTCCTAGAGAACTCCATGTGGATATACCACAGGCCCTGAAATACTTTTCTAAAACAAAATCAATTAACTTCCTCATGAAGTCCCTTCCCCCCATATGTTCTCCATGAAAGAGCTATCAAATATTACTTGGCTCAAGACCTACATCCAACCAGTCACCAGTTTTAAGAATGACATTAGGCCAGAAAATAACGCAGAATAAAGAAAAATTGAACAAAGCCACCACAGAAATGCAGCCGAGCAGGTTTATTCCAAGGATGCCACCCAGGCTGTTCAAATAAGCCTCTCTTGACTGACAAGAGATGTCGAGGTCACCAAGACAGCACTCACGGGTCTGGGATGTATTTGAGGGAAGAAGAGCTGTTAAACATGGAGTGATTGCTGAATATGGAGACATGATTTCAGTTCATGAATTATAACTCATATTTTATCTTTTTGAACACAAGAATGAAACATTTTGCCAGGAAACAGCTATGGCAAACCTAGACAGCATATTAAAAAGCTGAGACATTACTTTGCCAACAAAGGTCCATCTCGTCAAAGGTATGGTTTTCCCAGTAATCATGTAAGGATGTGACAGTTGGACCATAAAGAAGGCTGAAAGCCAAAGAATTGATGTTTCTGAACTGTGGTGTTAGAGAAGACTCTTGACAGTCCCTTGAACTGCAAGATCAAACCAGACAACCGTAAAGGAAATCCATCCTGGATATTCATTAGAAGGACTGATGCTGACGTTGAAGCTCTAATATTCTGTCCACCTGATGCAAAGACCCTGATGCTGGGTAAGATTGAAGGCAGGAGGAGAAGGGGACGACACGAGATGACTGGATGCCATCACCGACCCAATGGACATGAGTTTGAGCAAGCTCTGAAGTCGGGGAAGGAGAGGGAAGCCTGGTGTGCTTCAGTCCATGGGGTCGCAGAGTCAGACACAACTGAGCAACTGAACGACACCACACACTGGAAGGAACACCAAACTGGGAAGCGCTTCTACTGTTCTCAAAGGCATCACCCCACCCACACCTCAGTCCTAGGAAGTAGATAAGACTTTGAGAATATCTTGCATTTTCCTGTCTTCGTCCCAACACCCACTTCCCTTGCTTTCCAATTACTATATTCATTTTTCCACTTCATATTATAACACAACTTGAATGTGTCTACATCTATTTCTTATTTCCCCAACTGGATAAGCTCCCTTTAAGGAACAGGTGTCATTTATTTTCTTTTATATCTCCCATGGTCTTCACCAAGCATATGCACAAGTGAACTAGGCATTTTAAAAAGCATTTATTAACAATTCAATCAAAAAATGGACAAAAGGTCTAAATAGACAGTGCTCCAAAGAAGATATACAGATGATCAACAGGCATGTAAAAAAAATGTTCAACACCACTAATTATTACAGAAATGCAAATCAAAACTACAATGAGGTATCACTTCACACAGTTCAGAATGGCTACCATCAAAAAGTCTACAATTAATAAATGCTGGAGAAGACGTGGAGAAAAATGTGCCTTCCTGCACTGCTGGGCACAGCCACTGAAGGAGAAAAGTATGAATGTTCATTAAAAAAAAAAAATAGAACTACCATACAATTCAGCAATCCCACTCCTGGGCATTTATCCAGACAAAACTATAATTCAAAGATACACGCACCCCAAAATTCACCGCAGCACTATTTACAACAGTCAACACAGGGAAGCGCCCTAAATGCCCAGTGACAGACGAGTGGACAGCGATGGCGATGGGGTGCTGTGTGCTCTGTCTCACCGACTCTCCGCGACCCGTGGACAGGGATCCCTGTCCATGGGACTCTCCAGGCAAGAATACTGGAGTGGGTTGCCATTTCCTTCTCCAATGATAAACCATTATATATTTTTAAAAGGCATTCTTGATAGATTACATAAAAGATAATTAAATTTAAAAAAGCATTTATTGATCTGATTGCTTCTAGAGGTAGAAATACTCTACAACTCAGAAATAAAATTAGTGTTTAGAACCAGAAGGAAATACTCACTTCGAAGCCAACATTTCTCCGCTTTGCTTTCTTTATGGCTCTATTCTTCAAGACTTCCTCACTGGCCACCGAAAATGTTCCCACCTACAGGAGTGTACAAATTAAACAACAATAAGAAAAGGGCAAAAAGAAGGTAAAATGCTGAACTTTTAAAAAGCTAGACCAAGACAAACTGATATATCATTTGGGTTTTCAGTACTGTTAATACTGGTAACACAAATTATGGAGAGCATATATTAAAGTTTATGTTTCTTATCTGTCTTATGAATTTCATTGCTAGTCAGGTGATTCAGAAATGTTTCAGAAACTACAAATCTAGACTTTGAATCACAATTCAGAGAAGAGTGCATACATCAACTTTCTAAGGAGACTAAGATCATCAAAACCTTGGCACAAAACTGTTCATAATCATTTCTTCAAATATATTCAAAGATATTACCCAGATGTCAGAGCTAGCATCTTACTACTATAGTTTTCAAAAATTAAGTTCATAATACACATTATTTTAAAGAACAGCTCTGCCCATTTGCCCATGATCCAGAAGACCTCTGAGGGACCTGGGACTCTAAGTGACCTGTTGGAAATTTGCTGAAAATCTTTGGCTTTACTTCACCCCTTCTTTTACCTTAGAGGAATGGCATAAAATAGTTGCTGTAAAAATTTCTCTTCTATACTTATTTCAGATAAACTTTGGAATCTCTGAACCCACAGAAGGGATCATCTGACTACACCTGACTCAAATGTAATATCCTTCCACACACATTTCATTAGAATCTATCCAAACGGAAGTTCTTTCATTTCTGAAATATTTTAATGTCAAAACAAATCATTATGTGGTAGGCCTGGAACGTGACTGTAGCCTAAAACATGGAAAAAACTTAGTTACCAAAGACGTGCTTAAAAAGTACCAAGTCAGTCAGAATTGTTAAAAACACTTTTTTATAAGCCCATACTTGTGATTTTTGTTTCCCTAAAAATATTAGGACACATATTTGTAACGGAAAGATATTAGTACTAGAATACAGATTAAGAAAGAAAGAAAACAGCAGTCTAAAAATTATCTTGGAAACGCTTTTGCAAACTAAAATATATATGTATATTTTTTTAACTTAGCACACTTCTTTTAACTTGAAAGGCTAACTTGATTCAGGCTTGCTCAGTGAACTGGCCTGGGAGTATCAAACTGCTGATGAGGCATTTCAGAAATGCAGCTGTGTTTTATTCTTTTTAAGAGAAAAATTAAAAGGTTTCCTCAGGGAAGACCATTTTTGTTAGGAAAGAAACTAGGCCATCTAAATTCTATTCCTGTTAACCCAGCTGTGGGTGGAGAATGTCTCAGATCTTCAATATGAAATAAAACAGGACTCCCAGAAGCAGTACAGTAAGGGAGGCAACCTCAATCTTCTAAAATCTAAAACTGTGAGTATGGCAAACTAAGACACCGGTGGTAAAACACTTTTAAAATTTACTTCATAACTAGATCATTTACTCAGCCTTCAATCTGTACTAAAACCACGGGCTGAGTGTGCTCAACAAAATGCTATATGAAATCCAGGAGGAAGGTGATTCTACAAAGGAGTGGAGTATTGAAGGAATAGTTGCTCATCGAAAAGCACACCCATCAATTTCTATACTAAGCACAGATCATAAGAAACCATATTATTTCCAGTTCAGTTCCGTTCAGTCACTCAGACATGTCTGACTCTTTGCGACCCCATGAATTGCAGCACACCAGGCCTCCCTGTCCATCACCAACTCCTGGAGTCCACCCAAACCCATGTCCATTGAGTCTGTGATGCCGTCCAACCATTTCATCCTCTGTCATCCCCTTCTCCTCCTGCCCCCAATCTTTCCCAGCACCAGGCTCTTTTCCAATGAGTCAGCTCTTCGCATCAGATGGCCAAAGTATTGGAGTTTCGGCTTCAACATCAGGATGGTCTTACAAAGGCCTTTTATTTTTACCACAGAGTCTTCATGAGGAATCACGAAACAAATTTAAATTTGGAAGTAGCAGGAAATCATTCTTAGGGAAAGCACTTTTTACCTCTTCTGCTTCATCTTCTTGATCCCAGTTCCTATCTGTCAATTCCTTCTCGGCGATTCTTTTGGCCATTTTTTTGAACCTAAAAGTAAAAAAATTAGAAGTAGTAAGCTTTTGTTGTTGTTAAGTCGCTCAGTCGTGTCCAACTCTTTGCAACCTCTTGGACAATAGCCCACCAGGCTCCTCTGTCTATGGGATTTCCCAGGCAAGAATACAGGAGAGAGCTGCCATTTCCTTCTCTAAGGGATCTCCCCAGTCAAGGGATTAAACCCATGTCTCCTGCACTGGCAAGCGGGTTCTTTACCAATGAGCCACCAAGGCAGCCAGGAATAAGTCTGCTTTTCTAAAACATGATTTAACTCTTACAACAAATTTTTAAAATTTACTTTAGCATGAAATGACATATTCCTGATACCAGTGGGCACTTCTTTAACGAGAACTGTGTAACACTGTTAGGCTCCCAGTGTCAGAAATCCAACAAAAATTACAGGAGAAGGCAGCGAGGTCTTCTAAGGCACAGTGAAAAACAATAAAACAACTCCATTTGAAAAAAAAATGCCAACGAAACACTGATTTTTTTAAAAATCAGAAATCTACAGAACTGCATAATAAACAACAAATGCTCAATTAACTTAACTCCATGCAAATTACATTTAAACATAGCCTGGCTATAGGCAAGACATTTTTAATATTTAAAATTCTCTTAAGGATATTTAGTAAAGTTTTGACCTTAGTTAAGAATGTGAACGAGCTATTATTTTCACTACAAGTGTACAGATGGTCCCGACTTCAAGGGTTCATCTTGCAAGTTTTCAAGTTTACGATGGTGGGAAAGCAACACTTGTTAAGTACAAACCTTCCTTCAGATTTTGACTTTTTCTCAGGCCAGCAATATGAGGTATGCTATTTTCCTGTGATCCTGGGCAGTGGCAACAAGCCACAGCTCCCAGCCAGCTAGGCAAGCCACCACATCACGGATACACTTACAACCATTCTGTACCCATATAACTATTCTGATTTTCACTTTCAGTATAGTATTCAAAAAATTATGAGATACTCAACATTACCATAAAACAGTCTTTGTGTCAGTTGATTCTGCCCAACAGTAGGCTAATGTCTGAGCACTTTTAAGGTAGGCTGGGCTATGATCTTCAGTAGGTTTGATGTACTACATGCATTAGAAGTACTTTCAACTTACCATGGGTTTACTGTGACATAATCCCAACGTATGTTGAAGAAGATAGTTCAAAATATGATTAACATGACTGTGTTAACATTCTTAGAACTCTTAATTCTTCAATAACAAGCCACCAGCAGCAGAAACCAACATAACATTGTAAAGCAACTGGCATCCAATTAAAAAATAAATTTAAAACAAACAAAAACATCCCCCCAAAAGAAAAAGAAGCCATCAGCTCAACGTCTATTCAAGGCTTGTTGTTGTTTAGTCGCTAAGTTGTGTTCGACTCCATGTATTCACACCTTAAAATTTCCAATTTATTTTCTGATCCTAAGATGTATTATCTGTTGCTATTAAAATCTGAAACAATCAATGGAGAGCTCCACTGTGAGTGTTGTGCTTGGCTCTTCCCTAACATCAATTAAATGGGCCAAAAAACTCCTTACCTTGCTCAGAGATTTACTGATTAGCCTGGAACACTAGCCAGGGTTCTTGAAAACCAGCCTAGCTTCCTTCCTAATCCTTCCCCACTCTTATTTGCCCTCAAGACCACAACCCACCAGAGACGCTCACGGTCATTAAGATACAAACTGACACATCACTCACCGGGCACAGTAAGACCTGTAAAATAAAATTCAAATGCCAGCATTCCAAAGTCCTCCAAAACCCTATCCCCCGGTAGGATAATCACATATAGCAATTTTCAGCTTTTAATAATCTCCTAATAATCTCTGAATTTTTCTTTTACCAAGTGCTTTTTTCTGATTACAGAATAAATGGCTTTAAAGTCCCAGATTCTAAAACATAAGTGAGAATTAACATAATTTTGCCATTACATGCAAATTTTTAATGCCTCCATCCCAAACACTCGGTCAAGTTTTGCTATTAATCTTGTCATCCAGAAAACAAACAAGGTACCCTTCCGCATACATTCTTAGTAAACTAACTGTTCAGAGGCCAGGTCTCTGTGTGGCTTCTTTTGGGCCATTTTCCCATTCGGTAACTAACACCTCCACCAGAGGGCAGAAGAGGGGAGAAACTTAAACAGTCGTTTTTTGCTATTAACTTGATAACCTAACTAGTTATTAACAGGCAAAAAGGAGTGGAGCTGAAAGTGCAAAAACTTAATATTAAGTGTTAAAATTGTAACACCTAACCCATAGCCACAACTGAAGACAACTGGCATAATCAAACAAC
>SJYF01000590.1:2363524-2375008 GCA_006410515.1 Procapra przewalskii | reverse complement strand
CAGCTCCCGGAGTTTACTCAAACTCATGTCCATCGAGTCGGTGATGCCATCCAGCCATCTCATCCTCTGTCATCCCCTTCTCCTCCCGCCTTCGGTCTTTCCCAGGATTTATAAGGCTGCTTATGACTTTGCAGGCTCGACTCTAAATAGTTATCTTAAAAAGTGCCCCCCAGGAAAAGCAAAGCGGGAACTTGGGGCAGGCATCCTGAGTTCAGGCCCTTATCTAACTGTCCAGATGGTGTGAGCAGGCTGCCACTGAAGCCGCGCGCCTGGAGCCCGCGCTCTGCAACAAGAGAGGCCACGGCCACGAGGAGCTCGCACACTGTGATGGAGAGGAGCCCCCGCCAGCCACACCCGGAGAAAAGCCTGCACAGCAACAGGAACCCAGCACAGCTGAAAATAAAATAGATGAACTTCAGAAAGTCACCAAATGGGCAATAATACTGCTCACCTCTCTCATGAGCTTGTTGAAGATTTAACTGAAGTAATAGAGTTGAGTTGCTTGGACCAGGTCCTGGCATGTCTGTACACAACGAAAATCGGTTATAATTAATCAGCCCTGGGAATCATTCTTTAAGGAAGCCTGCAGACAAAATGCAGCAGGTTTAGGGGGTGTGGCTGTAAAGGCAAGCAAACAAACCCCGTCC
This sequence comes from Procapra przewalskii, assembly GCA_006410515.1. Classification (NCBI taxonomy): domain Eukaryota; kingdom Metazoa; phylum Chordata; class Mammalia; order Artiodactyla; family Bovidae; genus Procapra; species Procapra przewalskii. The sequence goes on along the minus strand of SJYF01000590.1, from coordinate 2,374,361 downwards.
TGTACGTGAGGGCTGAAGGAATCAGGAAAGTTGAGACTAGAAAAGAGACAATTCAGAGGATGTAAAAGCTTTGCACATATTTGGAGAAATTGAGTGTCACGTTTATTCTTTATATTCGGAATGGCTCCTAAGAAAGGACCTTGTGATAGTTGTAAAGGAAATGGGGAAGGAAGGGAGAGTTGAGAAAGTGTAGTTTCATAATCAGAAAGACCAGAGTCTCGCTTGCTAGCTGTGTGACCTTGGAGGTTTTACTCAGTTTTTTTGAACTTTAGTTTATATATCTGTAAAATGGAAATAATAACAATGCCTTCTACTGATGTTTTGAATGAAAGAGGTGATGGGATGGTTCATGGTAAGGCAGAAGGTGAATTGATGGTCCAAGATCTGGCCTTCAACTTCACGGATCTAAACTTCTCGTATTAACTTGCCCAGAATGATTCTGGTGAGAGATTGACTCTATATCTCTTTCAGGGTTATAGTAGGTTGAGCAGGGCCCCCAAAAGGTAAGTCCACGTTCGAACGCCTGAAACCTGTGAATGGGATCTTATTTGGAAAAAGGCTCTTCACAAATGTAATTGAAGACTTTGAGATACACTCCTGCACTTTCAGGGTGGGTCTAAGTGCCGTGACAGGTGTCTTGATTAGAGAGGGCAAGAGAACACGGAGGAAGGGAACAGGTGATGCAGTTACAGGCTGAGGAACACCCAGAGCGACCCGGCGCTGGGAGAGGCAGGAGGGACCCTCCCCCAGAGGCTTGGAGGGAGCGTGGCCTTGCTGCAGTCTGATTTCTGGCCTCCACAACCGCAAGAGAATAAATTTCTCTCGTTGTAAGTCTCCCTTCTTGTAATAATTTGTTACATCAGTCTCAGGAAACTAATACAGTCACTGGATAAAGTCTCCTTGATTAGAGAAAGCTAGTCGATGTAAAAAATAAATTTAAGAAAACAATTCACTGAAAGAAGTGTTGTTAGTGACAAAAGCCAGATAAGCTGGCTTTGGAGAAGAAACTTTTGCCCTGTGAATTCACCCCCATCCAGGTGAAGAGGTGAGGGCCCTGGAGGATGGAGTCATCCTGGTTCCTACAGGAACGAGCTGTTCTGAGGGACAGGGGTGCTCCTGGAGGCTCAGACGGTAAAGAATCCGCCTGCAGTGTGGGAGACCTGGGTTCGATCCCTGGGTTGGGAAGATACCCTGGAAAAGGGAAAGGCTACCCACTCCAGTATTCTGGCCCAACCAACTGAGCTATCAGATTTCTAGAAAAAGTAGCACTTAAAAATTCTGGAGTATAAGACTTAGTATCTTTCAGTTCAGTCACTCAGTCATGTCTGACTCTTTGTTACCCCATGGACGGTAGCACGCCCGGCCTCCCTGTCCATCACCAACTCCGGAGTTTACTCAAACTCATGTCCAGTGTGTTGGTGATGCCATGCAACCACCTCATCCTCTGTTGTTCTCTTCTCCTCCTGCCTTCAATTTTTCCCAGCATCAGGGTCTTTTCAAATGAGTCAGTTCTTTGCGTCAGAGAAGGCAATGGCACCTCAATCCTGTACTTTTGCCTGGAAAAATCCCATGGACGGAGGAGCCTGGTGGGCTGCAGTCCATGGGGTCGCTAGTGTCAGACACGACTGACCGACTTCACTTTCACTTTTCACTTTCATGCGTTGGAGAAGGAAATGGCAACCCACTCCAGTGTTCTTGCCTGGAGAATCCCAGGGACGGGGAAGCCTGGTGGGCTGCCGTCTATGGGGTCGCACAGAGTTGGACACGACTGAAGCGACTTAGCAGCAGCAGCAGCAGTTCTTTGCATCAGGTGGCCAAAGTATTGGAGTTTCAGCTTCAACATCAGTCCTTCCAGTGAAGACCCAGGACTGATCTCCTTTAGGATGAACTGGTTGGATCTCCTTGCAGTCCAAGGGACTCTCAAGAGTCTTCTCCAACACCTCAGTTCAAAAGCATCAGTTCTTTGGTGCTCAGCTTTCTTTATAGTCCACTCTCACGTCCATACATTACCACTGGAAAAACCATAGCTTTGACTAGACAGACCTTAGTCCACAAAGTAATGTCTCTGTTTTTCAATATGCTGTCTAGGTTGGTCATAACTTTCCTTCCATCTTTTAATTTAATGGCTGCAATCACCATCTGCAGTGATTTTGGAGCCCCCCAAAATGAAGTCTGTCACTGTTTCCACTCTTTCCCCATCTATTTGCCATGAAGTGATGGGACCAGATGCCATGATCTTAGTTTTCTGAATGTCGAGTTGTCAGGCAACTTTTTCACTCTCCTCTTTCACTTTCATCAAGTCTCTTTAGTTCTTCTTCACCTTCTGCCGTAAGGGTGGTGTCATCTGCATATCTGAGGTTACTGATATTTCTCCCGGCAATCTTGATTCCAGCTTGTACTTCCTCCAGCCCAGCGTCTCTCATGATGTGCTGTGCAGATAAGTTAAATGGCGTGGCCATTATTCAGCTGCAGGAGGCAGAATGTGTCCCCCATTATGTTTTTGTTTGTCTTTCTTTTATCCTTATATTTTCAAGTGAATCAATATTTAAAGATATAAAAATACACAGAGAAAAATGTTTTATTTTTAAACATTTAAATACTGAAAACCATGAAATATCTTTCAGCCCATGTTTTTCCATCTCTTGCCTTCCCTGCTTATCCAAATTCTCCTTTATTCTTTCTAGCCTCATCTCACCATCTCTAGTAAGTCTTCCCTGAGAGTGCTAGCTTTTGCTGGACCTCTCTTCAGAATCCCACAGAACTTTTTAATATTTTTAATTTTTTTGGCCTTGCTGCTCGGCATGTGGGATCTTAGTTCCCTGACCAAGGATCGAACCTGTGGCTCCTGCAGTGGAAGCCCAGAGTCTTAACCACTGGCCCACCAGGGAAGGCCCACGATAGCACATCACGCTTTTTTGGTCATCTTCTCTGCATGGCCTGGCATTTAAAGTGTGAGTTTGTGCATGTATGAACATGAATGTGTGATCTTCCCATGTACAAATAAAATCCTGGAACGTTGGTTTCCGACTCTGTGGTATTCTGCTCTCTAGAGGTCTTAAAGGCGTGGTAATGTGTTTAGCACAGTTTCACACAGTCAGGGGCATAGCTAGAGATATGAAGGTGAATGGGACGTGGTCCCTATTTATAGGGTATTCAAAAGAGGAGGGAGATACGGTCACATAACCACAGAAACATCAATGCATTTATGTAAGTGCTATGAGAGACACACTCAGGGTGTCTGTGTACCTAGGAGGATGCACTTCACAACTGTTCTGAAGTTCAAAAGTTTATCAGTCGTCACATATCTGCCCCCAGTGTCTTCACAGGAAGATGTCAAATTTTCCTCTCAAGTTGAGATTTTACCAACTTAATATGGTGGTTCTAGATGTTGCCTGCTGATCAGAGTTGATATATTGTCTTTGATTTTTAGAAATGAGGAATTTGTAAGTTGATAAATGTAACTTGGCAGGTGAGATCTTTCAAAACCTGGGAGTCCATTGCCGGGGGGATGAAGACATGGCGTAAAAGGAATCATCTTTGTAGTGGGCAGTGTCCTAAACTTACAAGTATTATACATATGACAGCTGTTCATTACAGGCCAATGGTACCCCTCGCCCAGCTCCCTGAATTCTAATGTTAAAGTCCTAGCCCCTGTTGCTCAGAATGAGGCCACGCTGGAGATAGGGTCTTTGTTGATGTTCAGTGGCTCAGTCGTGTCTGACTCTGTGCGACCCCATGGACTGTAGCCCACCGGGCTCCTCTGTTTCTGGGATTTCCCAGGCAAGAATGCTGGAGTGGGCTGCCACTTCCTCCTCCAGGGGATCTTCCCCACCCAGGGATCGCGCCCAGGTCCCTGTTGTCTCCTGCATTGGGGGTGGATTCTTTAACAATAGCGGCACTCGGGAAGCTCCCATCTGCCCAGGCTGCCGTAAGAAAGCAAGCTGAGTGACTCAAATGACATACATCTGTTTGCTCATATTCCAGAGGCTTGGAGTCCCAGATTAAGCTCTAGCGGGGTCAGTTCTCTTTCAGGCTGCTACTATAGGTGGCTGCCTTCTCACAAAGTCCTCACACGGCATTTCCTTGGTGTGTGGTGTGCAAGGAAAGAGCAAGAGAAAGGAAGACAGAGGTCGCTTTCTGGTGTCTCTTAAAGCAGTGGTCCCCAGTTTTTTTGGCACCAGGGACCAGTTCTCTGGAAGACAGTTTTTCCATGGACATAGGGGATGATCTGAGTGCATTACATTTATTGTGCACTTTATTATTACACTGTGATACAATGCAGAGTCAGTGAGAGCCCCGAGCTTATTTTCCTGCAACTAGATGGTCCCATCTGGGGGTGATGGGGAGACGCAGGCTGCTGCTCCCCAGGGCTAACATCACCTCCTCAACTCCACTTGAAATCATTAGGCATTAGATTATTGGAAGGAGCACTCAGCCTAGATCCCTTGCACGCTCAGTTCACAGTAGGATTTCGCTCCTATGAGAATCTAATGCTGCCACTGACCTAACAGGAGGCAGAGCTCAGACAGTAATGTGAGCAGTGAGGAGGGGCTGTAAATACAGAGAAAGTTTGCTCGTTTCCTCACCTGGGCTCCTTCTGTGCGATCAGTTCCTGACTGGTCCATGGTCTGGGGATTGGGAATCCTTGCCAAGGACACTAATCCTATCAGATCAAGGCCCCACCCTTATCTCATTTAACCTTAACTTCTGTATAGGGCTTCCCAGGTGGCTCAGATGGTAAAGTGTTTGCCTGCAATGCGGGAGTTCAGTTCAGTTGCTCAGTTGTGTCTGACTCTTTGTGACCCAGTGAATCGCAGCACACTAGGCCTCCCTGTCCATCACCAACTCCCGGAGTCCACCCAAACCCAGGTCCATTGAGTCGGTGATGCCATCCAACCATCTCATATTCTGTCGTCCTCTTCTTCTCCTGCCCTCCATCTTTCCCAGCATCAGGGTCTTTTCTAGTGAGTCAGCTCTTCACATCAGGTGGCCAAAGTACTGGAGTTTAAGCTTCAATGTCAGTCCTTCCAATGAACACTCAGGGTTGATTTCCTTTAGGATGGACTGTTTGGATCTTCTTGCAGTCCAAGGGACTCTCAAGAGTCTTCTCCAACACCACAGTTCAAAAGCATCAATTCTTTGGCACTTAGCTTTCTTTATAGTCCAACTCTTACATCCATACATGACCACTGGAAAAACCATAGCCTTGACTAGACGGACCTTTGTTGGCAAAGTAATGTCTCTGCTTTTGAATATACTATCTAGGTTGGTCATAACTTTTCTTCCAAGGAGTAAGCATCTTTTAATTTCATGGCTGCAGTCACCATCTGCAGTGATTTTGCAGCCCCCTAAAATAAAGTCTGACACTGTTTTCACGGTTTTCCCATCTGTTTGCCATGAAGTGATGGGACTGGATGCCATGATCTTCGTTTTCTGAATGTTGAGTTTTAAGCCAACTTTTTCACTTTCCTCTTTCACTTTCATCAAGAGGCTCTTTAGTTCTTCACCTTCTGCCATAAGGGTGGTGTCATCCGCATATCTGAGGTTATTGATATTTCTCCCGGCAATCTTGATTCCAGCTTGTGCTTCCTCCAGCCCAGCGTTTCTCATGATGTACGCTGCATACAAGTTAAATAAGCAGGGTGACAATATACAGCCTTGACGTACTCCTTTTGGAACCAGTCTGTTGTTCCATGTCCAGTTCTAACTGTTGCTTCCTGACCTGCATATAGGTTTCTCAAGAGGCAGGTCGGGTGGTCTGGTATTCCCATCCCTTTCAGAATTTTCCACAGTTTATTGTGATCCACACAGTCAAAGGCTTTGGCATAGTCAATAAAGCAGAAATCGATGTTTTTCTGGAACTCTCTTGCTTTTTCGATGATCCAGTGGATGTTGGCAATTTGATCTCTGGTTCTCTGCAATGCGGGAGACCCAGGTTCAATCCCTGGGTTGGAAACATCCCCTGGAGAATGAAATAGCACCCCACTCCAGCACTCTTGCCTAGAAAATTCCATGGGTGAAGGAGCCTGGGGCTACAGTCCATGGTGTCGCAAAGAGTCAGACACAACTGAGCAACTTCAGTTTCACTTCTGTATAAGCCCTATCTCCAAGTATAGTCACATTGGGATTTAGGGCTTGAACAGTACATATGAATTTGGGATTTGGGGGCACAATTCATCCACAACATGTGGCCTATCCAGGCTTAAAGTAATTTGAGAACAAAAGGCTCAAAAGATGGTTTGTGAACACAGTTGCTGTCTAGATATGAACTATAGACTGTTCTATTTTAATAAAAAGAATATATTTTGAATAAAAAGTGGATATAGGCTACTGAACAGCAAATATAAGTGGAATGAGATAATCTGAGGTTGTGTGTATACATTATGATGTGCAGAATATTTGCACTGTGCTCTGTTAGGCAAAGATACCACACTCCTTGGAACCTTTCCCAGAAGAACATGTTGCATTTCAAATATCTGTAATCGCAGTAAGCCACCCAATCTATGATTTCACTTAATTATTTCTATCATTGCTTTGTACTTTAGGTTCTTTTCTTGCCATCAAAACTTACATTTGGCATAGACTTCCAAATGCAAAATAAATTTTTAATATTTATGTTTGGAAAAACTTCATAGGAAAAGAGCGTCTCACAGCAAGTTCTTAAGACAGAACCTAAAGGTGGATAGGGCTTCCCAGGTGACGCTAGTGTAAAGAACCCGCCTGCCAATGCAGGGGATGTAAGAGATATGGGTGCAGTCCCTGGGTCAGGAAGATCCCCTGGAGGAGGAAATGGCACCCACTCCAGTATTCTTGCCTGGAGAATCCCATGGACAGGAGCCTGGCTGGCTACAGTCCATGGGGTCACAAGGAGTCGGACACAACTGAAGCGATTTGGCACAAAAGTGGATAAACTACGAGGTGGCGTCCCACGTTACAGAGAATGACGATATTCTGATTATCATGTCACTTTTGAGTTTTTTTTAAAAATGAATAATCAGAATACTTTATTTATTCTTTGATCGCTTTGTGTGGTGGGCGTGTGGCATCTTAGCTCCCTAACTAGGGATCAAACTGGCACCCCCTGCATTGTAAGGCCAAGTCTTAACCACTGGACCACCAGGGAAGTCCCACTTTTGAGTTCTTTTACAATAAAAAAGCAACATTGTGAGACAGGGAGCATGGAGAGATGAGCAGTTAAAGAAACTAAATACGACACACAAAGCCTTGTACTGAGAATTGCAAGAACTTAATAGTGAGACAAGCTAGGTTGAGGTCTACACAGATTCTGCACAGATTCTGCGTGGAGATAAAATCCTGACAGCTGTATAGTTTGACGATTATGATTTTTGGATGAAATATATATCTGGGTATGGCTTCCCAGGTGGCTCCATCCCTGGGTCGGGAAGATGCCCTGGAGGAGGAAATGGCAACCCACTCCAGTATTTTTGCCTGGGAAATCCCATGGGCAGGGGAGCCTGGTGGGTTGTAGTCCCTGATGTCACAAACAGTTGGACACGGCTGTGTGACTGAGCACACACACACGCAAATATCTGGGTGAAATACAATGCAAGTGTACTGGAGACAGGGTGTATGCAATTTTCACAAGAGAAAACTGAAGAGGCGGTCAGAGGTCGATGTGATAGTTTTTATCTACCAACTTTGTCTTAGCCCTCCCATACAGTACCAGGTGATGAAGTCTGCTCAAGGATCATTCTGGCTGGAGAAAATGAATATACTCATTGTACATTAAAAATATGAACCCTTATACTGCACCCTAGAGGTCAATTATAGAACAGTGTTGATACCCAGGGGACAATCTCACCTATGCTCTAAGCTCCAAGTAAGATAAACATATCATAGGTGGAAGCACTTCTGGAATGGTGGACTAAGGGCCTCCAAAAATCAACTCTTTTTTAAATTTTAAAGAAATATTTATTTGGCTGCCTCACATCTTAGCTGTGGCACACGGGCTCTCTAGTTGAGGTACATGAGCTTAGTTGCTCCGTGGCATGTGAGATCTTAGTTCATCCACCAGGGATCGATCCCATGTCTCCCGTATTTCAAGGTGGACTCTTAACCACTGGACCGCTAGGGAAATCAACTCTTTTATAAAAGCAGCTAGACCAAAGTACATGAAGCAAAAAACAGCAGGACTGAAGGCAGAAGAAGACAATTCAACAATAAAGCTTGGAGGCTTAGATATCCCAGTCTCAATAGTGGATAAGTAGGCAGATGATCACCAAGAAAATAGATGATGTAAACAACACTTTAAAGCAACTGAAACTAACAGACATCTGTGGACCACTCCACTCAACCAAAGCAGAGGGCACATGCTGTTCACTCACACATGGAACATTCCCAGCACATATGTTAGGCCATAAAATAAGCCACACAAAGTGGAAAGGACTGAAATCACATGAAGTGCGTTCTCCAACCACAGTGGAATGAAATAAGAAATCAATAACAGATGGAAATTTGGGGAATTAAAAAACATGAAATTTAAACATTGCACTCATAAATAATGAATAGACAAAGATAATTGCACAAGAAATTGGAAAATACTTATAAGCTGAATGAAAATGAAGCCACAGTATACCAGAACTTAAGAAAAACAGCAAATGCAATCTTAGAAAATCTCTATTATAAAGAAGAAAGACCTTAAAAAGATCTTATGAAAATCACATTTAAAGTTCCTGAAGTTATAGCACTATAATTTTTTTTTTCCTTTGGCTGCAGGAGGTCTTAGTTGCCGCCCACGAGATCTTCTGTCTTCTTCGGGGCCAGGGAACACTTAATTGCAACATTTGGGATCTAGTTCCCTGGCCAGGGATTGAACCTGTGCCCCCTGAATAGGGAGCATGGAGTCCTGGACAGGGGACCACCAGGGAAGTCTCATCTTTGGGTTTCAAATGAAGTTGGTTTTTGTCTGGTTTGCAGGCTCAGCGGGTTTGCTCTTTAGAAGTCTCTGTTCCATTCATTCGGGTGAGCTCTTTAGAAGTCTCTGTTCCATTCATTCGGGTGATGAGGCCGTTGCACACGCTAACCTTGTATTGTTCTCTCTGCTACAGGAATATCCATTGAGCTTCTCCAACAGGGGCATGGTTAGCACTGGCTGGGGGAGGCGGGGCCCAGGGGCAGCTTCCAGCCGCCGTGGGCGTCTCACCTGAAGTCTTCTCCTTGCAGCCCCTCGCCCGCTGCCGAGTGGGGCTCCCTCCTCTTCGGCTTTGCAAGTGGCCTGAGGGTGGCTGCTGCCTGGATGCGGGAGACTGGCAGCAGCAAAGGCCTGAAAGGCTCGCTGTGGGACAGCTTTTGCTCCTTCAGCTCCTTCTGGAGCTGACTTAGGCGGCTCCCACTCCTTGCCCTGAGGGCTTCCCAGGTGGCTTGGTGGTAAAGAATTTGTCTGCCAATGCAGGACATGCAGGAGATGTGAGTTTGATCCCTGGGTTGAGAAGACCCCTTGGAGGAGGAAATGGCAGCCCACTCCAGTATTCTTGCTGGGAAATCTCGTGGACCAAGGAGCCTGGCGAGCTACAGTCCACTGAGTCGCAAAGGGTCAGGCACAACTGAGCGACTGAGCCTGCACGCTTCTCCTTGTCCCCACCCAGGCCTCATACATAACTCGAACCAGCGGTGTTCGTTTCCTCAGCAGCTGCCTGAGCGCCTGGTACCTAGTGTTCGATGCGCATTGGATGTATCTGAACCAGCTCTCTGACCTGGGTCAACTCATTATTTTATATCCCTGGGCTTCCTTCCATCATCTTTTCTGCCAAATAGGGACCTTGAACTGGATGCTCTCCTCAAGGTGACTTTAACTCCAAAGTTCTCATCTTCAACACGTGTGACGTTCACATCCTAATAGCTTCATCAACAACTCTTTCCATGCCCCCACCCCAAAGACAGCTGTCAGCACAGCCCAGGGTTTGGGGAGATGAATCTAGTCTTACAAGGCACAAATCATTCCTCCCATCTTCATTTCTTTCACGTCTAAGGCGATAATGATTGTTAGCATTTAACGATTTGTTGACCTGTAGGAGGTACCCAAGACTACTTTCAGGTTCAAAATTCTCAAGAAGGACTTGCAAATTCAGAAAGCTTTTATACTCATGGTCACATTAATCACCATGAAAAGTCACAGATCAGAATCAGCAGACGTTAAGAGGTCCAGAGGGCAGAGTCCGGGGGAGCCCTGGTGTGGGATTCCCAGCTGCCCTCTCCCGTGGAGTCATGTGGACAGAGCTCCATTCTCCCAGGAGTGAAAATGGAGAGAAGAGGGTGAATTTGATGTATATTTAATCTGATTTGAGGATGTGGGATGTGTGTGTGTTAAGTTGCTTTAGTTGTGTCTGACTCTTTGAGACCCTATGGACCACAGCCCACCAAGCTCCTCTGTCCATGGGGACTCTCCAGGCGAGAATACTGGAGTGGGCTGCCACGCCCTCCTCCAGGGGATCTTCCGGCCCAGGGACTTAACCCGCTTCTCCTCCAGCTCCTACACTGGCAGGTGGGTTCTCTACCACTAGCGCCCTGTAAGAACAGACAAAATGTGAACGTTGATCAAATTTTAGGGGTCACATGATAGGAAAGTCAAGGATGACCCCCAGTTTCCTGCTTATGAGAGAGGGAATGTTGGAGCAGGTCCGAGTCTCGGGAAGGACAGGGAAGGACGGAGACGGTGAGTTCCGTTTTGAACATACTGGTGTGAGGTGACTGTGATAAGCCCATATGGGTGTGAAGTTCACAAAGAGGTTGGAACTGGTAATCACAGGTGTTCAAAGAATTATCAAAGCCTTGTGAGTGGATGAAATTGCCTGGCAGTGGAATTTAGAGTGGGAAGGCA
>SJYF01000590.1:2347902-2360937 GCA_006410515.1 Procapra przewalskii | reverse complement strand
TTAACCACGGGACCACTAGGGAATTCCCGGTACCTGATTTCAACATGACTTAATCCTGGGATGTTAACTTTGATCACTTGGTTCAGGTGGTAGCTTCACATTTCCACTGAATTTACTGTTTTCCTCCTCCAAATTTCTTCTTTGGGACAGCGTCAAGTTCATCCTCAGGGGGCAGGGGAGGCAATGAAGCGCCACTTTTTTGTGGGGAGAGGATCTAATATGTTGTTTGGAATTCTTCTAAAAGGAAAATTAGTCTCTTCTCCTTTTACGTGCTCAATCATTTGTTCACATCAGTGTGCACTTACGTGGATTTTATTCTTTTGTTATAATCCAGTTCGCTCAGTTGTGTCTAACTCTTTACGACCCCATGGACTGCAGCAGGCCAGGCCTCCCTGTCCTTCCCCAACTCCCAGCGTCTGCCCATCTCCATGGGGTTGGCGATGCCATCCCACCATCGCATCCTCTGTCGTCCCCTTCTCCTCCTGCCTTCAATCTTTCCCAGCATCAGGGTTTTTCTAATGAGGCGGCTCTTCGCATCAGGTGGCCAGAGTATTGGAGCTTCAGCTTCAGCATCAGTCCTTCCAATGAATAATAATCCAACGCCACACCTTGCCTTTGTTCTACTTGCCCCATTTTTCCCCTAGCACTTCCTTTTTTTCTCACTCTGCAAGATGTCCCAAGCTTATCTTGTATTTTCTCTGCCCGAGCCCTAGAGTCAAATGTATTTCCATACTGTAACATTTTACAAACAGCATAGTTCTTTAAAACAATTTCTTAATAGTTTTGAACAAATGGTACATCAACCTGAATTGTATCGAATGTTTAAGTATGAAAAAGTGGAGAGTAACACATAGATTGTGTTGGTGGGCTCTTAACTTTATGAAAAAAGAGAATTATCTGTTTATATTAATATGTGTTGTTATTACCTTATCTCAAATATATTTAAATAGCAGAAACTGTTTCCTGCTTGCGTATCTGGAAGTATATTCTGAAGTATACTGTTCTATACATGTCCTTTAGCTCAGGTTTGTTAACTTCGATTTTCAAAAGCACTTGGTGCTTTTAAGGCCTTTTGGTCTTTTGTATTCCACAGTTCGACACTGATATTCCAAAGTATGGACTTCTAAACAAAATCCAGATTAGAATTCACTGAGAATCCTGAGTGTGAAAATTAGTTTCTTTAATTAAATTGGGGAAATTAGCTGCCACCTCTTCCCTATTGTATCATCTCTGGAACCTCTTCCTTGCTTCTCAGCTTCCTCTATTTTCCATCTTTATTTCTGTGTGTATTGTATCCCGTGTTATTTCTTTAGGTCTAGCATCCAGTTCATTAATTATTTCTCTGCCTGTGTCTAGCCAGCTCTTTAGATGCTGATGTTTTTAATTTCAAGTTTTATGCTTTTTATTTCTATGAGTTTTAGTTGCTTCTCTTTCAAACCTGCCTGCTCTTTTTCTGTAGAGTTTCTCATTTTGTATTCCGATGTTCCATTTTCTCTTTAAATATGCTGGATACATTTACCTTCTGTTGTGTATCTGATGATTTTCAAAGTCTGGAGCCTTTGCCAGTGTGCTTTATATTGTATCTGCTCACTCACTCATGGAGACTTACGTCTTTGTGTGTGTGTGTGTGCACACACTGACTAAAAGTTAAGATCCCTGAAACATTGTCACTGGGAATTGTGTGAGGACATGCTTGAGGGTGAAGATTTTAGTTTGATTCTGTCAGGCTCCTGGGACCACTTTGGATCAAATTCTCAGCCTCAGGTTTTTCTGGACCCGAGTGCGTGCCAAGTCGCTTTAGTCGTAGCCTGCTAGGCTCCTCTGTCCGTGGGATTCTCCAGGCAAGAATATGGGAGTGGGTTGCTATTTCCTCCTCCAGGGGATCTTCCCAACCCAGGGATCGAACCCATATCTCTTGCATTGACAGGCGGGTTCTTTACCCCTAGTACCGCCTGGAAAGGTGGTATTAACTGGAGTCACGTACGTGTGTGAAGACTAGTTTGCAGCTATGAGTTTCCAGGGCACCCATTTCTCCCTGCACCCAGAGTTGAAACGGAGACAGACTCCTTTCCTCACTGACCCCCTTTCAGGGCAGGCTCATCCTAGCTCACCCTTGCAGTGGTTTCCGATGCAAATACCCACCTGCGTGCCCCTGAGACCCGTCTTCTCAGCTGAAGCTCTTGTTCCCCATGGTTGACAGAGGATGCCTCAAGGCTGGTTCTCCTTCCAGCATCCCTGCACCCGCTCTGCTTTTGGCATTGAGAATTTCCTTTTCCTTTTCACAAGCCCAGTCATGCATTTAAGAGGACATTGTTTATATTTAATCTAGAACGTTAGGATTTTTCATGGGGGAGCATCAGGATGACTTTTTGCTGAACTAGAAGCCTCTTGCAGAGCTCCTCCATCCTCTTGGCTGCAATGGGGCACGCGCTTCTCTTTCCTCATACCTGAGCCTTCTTTTATGACCACGGTGGCCCAAGCGGTAAAGAATCTGCCTGCCAGCGCAGGAGACGCAATGGACACAGGTTTGATCCCTGGGTCAGGACGCTCCCCTGGAGGAGGGCATGGCAACGAACTCCAGTATTATTGTCTGGAAAATTCTATGGACAGAGGAGGCTGGCGGGCTACAGTTTCTGGGATCACAAAGAGTCAGACATGATTTAGCGACTGAGGAGACACATTACGACCACACCTCTCACTCCAACAAACAGCTGTTCGCTTTCATACAATTTCACATTAAGGAAGCAGAGTGGGTAGAAAAAGGAATGAGGTTCTGTCTTCTCCTCCTTGGCCAACGTAGAATATAAACATGCCAAGAGTGGGCACTTCCTTAGGAATGCTTTGTATAGTAAGTAGCCGCTTTTTAAAATATATATATATTTTTTTTTACTTATTTACTTAGCTGTGCTGGGAATTCGAAGCAGGCAGAATCTAGTTCTCTGATCAGGAATCAAACCCGGGCCTCCTGCATTGGGAGCGTGGAGTTGAGCCACTGGCCGCCAGGGAAGTCGCTGAGTAATTGCTGTTAATCATGACCTCTCATGTGTTTCCACAGATCTGTGTGATGAACTGGCTAGTTACTACCTTTAGATCAGCTTTAGATAGCTGAGCGCTGAAGAACTGATGCTTCAAGCTGTGGTGTTAGAGAAGACTCTTGAGAGCCCCTTGGACTGCAAGAAGATCAAATCAGTCCCTCCTAAGGGAAATCAGTCCTGAATTTTCATAGGAAGGACTGATGCTGAAGCTCCAATACTTTGGCCACCTGATGTGAAAAGCTGACTTATTGAAAAAGACCCTGATGCTGAGAAAGACTGAAGGCAGGAGGAGAAGGGGACGACAGAGGATGAGATGGTTGGATGGCATCATTAATTCAATGGACATCAGTTTCAGAAAACTCTGGGAGACAATGAAGGACAGGGAAGCCTGTTATGCTGTGGTCCATGGTGACACAGAGTCGGACACGACTTAGCAACTGAACAACAGCAAGATGGGTTTGGAGCTGAGCTGGCTATTTAAATCATCCCTGATTGACTCTTTGTATATTAAAAGACATGCTTCGGTTGAATGGCATAAGAAGTTTTGCTTAAAGTGGGATATTTTGGCATTGCGCAGCGATATGTAGATTTAACCAGCACAAGGTAACTAGGCGAAGCCTCTGGTATTATCTTAGTGGGCAAAGCAATGACTCTTTCACAATTACATATTTGAGTGTGTGAAGGTCGCTCAGTCGTGTCCAACTCTTTGTGACCCCATGGACTATATAGTCCGTGGAATTCTCCAGGCCAGAATAGTGGAGTGGGTAGGTGTTCCCCTCTCCAGGAGATCTTCCCAACCCAGGTCTCCCACATTGCAGGCAGATTTTTACTGTCTGAGCCACCAGGGAAGCCCCAATTTATATATTTAACAGTCAGCAAACGTCCATCACCCAAACAAAGCGACAGCTAAAGCCTTATTTCCTGGCCTCTGAGAAGTTGCCTTTGCCTGCTGCCTTTCAGCCCAGATGGGCTGATAAGCACGTCAGGCTCACTGGCCAGGCAGGAAGATGGTTTTGCTAAAGTCTGGTCTAGCAGAAGGATGACAGAGTGGTTGACAGGCTTTAATACCCAGGAGAACAGCTACTCATCACTCCTGTTGTTTCTGGGAATAGTTACCTCCCCAGTCCCTTGCAGCAGTAAGGGGATGCTCCCAGAGCAGAAGGTGACCCAGCAGCTTTGGAGACTTCTCTGCATCCTCTTTTTGGGAAGCACTACCAGTATTTAGTCTGCTCCCATCACCCAGAGCAGGGATACTCATCTAAAGTGAGCAAGGGCATGTTTCCCCCCATGCCTGCCTTCGTTGTGCCGCGGAGAGATGCGGGAGCCCAAGGGGTCCCGTGGACAACGAATCCAGAATTATTTAGGAAATAAGGACTGGTGATGAAGTGAATGTTTTCCAAAACTTTGCAGATCTCTCTCACAAACCTACAAAGGACCGTTGGAGAGCTTCAGAATGAGAAAGTATAAGATACTAAAGGCTGAGATCAGACTGAGCGGGAGTAATCACAGAGTGAACAATCATTTTTCATCTTTGGAATCCTTTAAAGCTGTATATTGCCCTGGTCAGCGCCAAAGATTCCAAGGAAAGATGCCCAGTTGTCAGTTGTGTTAAGAATTTCTAACAAGGGAGGCTATGCTTTGAGTTTAAAAATATGTTGACCAGAATTATGATCTTTGTGTTATTTCATAAAATCCGAGACCTCTTAGCCCTCCTTGCAAGCAGAGCCATCTTTACAATAACAAGTTCATCAGTGGAGCCGGTAGTCAGACCGTGCTTAGGCTGTTTGTTACTTTCCGCTAGTCCAAGTGAGGGTCTTTCATCAAGCTGCTCCTTTGTGCCTCTGGTCCCGAGTTGTCATTTCCTCCCCCCTCCCCGCCCCCGTGTGTCTGCATGGTGAAAGCACCCTGGAGCTGCCTTTTCACTGTGCGGTGCTTGCGGTCTTAATTAACGCGCCGTGTCTGTCAGGAAGCACAGTGTCCCGTGGCATGTGGTAACATTCATACGGATCGCAGTCTAATTTCGAGCCGCTAAATGTCAGAAGAGCAGAGGCCACCCCGTTTTGGGGCCTGGACTTTGAAGGCAGGTCTCGTTGCTAGGCTCCTTATCCCCTTCACCGGCTCCCACGGAGTCGAAGGGAAACAGCCCGCAGCTGGAAGAAGGCTTCCCACACCAGGGCAGCTTCCTTTCACTTCCCCGGACAATGGGTGAAAGCAGCTGTTGTCGGCAGCTCCCAAGGCAGCCGTTCCTCCTGGGCAGAAATAAGAGGATGAATCATTTGAACAGGATCCTGAAATATGAGTAAATATCATCAGATACGGAAAGGGGTATTTTCAGGGGGGTTCCACTCCTGGCTACGAAGAGTCGATGAAACAGACCAACTTTCCTATTGTGAGCAATCATTTAAGAGCCAGATAAATTACCAAAGACACCTGTTTGAAGGCATTGGTGAGTAACCAAGGCAACCAGGATGTGGCCACTTCTGCTTTGGGGGCATTGATGCTCCGAGGTGTGGGGCCCAGCAGCAGAGCAGAAGTGCTGCCCAGGGTTCCTGGCGGTCTCGCGGTGTTGGGGCCACGCTGAAGTCCACCGCCATGAAGCGGTGCACACGCTGATGAGACACTGTGAGTGGAGGCGCGCTGCACAATCCCAGCTTATCGCCTGCTGCTGATTTGGTCGGTAAGTTGTGTCTGACTCTCGTGAGTCCTTGGCCTGTCCATGGGATTCTCCAGCAAGTATACTGGAGTGGGTTGCCATCTCCTTCTCCAGGGGACCTTCCCGACTCAGGAATCGAACTCAGGTCTCCTGCATCATAGGCAGATTCTTTACCGACTGAGCTATGAGGGAAGCCTGTTTATCACTTAATTCATAATAAATGAGAAATAAAGCTGTTTTATGAAGTGCTTGCTCAGCAGATCCTGCCTTCCCCCTCCTTCAACAGACAAACCTGCTCTTCATCAGAAAGTTCTTGGTGAGTGTGAAATCATTCTCAGGGGGATGGAGTTGCATGTTTCTGGTCGGAGGCAGTCAGCCTAACATGAGGGCTGGTCGACTTGTGATGAGCAGCTTAAACTCTGGATTAGGCATCTTGTCCCTGGACAGTGCCAGACAGGCACTGTTTTTTTTTTTTTTTAACCTTAAGAGCAGGGGACAAAGTCTATTATTATAGACATAACATGCAACAAGAGGGAGAAACGGTTTATTTTTAATATTTAGTTTTATTTCGGTATTTGGCTGCACTGGTCTTAGTTGTGGCACGTGGGATCTTCGATCTCCGCTGCAGCGTGTTTCCTGAGCAGAAACTGAAGCCAGGCGCCCGCACTCGGAGGTCTGAGTCCCAGGCACTGGGCCTCTAGGGAAGCCCCATGCAGGCCCCGTTGATTTGACTCTTTGGTCTTTCCTTTTCTTTCTTTCCTATGATCACCATTCTTTTAGTTTGCACAGAATTCTTTCAATCAGGGTGGAACATGATTAGTTTGGTCTCTGCTCACTGGCTTACCCTCACATTCCAGTCCTGGGGTGTGCTGGAGCAAGCTGCCACTGGCTTGGAAGGCCTGACTGTGCTTGTGTCTTCCCAGCTCTGTAGCCAGTTATGTTGAGTCAACAGCTCGAACTGGCTGTGGTGGAGTAGTTCCACCATGGAAGCTGTAAATCCTACACATCAGGACTTATTCCCAGAGAGCCCACTGTGAAACACCGACCAGCACACCACTGCCCAGACCTCTTCATCCGAGCCTGGGGGGTAGTCCAAAGTCTTGGATCTCACATTTCTAGAAATTCTTTGATTACTCCTGCAAATCATTCGTATTGTCATCATCCAAGAGTTCAAGTACATCTCTGAACCAGTGAACCAGTAAAGTTGCTCAGTCGTGTCTGACTGTTTGCGATCCCATGGACTATAGCTTATCAGGCTCCTCCATCCATGGAATTTTCCAGGCAAGAGTACTGGAGTGGGTTGCCATTTCCTTCTCCAGTCTCTGAAAGCAGCCTCATTCCTCTTATCTCTAGATTCCAGAGGGGAACATTTTACTTTTGCCCCCAAATACTGGAGAAGGAAATGGCAAACCCCCCGCAGTATTCTTGCCTGGGAAATTCCATGGGCAGAGGAGCCTGGTGGGCTACAGTCCATAGGGTTGCAAAGAGTTGGACATGACTCAGCAACTAAGCAACGACAAGAACCAGCAGAAGGCCAGACTGTGAAGAGCTTTGAAGAGCAGCCTAAGACGAGTGACAAGGAAAAATGAGCTTGGACGCAGCTGTACTGTCCACTGACTGGTGACGGAGGCCTGCATGGGCGCACACTCATCCACCACCCAGACTGTCATTTCATTTGAGAGCCACCTCAATCCACCACCCGGGGAAACGTTCTCCCAGAATTACTGGTGAGTCTCGAGGACTCTCAGGATGCCACTACACTTCAGTCCATGCATACTTCTCTTTCCACACCTGTCTTCCAATTAGTCAATGTTTGGCGGGGGGCCTTGAATCCCAGGAGATAGATAGTCTTAGAAACAGACCCTCAGGTCTGTTATGCCAAAACTAAGTCACGTCAACCATCCAGAGGACAGAAAATCTGTGGTCATGGAATGACAGCTCAACGGTTGATGAGAAGAATTCATGGTTTTACTGTATTTATTTATACACAAGCATCTCAGGTGATTGCTGTTATTAATATACATCCAAAGTCTATTTCTTATAACCTGAGGTTTTCCCCTGTTAAGCCCTATAATGACTGTACCCTGAGCAAGTAAGGTTTTGTTTTGCTTTGTTTTGCCTCAGAGTGTAGCCTAAAGTACAGTTCTGATTGCCTTGTAAATAGCATCTTCCTTGAGTAATTATCTCAGTAACCGCAGGTGGTTCTGGTTGATCCAAAAAATTTCCCTTGTGAGACAGAGTCTGTCCATGCTTCCCATTAAGTCATGGAGACCAAACCTAAGAGTGAGGTTGAATACTTATTCAATATTTACTCAGGGTGAGTTCACAGCAGCAAAGAGAGCTGAGAAAAATAAACAGCCATCAGCACAGAAGAACCTCATTAAATCAGCTGATGGGAGCTGGCAGCTTTTCATATTTACTGTAATGTGATGGTGTATAACTCAGGATCATCCTAGAAGGCCTCCAAATAACAGACTTTAAAAAAATGAAGACGCAGAGCTTAAATATTCATATTTGTTGTTGTTCCTCAGTCGCTCAGTCAGGTCCGACTCTTTGCGACCCCATGGACTGCAGCACACTAGGCTTCCCTGTCCTTCACCATCTCCCAGAGCTCGCTCAAACTCCTGCCCATTGAGTCAGTGACGCCATCCAGCCATCTCATCCTCTGTCGTCCCCTTCTCCTCCTTCCTTCAGTCTTTCCCAGCATGGGTCTTTTCTAATGAGTCTGCTCTCCGAAGTAAATATTCATATACTTTCTTTTAAAATAATATCTACCTGTGTAGTCCTTTAAGCTTTTCCAAAGATTCTTCATCTGTGTTATTTTATGAAATTCTTATAACAACACTGTGAGGGGATGCAGTGTGCCAGCTATGTCATATCTCTCTCTTCTCACAGCTGCAGAAGGGGACACTGAGGTTCCAAAAATGGTGATGCTGGCCAAAGTGACCCAGGAGTGGAACCACAGTAATTCAGGTTCAAGATTCTTGGCTTGGCAACTACTGTGCTGGCCAAGAGGCTCACGGCCATGTTTTGAAGGTGAAACGTACTTCATGATAGGGGGATGTTCACTGTTGATTAAGATGTTTAAGTGGGCTTCTCTGGTGGCTTAGATGGTAAAGAATTCACATGCAGTGCAGAATACTTGGGTTCAATCCCTGGGTCGGAAAGATCTCCTGGAGGAGGAAATGGCAACCCACTTCAGTATTCTTTCCTGGAGAATCCTATGGACAGAGGAGCCTGGGATCACAGAGTCAGAAATGACAGTGACTAACAGTTTCACTTTCAGAAGTAGCAAAACGAGGTGTGATTGGAATTGAGGTCCTGACATTGAGGGTAGTGTTGGGGCTGATCACAGTGGCTCTGATGGGCCCGCCCCTGGAATTCATCCTCTGTCTGGGCCCCGCCCACTCTGGCCACGTGACTCAACTTCAACCAATACAGCGGCGCACAAGGGATGCTGCACCAATTCTGGGGCTAAGCCTTCGTTAAAGGTGTTTTTGCACTTTGGGGAACCCTGAGCTGCCATGTTAAAAGTCCAGCTCCCTAGAGAGAAGCCATGAAGAGGTCACATTTAGAGGGAGAAACCCTGAGTCTACAGAGGGAGAGGAGAGACGGACTGACGGAGAGAGAAGAGAGGCAGGGAGCCCCCGCGGAGCCCTCTCCACCATTCCAGTTGTTCCAGCCTTGGGACAGGGGTTGCTGGCCCAGAGCCTCGGTTCTGAATGACCTGAAGCTCAGAATACACAAATTCCCACTCGACGAGTGTC
Source organism: Procapra przewalskii (assembly GCA_006410515.1). Lineage (NCBI taxonomy): Eukaryota > Metazoa > Chordata > Mammalia > Artiodactyla > Bovidae > Procapra > Procapra przewalskii. Next base: position 2,351,482 of record SJYF01000590.1, on the reverse strand, counting down.
TTTTCTGCAGAAAGGTAGTACATTCCGCCGAGTTGTCATGATTTCTGTTTTGATAAAGTGGTCCCGCCACTATTAAATGTCGAGTTTTATTTATGTTTGGCTTTGGGAACGTTTCTCTAGTTGCGGTGCGCAGGCTTCTCTTTGTGGCGGCTTCTCTTGTTGCGGAGTCCAGGTTCTAGGGTGCGTGCGGCTTCAGAAGCTGCAGCCTCCGCGATCTAGAACCCAGGCTCCGGAGTTGTGATACGCGTGCCTAGATGCCCCGCGGCGTGTGGGATCTTCCTGGACCAGAGATCGAACCTGTGTCTCCCGCCTTGGCAGGTGGATTCTTTACCAACGAGCCACCAGGGAAGCCCTGCCACGATTTCTCAGGTAGCTCTATCGGTAATCAGGACTCAGGTGTGGACCTGTAGGGGGTGACTATGGCTTCTCTCCTCAAGTTTATATTCTCACTGCTGCTGCTGCTGCTAAGTCACTTCAGTCATGTCCGACTCTGTGCGACCCCATCCATAGACGGCAGCCCATCAGGCTCCCCCGTCCCTGGGACTCTCCAGGCAAGAACACTAGGAATATGTAAAAGTGACAGTGGAAATGAAACAACAGTCTCAGTTGAACAATGGTAGAAGGTAACAACACAAGCTGGGCCCCAGGACAGGACATGATGAACTCATCGATGGCAGGTCACAATTCGGAGAACAAGGAAGTGACTTTGGGCAGAGCTTGTCTGGGAAAGCTTCACCCAGAAGAAGACAGTTTTTAAAAAACTTTTGGTCACACCATTCAGCATTCTGGATCTTTGTTTCCTGACCATGGTTCGAACCTGTGCCCCCGGCTCGGGTGTGGAATCTTAACTAATGGACCACCAGGGAAGTTCCAAGAGGATGTGACCTTGTGCCGACAGGGCGGTAGCAGCGTGCCAGCAATCAGTACAGCAATCAGGCCACTGGTCAGCAGGCTGAGGTCCCCTAAGCTTGACAGCTGGACTAATATGATTATGGTGGGAATCAATGTCCAGAGTGATTTATACTTTTGATTTCCCAGACCAGTTGCTTTCTATTTCTTAGCATTACCTGATGAATTTGTGTGCTAATTAGTAGCTGTTACTTCATTCTCAGCAGCTTAACCTGCTGCCAGAAATCCTGATGGAGCTAAAAATGAAAGATTGCCAAGAGACACTAATTACATCTCAAGGGACAGGCCCAAGATATTTAGATGATCTTTTCTCCTCCTTTATTGCCTTCCCCTGGTGAGTAAGTTTGCTCTAATCATTTCTGAAAGGCGCAAGTTACATCACAACTCCAGCACCTTGGGATTTGTACATGTAAGGGCTAAGAGGAGGATTTGATTCTTTAGCAGAGTGGTTGGCAGTCTTTGAAACGAGGTGTGTCCAGGCCATTTACCGACTGCACATTTGCCCAAAGGATAAAATAAGGGAGATGGTGGGATGAGACATCACTTTGCCAACAACGGTCTGTCTAGTCAAAGCAATAGTTTTTCCAGTACTTATGTATGGATGTGAGAGCTGGACCAGAAAGAAGGCTGGGCACCAAAGAATTGATGCTTTCAAAGCGTGGTGTTGGAGAAGACTGTTGAGAGTCCTTCGGACTGCAAGGAGATCAAACCTGTCAGTCCTAAAGGAGATCAGTCCTGAGTGTTCATTGGCAGGACTGATGCTGAAGCTGAAATGCCAATACTTTGGCTACCTGATGTGAAGAACTGACTCATTGGAAAAGACCCTGATGCTGGGAAAGACTGAAGGCAGGAGGAGAAGGGGACGACAGTGGATGAGTGGGTAGTTTGATGGCATCACTGACGTGATGAACATGAATTTGAGCAAACTCCAGGAGACAGTGAAGGACAGGGAGGACTGATGTGCTGCAGTCCACGGGGTGAGAGTCAGGCATGACTGAATGGCTGAGCGACAACAGGCTGAGTCCTCACCTTGCAGCTCCTGATTCAGGGCGTGGACTCTTTTAATCTGAAATGAAGGCATTAAGGCAGGCAACAGTACACAAGGTCACAAAAATCAGACACGCCTGAGCACCTAAACTGCCCCCGAGGTGGCAGAAACAGTTCACGTGCCAGCAGAGCCTCGCGTGGCGCTGCCTTGGGCGTGTGGTGAGGCAGCTTCCGTGCCAGGACCTCACTGTGTCAGCGTCTGTGAACTTCCCACCGCACATGTGGCCACAGTTAACATTCAAGTTGATAGTTAAGGGTTAAAGACCTTGGATGGGTCGCCTTCAAAATAATGCACTACGTGAGAGTTAAGATTTATCTGGGGAACAATGAGGATTGGAGTCCAGGCGGCAGCACCTCAGATAGCTCTAAAAGACTGCTCCGAAGAGGCAGGAGGGAAGACAGCGTACACGTGATTTTGGTGAGGGGGCGTACACGCAATCGAGCACGCATTTCTTGCAGAAAGTTTCTGCTAGTGTCATGAAGCTTCTGCGAGGCGCTAGAAACAGTCATCACCATGGAGGATGTTAGTGCTTTTCTAGATATGAAGGGATATAAGAACTGGGCTCATGAAATCAGGTCCTGAGAATGTCTAACTATCTGAAGACCTGTCCTGCCAGTTTTCCCCTGAGCTTGAATACCTCATTTCTGCTATTCACCCTAAACTCCTTTCGGAGGGTATTGAAGGTCATCCTTGGAGAGGGAGATGTGTGCTCAGCTGCTCAGTCATGTCCAACTCTGTGACCCCATAGACTGTAGCCCGCCAGGCTCCTCCGTCTACAGGATTTTTCAGGTAAGAATATTGGAATGGGTTGCCATTTCCTTCTCCAGGGAAGCCTGTACTATGTGGTTCCTTCCAAATAAAGCAAAAGTTCAGGGACTGCCCCTGGATCTCCAAATACCCAGAGGGCCTGTGCATCCTCACCAGCTGGCCCATCTGACGAGCACTGAAGGGCAGCACTTGGACTACATGGTGTAACCTTCTAGGATCCGAGGGGTTTGCCACTTAAACTATTATTACACATGAGGCCCAGTGAGAAACTGAACACTGAGGGCTAGTGTATGATTAATTGCCCCACAAAGCCTGTTTGAACACCACTATACTCATGGGGCAGAGAAGGCAATGGCACCCCACTCCAGTACTCTTGCCTGGAAAATCCCATGGATGGAGGAGCCTGGTGGGCTACAGTCCATGGGGTCACTAAGAGTTGGACATGGCTGAGCGACTTCACTTTCAATTTTCACTTTCATGCATTGGAGAAGGAAATGGCAACCCACTCCAGTGTTCTTGCCTGGAGAATCCCAGGGACAGCGAAGCCTGGTGGGCTGCTGTCTCTGGGGTCGCACAGAGTCGGACACGACTGAGGTGACTCAGCAGCAGCAGCAGCAGCAGCAGCAGCAGCATACTCATGGGGTTGCAAAGAATCTGACAGGACTGAGTGACTGAACCGAACTGATACTTAAGTAATTAATAAGTAACTGACTCTTTGCTGTTCAGTTCAGTCACTCAGGCGTGTCCGACTCTTTTCGACCCCATGAATCGCAGCACGCCAGGCCTCCCTGTTCATCACCATCTCTCGGAGTTCACTCAGACTCACGTCCATCGAGTCCATGATGCCATCCAGCC
>SJYF01000590.1:2319131-2345337 GCA_006410515.1 Procapra przewalskii | reverse complement strand
TCGAACCTGTGCTCCCTATTGAAAGCCTGGAATCTCAGCCACTGGACCACCAGGGAAGTCCTTTCTTTTCTTTTTTTCGTTACTTTGCTGGCAGGCACTTTCGCCGGCACTCCAGTCTTAACGCCGTCTGCACTTCACGGGCTCGTAAATACCACTGGACTCTTTCCTGCGTGTCCATGCACAGCTCCCTGTTTGGCTGGCACCTGACCCCTGCTCTTTCCTGGTAAAGCCTCTGCAGTGTGTGTCCAGAGCAGGAAGGGTCGTGCAGAGGCTGGGCCCGCAGCCAGGTCCCTCTGCTTTGCGGTCCAGCTCAAGACCGACCCTCAGCCCAAGGCTGCGCTTTCCTCTGAGCCCTGAGGATGGTGACGGGGCCAACAGCGGCGACCGTGGTGGTGGTTTTGACGAGGAGAACGGCGCCAGCACACACTGGGCCCTCTGTGAGAGCCGAGAGCCGCCGCGCTCTAGCCCTCTATCTGTGCCAGTCAGCGCAACATTGATACAACAGCTCCCCAAGCCGCTTAACGTTGTTCCCATTAATCAGACCAGAAGCGGAGGCAGGACGGGCTAAGTGACCGCCCTGGCCACACGGCTGCTCAGACGCAGAGTGAGGATCTGGAATCCAGGCCGCAGGCCTTAGGGAGCTCAGCCCCGAACCCTCCCGCAGGCCGCCTCGCTGAGGTCATGGGTCCTGGTCTTGCCCTTGCTCCCCTGCGGGGATTATCAGCTAACCGGCTCCACTACCGCGCCTCCTTCACTTCTCAAAGCCCAGTCATCTTAGTCCTTGTCGTCCTGAAGTGCACGCAGGAAGCGCTCAGTTATCATCAATCAGCTGGCCAAGACCCTGGCGGGCAGATGGCGAAAGGCTTTCATTTCACAGAAGCAAGCCCTCGGCTGGCTCTTTCATCGTAAGGGGAGCACCGTGGCCCCCACCCAGGCTCCAGGGGTTGTCAGAAATCCAGAGATGCTTGGCTGAGGGGAGACAGAGAGGAGGGACGCTCCCAGGGAAGGATGGGCAGGAGGGGTTGGTCCTGGGAGGAGCACTCCGGGGGTGGGGAAGTGGCGAGACCCAGTCTCCAAGGTCCGGTGGGGAGCCGCAGAGCTGGCGGGACCCCTGCAGAGTCCAGTCCGGTCTGGATCAGCTGGCCGGGCTGTTAGCCTGACTTGTCCTCAGGTGTCAGCAGCCTGCAGGCCAGGAGGAGCCCCAGGAGCAGGAGACCAGGTGGGATGGCTCGAGGAGGCGGCCAGGACACCCACCCGGCTGTTGAAAGGCGTAGGCCCCACTGGTAGGATACAGGGGTGCTTCAGAGTGCCTGTCTTCCGGCAGACCGCAGGCCACTGCTCTGACCCCCACGTGGACTTCAGGAGGCAGAGAGGGGCCCTGGCCCCTGCTGTGGAGGCCGGTCAGCCACAGTGCTTGGCACAACGAAGTAGGTGCTTGAGGCTTGTTGAATGAATGCAGGAATGAATGGACCAGAGCCACGCCCTTCTGCACGGAGCAGGTCCACGCTGTCATCCTGAACGTCATCCTGAACGTGGGGGCAGGAAAGGAAGGACTCTGTCCTCATGACTCAGCCGGTGGCCTGCAGTGGACCACGGGGTCCACAGGGGTCTTTCTCAAAGGGTCACCTATGGGCAGACCGCCCTGGAATGTTGGGAGGGTTCTAGGAATCTGCTTTGGCAAACTCTGTAGGTGATTCTTATATGGAAGACAGGGCCTGACGATTAAGAGAAAAAACAAAACAGAGAATCAAGTGTTCCTGCGAACTCAGAGCAAAACAATGGCTTCGGTCTAAGATGGCTCAGGATAACTGTCTGAGTAACAGGACCATTTGTCTGCCCTGGGTCTTAGTTGCAGCACCTGGGACCTTTGGTTGTGGCACGCGGAGTCTCTACTTGGGGCTCAAGGGCTCAGTAGTGGGGGGCGAGGTCTTAGTTGCTCCATGGATGTGGGATCTTAGGTCCCTAATCAGAACCCATGGCCCCTTCGTTGGAAGGCAGGTTCTTAACCACTGGACCACCAGGGAAGTCCCAAACTTTGTTTTTTTTTTTTTTAAGTGAACAATTATATAACAGAAATACAGCTGCATGTCTTGATATGTATATGAGCAGTGAAATCATTAACCTCTGCGCCACCAGGGAAGCCTATTACAGTCAAGCTAATTAACATATCTATCCATCTCCTAACACATTTAGCACTTTTTGTAGCAAAGGCACCTGAAATCTACTGTCTTAGCAGATTTCCAGTATATAAATATAATTCAGGGTTGTTAACTATAGTCACCATGCTATATATACATCAGATCTCAAGATACTATGGGGCAATGCATACTAACACATTAGCTATATCAACGAACACATTGAAACAGCATCAGCAGGGCAATTCAAGTCAACGAACTCTGAAAACAATTTATTATGAGGCCATATTTATACCAGTGTGTCTTTAAAAATTTTTTTTATTGGAGTAGTTGATTTACAGTGTTGTGTTGGTTTCAGGTGTATAGCGAAGTGAATCAGTTATACGTATACACATAGCCACTTTTTTTTTTTTTTTTTTGGAGTGTAGGATTGACACATATACACCGTGGTGTGTGAAATAGACAGCTAGCAGGAAGCTGTCTATTTCAGGGAGCTCAGCTCGGTTCTCTGTGATGACCTAGAGGGGTGGGATGGTCGGGGGAGGGGACCATGTATACACGTAGCTAATTCCCTTTGTTGTATAGCAGAAACTAACACAATATAAAGCCATTATACCCCTATTAGCAAATAAATTTTAAAAGATTCTTTCCCCATGTAGGTCATCAGCTAGTTGTCCGTGTTTAATTCTTTGAGTGAGTGACTGAAAGCCACTCAGCTGTGTCCGACTCTTTGCAACCCCATGGCCTAGACAGTCCATGGAATTTTCTGGGTCAGAATACTGGAGTGGGGAGCCTTTCCCTTCTCCAGGGGATCTTCCCAACCCAGGGATTGAAGCCAAGTCTCCTGCATTGCAGGCGGATTCTTTACCAGCTGAGCCACAAGGGAAGCCCAAGGATACCGGAGTGGGTAGCCCTTCTCCAGGGGACCTTCCCGACCCAGAAATCGAACTGGGGTCTGGGTCTCCTGTATTGCAGGCGGATTCTTTACCAACTGAGCTATGAGGGAAACCCGTTTAATTCTTTAAAGAACTGCTAAACCTTACTTTCTCTCTCCCTTCTCAGCAAAATGCTTTGTTTAAATGTAAGTTCCTATCTTTCTTCACCTCTCACCTCCTTGGTGACAGTGCTGTGGCCACCTCCACCCTTGGGACCCCTCATCTGAGCACTTCTCTCTTTGTCTAAATCTCCAGTCACCTTGAAGCGAGTCAGTTTCGTCCTTCCCGGCGTCCCAAAGCTCTGGCTCACCCCTCTCCATGTCACTAGATGGCGCACGAGAGTAACTTGGTTTTCTTCCCCCTGGGGAGAGAGACCTTGCGGTTTCCTTCTCGTTGGGGTGGAGAGCTCCTGTGCCAGGGGTGGGGGGTGCTCTGCAGTGTTCGCTGCCGAGGGCCACCCTGACCAGAAAGTTGGCGAGTTTTTGAGAATCTAATGTCTTTAGCTGGAGAAGCCATCATGGGGGGCCATCCCTTCAGATGGCCTGGAGGGAACTCTGAGAGTCACGCAATGGGCACAGAGGAATCGAAAGTCAGGGGCATCCATGCACGCCCTGGCTTTGGCTTTTAGCCCCGGCAGCCTCAGTGGGCGGGCCCGGTGGGAGCTGGGGGTGCAGTGGGTGAGCAGGAGAGCAGCTTGAGGGTGGGGGGACGAGGAGGGTAGAGGGAGTAAAGGTAGACAGCTCCCATCTGTCTCCTCGGAGCCTAAGCCGAACACCTAAGCCTGGGGTTCACCAACCTGTGTTTCCCACACCTGCACGTGTGAGATCAGGGTGTGAGCAGGGCTGGGCTCTCCTCCTGGCATGCAGACGGCCGCCTCCTTGCTGTGTCCCATCTGCAAGCCAGGAAGGAAGGGTGTCCTTCCACCCTCCCTCTCGCCCTTCCTTCCTCTCCCTCCTTTCGTCCCTCTCTTCATTCTCTCCAAACTCAGCAAATTATATACATTAAATACGTGTGCAGTTAATATGTCCAGTTGGGATCAATATCAATTATATGTCAAAACACTGATAAAAACTGTATTTTTGACATTTTTTGTTTGCTCTGCTTTCTCTTCTCTTGCACTTGTGGCTTTATACATTTTTACAATAATTACCATTTCAAGGTATGATTTATGTACAGTAACCCGCGCCTGTTTGAATGATAGGATTTGATGAGTTTTGATAGATGTCTGCACTTGTGAAACTGCCACTGCACCAAAGGGGCAGAACATTTCTACCCAGATGTCCTGGTCCCCCCCTCCCCTGTGTGCCCTCCACTCTCCAGGCTGTCTTCTGTCATTAAAAAATCTGTTTGCATTTTCTAGAGTTGCATGCAGACAGGTTCTTAGAAAGTTAAACATACACCTGAGTGCCTACTTAGTAAACTACAACGAGAGCTCTTTTGTGTCCGGGTTCTTCCACTCAGTAGAATGATTTTGAGATTCGGTCATGATTTTGTATCAGTAATCAATTTCTCTTAATATCTGAGCATGATTCCAGTGTATGGACACACCGTGATTTGATTATTCTTTTGCCCGTTGGTGGACCCTTACGTCGTTTTCAGGTTGGGGCTATAAAGCTGCTCTTCGTGAGCAAGTCTGTGTGAACATAGGCTTCCGTTTCTCTCAGGTCAGTGCCTAGGTGTGAACGTCCTGGGTGTTTTGGGGGTGTGTGTTTAACAAGACACTGCTGAGCCGCTCTGTTTTACACTCCCACCAGCATTTTGTGAGTCATTCACTTCTGCTACATTCTCTCCAACTCGTGGTGTTGGGTTTTATATTTAAATAAAAATTTGAGCCATTCTCACGTGTGGATGGCATCACGGACTCAATGGACATGAATCTGAGGAACTCCAGGAGACAGTGAAGGACAGGGAAGCCTGGCGTGCTGCAGCCCATCTTGTCATTCAGAGTCGGACGTGACTTAGCGACTGAGCAACTACCGCAAACGTATGTGTAGCGGAACGGTCGCTGCTGTGACCTTAACGTGCATTTCTCTGGTGACTAACGTTGTTGAGCGTCTTTCTATGTGTCTATTCATATGTGTTCTCTTGTGAAGTTGTGAGCTCTTTCCTGATCCCTTTAGCTGGTGGTATCTTTTTTCCCCCTTAAATTCCCATGACAGTGTATAGCAAAAGGGTTACACCAGACTAGAAATGTCTCAGAGGCAGGAGGCGGCTCCTCATCACCTGCGCGTGCCCTGCTCCGTCCTGCACAGCTGCCCTGTAGGGGTTCTATGAGGTTGTTTTCAGCTGTGTGAAGACGTCCCCAGCTCCCAAGACTCCACGCTGCTCGGGAAGCATGGGAAAGGCTGACCCTTCCTCTTAGCGTGGGAAAGGCTGACCCTTCCTCTTCCGACTGAATAGACACATTAAGAAAATCGCTGTCTCTCTCCACCGAGGTGAGCATGAACATTAGCCAAAGCCATACTGAACTCCTACTTCTCGGAGCCATCTGGGAAGAGAAGAATAACGTATCTGGAAGACAAATGACATGTAAAGATCTGAAAGGAGATGGAGGAATGGATAAAGATATTCACAGTGGAATATTACTCAGCCATGAAAATGAAATCATGCCGTTTGCAGCCACATAGATGGATGTAGAGATTAGCATCTTAAGTGGAGTAAGTCAGACAGAGACCAATATCACACAATATTGCTTATATGTGGAATCTTAAAAAAAAAAGGTACAAATGAGCCTATTTTAAAAAGGAGAAATAGAATCACAGATGTAGGAAACAAATTTATGGTTACCAGAGGATTGGGGGGAGAGATAATTTGGGACCCTGGGATTGCCATATAGACACTACTATTCATAAAACAGACAATAAGGACCGGCCATACAGCACAAGGCACTCTATTCAGTGCCCTGTAATGACTATATGAGAATAGAATCTAAAAAGGAATGGATATATGTATAACCAATGCACCCTTCTGTACAGCAGACACTAACACAACATTATACATCAACTACACGCCAATAAATTTAAAAAAAAAAAGATCCAAAAGGAAATGCCCATGGCCTATTTGTTCCTAATTTCACAAGATCTAAGCATTGATCATATTAGTATATGAGGGTCCTGTGATGGTGACGCTACAGGGCCCAGCTCCACAGGGCCCTGCTTACAACTTGACCTTTATGATTAATTTTTCAAAGCCTTTTAATGAAGCTGATCTAGTTACAGTAAAAACCTCTATTATTCAACATCATGGGAAAGTGCTGCTTTTGCTACAGATGAATGACTGAAGACTGCTCCTTTGTGGAGTAAAGCCCTTTTTTTCCAATTTAACTTTTAATTTTTATTCAAATTTTTTCTTTTTTATACAGTTTTAAAAGGTTGTTCCATTTACAGTCATTACACACTATTGGCGGTATTCACCGTGTTGCGCAATATGACCCTGGGGCCTAGCTCACACCCGGTAGCTTGTGCCCCCGCTCCCCGTCCCTATTCGCCCCGCCCCTGCCCCTGGTGCCCACCAGCTTGTCCTCTGTATCTGTGAGTCTGCTTCTTTTCGTTCCGTTTACTTGTTTGTTGTGTTTTTAAAAATTCCACATGTCAGCGATATTTAATAGTATTTGTCCCTCTCCGTCTGACTTATTTCACCCAGTAACACCCTCTGAGTCTATCCACGTGGCTGCAGATGGCAAAGTTTCATTCTTTTCTGATGGCTGAGCAACCCTCCGTTGTGTACACACACCACATACTCGTTATCCACTCATCTGTCAGCGGACACTGCGGTTGCTTCTACATCTCAGCAGTTGTAGATAATGCTGCTGGGAACACTCACTGGGGTGTGTGTATCTTTGCAAACTCGTGTTTTCATTTCTTTCAGATATATGCCCAGGAGTGGAATCGCTGGGCCACATGGCGAGTCTATTTCTGGCGCTTTAGAAGCCGTCATATGGTTTTCCATAGTGGCTGCACCAGTTTACACTCCCAACACAGTGAACAAGGGCTCCTTTTCTCCAGTTTCCCCCAACACTTGTTATTTGTGATCCTTTTAATAACAGCCATTCTGACAGGTGTGAGGTGATATCTCATTGTGGATTTGATTTGCGTTTCCCTGCTGATCAGTGATGTTGAGCATCTTTTCATGAGCCTGTTGGCCATTTGCATTTCCTCTTTGGAAAAATATCTATTCTGTTCTTCTGCCCACTTTTCAATCACTTAAAAAAAAAACCCTATCATTTGTTCCCGGCTGTGCTGGGTCTTTGCCGCTGCGCGTGGGCTCTCCCTCGCTGCGGTCGGCGGGGGCTGCTCCCGGCTGCAGTGCTCCGGCTTCCCGTTGCGGTGGCTTCTCTTGTTGCAGAGCACAGACTCCAGGTTCCAGGGCTCAAGAGTTGTGGCACGAGAGCTTCAGTTGCTCCCCTGCATGTGGAATCTTCCTAAACCAGGGATCAAACCTGCGTCCCCTGCACTGGTAGGTGGGTCCAGTGTACCACCAGGCAAGTCTCGGGTTGTCTGTATTTTTGATGTTGAGTCGTATGAGCTGTTTCCATATGTTAATAATAACCTCTTATCTTCATATCACTTGCAAATATTTTCTCCCGTTCTGTAGGCTGTCTTTTTGGTTTGCTGATGGCTTCTTTTGCTGTAGAAAAGATTTTAAGTTTACTTAGCTATCCCAGTTTAAAATTTCATGTGGAAACTGTTCTAAAGCAGAAGATATGCTTCTTTTCATTCTTTTTTTTTTAAAGAAATTGTGGTAAAATACACATAACGTCAGATTGACCATTTTAACCATTCTTAAGTCTACAGTTCAGTCCATTCACATTGTTGTTCAACCATCCCCACCATCTGTCTCTGGAACTGTTTCCAAAACTCTGTCCCCATTAAACACTAACCCCTCATCCCCCTCTCCCACCCCTGGTACCCAGCATTTACTTTCCGTTGCTATAAGTTTGAGGGACCTCATGTAAATGGAAGCATACGGTGTGTTTGTCTTTAGTGGGCGGCTTATTTCACCAAGCATATGTTTTCAAAGGTCATCCTTGTTGTAGCGTGCGTCAAAATTCCCTTCCTTTTAGAAGCCACGTTTTCTTTATTCATTCATCTGATGAACATGTGGGTTCTCTCCACCTTTGGTGATGGTGAATAATGCTGCTATGAACACGGGCTTACGAATAACTAAGTCAGTTCTTTTGGATGTAAGTTCATAAGCAGAATTACTGGGTCATGTGGTAACTCTTTGCTTAATCTTTTGAGGAATCACTGTACTGTTTTCTGTATCGGCTCAGCCATTTGACATTCCCTTACTTTCTTTCATTCTTTAACAGGGTGTCCTGGGTAGGATCTGGTCAGCACCCTGGAGTCCTGATCATGCATCTCCCTCGAAAAGGCTGAGTAAGCAGGGACTCTCTCCCCCAGACTCAGCTCAGGCATCTCTTTTCCGTCGAGAGTTTTCTATTCCATTGCCCTCTGCTCACCTCGGATCTCCATCATAACTGTCTGTCTGTAAGTCCGTCTCCCCAGCTTGGGGCCAGGCTGGTTGGAGTCTCTTCATGAAGCTCTCCAGCTGCTACGTCATAGGACACCCACACCCAAAGATTTTTTTTTTTTTTAACAATAAAGTACCTATCTCTCTTGTTGTCATTTACAAGTTAAAGAACTTTAAAATCAGAAGCGGGACTTCCCTGGTGATCCAGTGATTAAGAAGCCACCTGCCAAGGCAGAGGACACGGGGTCGATCCCTGGTCTGGGATGTTCCCACATGCCCAGTGTGTTCACAGCCACTGAAACCAGAGCACCCAGAGCCTGTGCTCCGTAAGACGAGCAACGGCAATGAGACGCCGGCGCACCGCAGCCGAGAAAGGCCCATGCCGCCACGAAGACCCTGCACAGCCAAAGCGAAAACAGAACAGCACATTGTTAAAAATTAGAAGCCCTCTTAGAAACAAATTTTAATACACTCCCCCCTTCCGTTGACCGGGGAACTGAGGTCAGAGCAGCTAAGCGGCCTGCCAGGGCACTCAGTGAGTTGCTGCGGGCCGGCGTCTTCGCCGTTCTTCCCCATCCTGCCCTCTTTGGTCTCAGTCACCAGCTGGGTTGAGTGGCTTCTCTCCATAAGAATCCCATGGGCAGAGGAGCCTGGAGGGCTACGGTCCATGGGGTTGCAAAGAGTCAGACACGACGGAAGTGACTTTGCACGCCCTCTCTCCTTACAGTGCCCTGCGAGAGCGGATCCCTGTTGCTCCTCCAGCCCTGCTCCCCTAGCATCCCCTTCACCCCTGGGCCCTTACATGCCCGCTCTTTGGAAGGCTCGTCCACTAGCTTCTTGCTTGCCTGATGATGAGGCACCTCAGGAGAGCTTCTCAGGGCCAACTGCTAGGCCAGACCCCTGCCGTGGAAGGGAGACACAGCTGGTTAGGTCAGCGTCACTGTGCAGTGAGGGGGTGTTACACACAGCCCCAGGGCTCGTCAGCATCTGATCTGCCACCCGATTCCACTTTAGGGGACACACGCTGAGCCAGACCTGTGCCTGCCCTGGTGGGGAGCCAGACTTACAGACAGACCGTTATCATGGAGATCAGAGATGAGCAGAGGGCAGTGGAATAGGAAACTCTCCATGGAAAGGAGATGCCCGAGCTGAGTCCAGGGGTGCAGGCAGGAGCCGGCTGGGGGAGAGAGTTCCCGCTTACTCAGCCTTTTCCAGTGATCCGTCTTGCTCTAGGTCTTAACACGTGTGAGAATGATGGAGTGCCTGGCTCCTAGCTCTTCTAGCTCAGCCCTCAGCCTCCACGACGCAGAGGACCAGTTAGCTGGTCGCTGGCACCTGGGACTCTGCGAAGATGCTCAGCGGTATCTCTCAGGGTGGATCTGGACGTTTGGCCATATTCGTGGTGTGTGTGGCGGGGAGAGGGCCTGTTTCATGTTGTTCCCAGGAAAGACGCGGCCACTACCACCTCCGGCATTCACACGCCTCCCCTTCTGCCGAGGCGCTGATCTCTGAGAACACCGAGTGGGAGAAAGTAGCTGCGGGAAGAGCAGGATTGGCCTGGAGGATAGTGACCCCCAGCGTAGCCCTAAGCATGTCAGGGGCCCTGCGGGCTCAGGGAGAGCAGGCCCCTGTGCGTCGCTCGGGATGGTTGCCAGCACCAGGCAGGACCACAGATGGGGCTGAGCGCTCATGGAGAGACGCTGTTCTTAAAGACTGTGTGTGCGCTCAGTTGTGTCCAGCTCTCTGTGAGCCCATGAACTGTGGCCCGCCAGGCTCCTCTGTCCACGGGCTTCTCCGAGCAAGAATACTGGAGTGGGTCGCCGTGCCCTCCTCCAGGGGATCTTCCCGACCCAGGGATCGAACTTGAGTCCCTTGCATCTCCTGCTTGTCAGGCAGGTTCTTTACCACTAGCGCCACCTGGACTCCGCTTTGCTTAAAGGCGTTAACAAGGACTTGGAATTTACCAAGCAGGAGAATCTCGGTTCCAAAACAAGAAGTGAATGTTCTAGTATGAGAACACATGCAACGTGTGTGTGTGTATGCACGTGCACGCGTGTGTGTAGAAGGCACTAAAGAGCTGGGGCAGAGTAGATGGACCTTTTCTTTGAATCAAATAATGAAAGATCATGGATGGTTCTTCAGTGATACCATTATTCATGGCTCATTGTGGATAAATGTTTACAATTTTCTTTTCAGAGTTTGGATCCAGTCATTCTGAGAAAATCCTTTTGTCATCGCACAAAGCCTGGGATTAAAGACTCCTTCCGCGGATTATTTTCTACATATGGCTGCACTGGATTATGGTGCCAGAGGGGGTGAGCCAAGTAAATAACACTTTCTCCAGGGTGCAGCTCTGATGAGCGGGGGTGTGCTGAGGCTGCTGTGTGTTGGTCCACGGGGCCTGGATGACTGGTTTTGCTCTGATCTCGGGTGTTTAGCAGAGAGAGCAGATGGCTTTTCAAATCCGTCTCCTGCTCCCATTCTCACCACTAAGCTTCAAATAGTCTTAATCCCTATAATTGGATTAAGGCAACCTGGGATTTCTAGAGGCCCTAGGTGCCTACCAAAAGCAAAAGTAAATCCTCTGTGGAGGAATACATCATTTTAGCCCTCAAATTATTTCTGTAAGTTTTCATATAGAACAGTTGAGTCTGACACTCAATCAAAAATAACACAGCAGCATCAAGAAAAGAAGACCATATGATCAAATCCCGAGAGAAACAATAAACAATAGAAACAGATTCACAAAGATTCCAGGTAATGGAAAAAACAGACAGAAACTTTAAAAAATAGCCATGTTCTGAATGTGTTTGAAGACCTAAGAGAAATGAGTGTTAGTCAGATCACTAGAAACTGTAAGAAAGAATAAAATTGAAATTCTGATTCTGACAACAACCCCAATTCTCTGTCTATACAGTAACTGAGATTAAAAATGAAAGAGTTTAACAGCAGGATGGACGTTGCCAAAGAGAGATTTGGTGAACTGAAAAACAGGTCATACCTAGAATAAAGGATGGGGAGTCAGAGGAATGGGATACACACAACGGAAAAGAGATTCCGCAGCAGGAAGAAAAGCACATCCAGACACATCGAAAGAAAGATGTGGAACACCGGGGATTTCTCAGAGAGAAGTGACAACAACTGGCTTCTCCACAGAAGCAACGGGAACCAGAAGACAGCAGGATTGATATCTACGGTGCTACAAGAAAATAAACGTTGGTCTAAGACAAGAGCTTTGAACATAACCTTCAAGAGTGATGGTAAGATAAAGATGTTTCCAAACACAGAAACTGAGATAATTTGTCAGCAGAAAATATTAAAGAAAATACGAAAAGGTGAGACTTGAAGAACAATGCCGATGCCGACGAACCCGTGGTGATATGGAAAAGGAAAAAAGGCACAAATCCCTAACATCAGGAACGAAAACAGGGATCGTAGAGGATATGACGAACAAGATGCCAATAAATGTGAGCATTTAGAAGAAAAATTCCTGGAAGTACACAGTTGATCAAAATTGACAAAAGAAGAAATAGAAAATATGACTAATCCTTTAAACAAGTTGTAATTCAAGTCCTGTAGGTAAAGAAAATATTGTGGTCAGGAAGCTTTCAGAACTGATCTTAAAGAAGAAATAAAGTCAGTATTTCGCTGACATCCTTCTGAGGGTTGTCACACCCAGTCTGAACCATTCTGCAGTGCTTAGAATTAAGTTCATGTTCCTTAGTTTGGTGTACAAAGATTAAGGTCTGACTTCTGTTTACTTTTCTTTTTTTTAATAAAGTGCTTCTTGTTTTATTTACTTAAAAATCTTTACTCATTTGCTTCGAATATTTGCTTGCTTGACTGTGTCGTGTGGGGTCTTTTGTTGCACAGACTCTAGTGAGCGTGCAGGCTCAGTTGCTCCACAGCATGTGATTCTTCCCGGACCAGGGATCAAACCTGTGGCCCTGCACTGGCAGGTGGGTTCTTTACCGCTGAGCCACGATGGAAGTCCCTGGACTTTAGCCTTGCTGTGGCGGGGTAGGTTGTGTTCTGTCAATAAATTTCTGGCAAAACAGGTAAGAAAGATATGTATAGCTGGGCTGAACCCTCCACACTTGCAGACAGGTAAGATGAGCCGTGTGGACCATCTGAAATCGTCTGGGAGGCACATCACAGGAAGGAACTATCAGGTTAAAATAATGCTAATCTTTCTCTTATTTAACCCAGGACTTCCAAAATATTATCCAGTCAACCTGTAATCCACACAGAAATGATGAAGGAGATTCTTGACATTCTTTCTGTCGTGCTTGCAGACTCCTGGTGACAAAGGCGTCTCGGACCCGGCTGTCCCTAGATGGAAAGAGAGAGCACAGAAGTGGAAGTCCACTCACTGACAGGGGAGTCCAGCCCCAGGCCAAACACTGGACACACCTGGCCCCAGGGAGCCAGCATCATGAGTCTTATGGGCAACTTGGAGGTGTGGCTGGGCCACCGGGCGGTGCTGCAGGCCCCCTAGGACCTGGGGACCGAAGGCCCTGAATTCTTGACTTGCTTACTTGCTGAGCACTGCTGATGCGACGCGCTCCGGGCACCACACCGGGTGTGTCAGCGGCCCTTCCTTATAGATGCTGAGTCTCTAGTTGTGTCTCTTCTGCTCTCCTGTCGATGCTACGACGGCCCCTATGTGTAGCTTCCTCTCTGTATTTTTAAAATTGAAGTATAGTTGGCTTACAGTGTTGTGCTAATTACTGCTGTACAGTAGAGTGACTCAGTTGTGTATATACATATACAGTTTTTTATGTTCTTTTACATGATGGTCTATCAGAGAATAATAAACATAGTTCCTCGTACTACACAGAAGGATCGTGCTGTCTACTCATCCTAGACGTGACAGTTCACACCTGCTGGTCCCAAACTCCCAGTCCGTTTCTCTGCCCGCACCCGCCTTGGCAACCACCAGTCTATCCTCCGTGTCTCTCAGTCTGCCTCGGGTTCATCGATACGCTCATTTGTGTGTGTTTCAGATTCCACATGTATGTGGTACCATATATTTGTCTTCCTCTTTCTGACTTCACTTAATACGATCGTCTCTAGGTGCATGCCTGTTGCTCCAGATAGCATCGTGCCATTCTATTTTTATGGCTGAGTAGCATTCTACTTGAGGATCAAAATGAATAAATAGATATAAAGAACATACCTGGTGCATAGTAAGTGCTTTAAAATACCAATTAATACGTCTCAGTCAAATTCACAGCATCTCCCTAGAGACAAACTCTGCTCTAGGTGGGAGGGGTGCACACATCAGGGAACCAACCACCTCCTGGGGCCTGAGGGCTGCTGTGGGAACCGGCTTGAGCCAGCTGGTATCGGCTCCTCCTCACTGTCCTCCCTGGAGCTGGGCCCTCCCTGGGGCCCTTGTCTTCCTGAACCGCTCCACGGCCACCTGGGTGCCCTGGCCGGAAGGCTCCCAACACCCCCGCCTTACCTGCTCCCTGGCCAGTCTGCCCCCAGCTCTGTGACAATATGGTGTCCTTCACTGCTCCCATCCTTCCCTCCCATGTTAGTGTGTTAGTATAAGGGCCTCAGCATCTGTAAGGACTCTGTTTAAGGTCCATCCGTACAGTCAGAGCTACGGTTTTTCCTGTAGTCATGTACAGATGTGACAACTGGACCATAAAGAAGGCTGAGCACTGAAGAATTGATGCTTTCAAACTGTGGTGCTGGAGAAGACTCTTGAGAGTCCCTTGGGCTGCAAAGAGATCAAGCTAGTCATTCCTAAAGGAGATCAACCCTGAATATTCATTGGAAGGACTGAGGCTGAAGCTCCAATACTTTGGACCCCCTGATTCGAAGAGCCGACTCATTGAAAAAGACCCCGATGCTGGGAAAGCTAGAAGGTAGGAGGAGAACGGGGCAGAGGAAGAGATGGTTAGAGAGCGTCACCATCTCAATGGACATGAACTTGAGCAAACTCCAGGAGACAGTGAAGGACAGAAGAGCCGAGCGTGCTGCAGCCCATGGGGTTGCGAAGAGTCAGACACGACTGAGTGACTACACAGCAGCAGATCAGTACGGACCTCACCGTGTGTGCGGTCGCCATCATCTGTAAGGACCCTGTTATCCACGGGGACCCATCAAGCCTTGCCTAGACTACTTCAGCAGCCTCCCGGCTAGTCTGATCGCCCCAGCCCTCTGCCAATCTACGTTCTGGAAGAGACTTTCTTAACCGCAAATTCTCTTTGTCTGCAGGAGAAACAACAGCCCCCCTGCCGGGGTCCAGCCCCGGTGGATCCAGGGTGATTCGAAGGTGGGGACGGAGTTGGCGTCCTTGGAAAAATACATATTTAATTACAGATATAGAGAGAGATTAGAAATGGATAGTGTAGTAGGAAAATTAGTGGAGAAAAAGATGCTGAATAACTTGGTTTACATGGAATAACATCCATGCTCCATATGGGAATTCAGCCAGAAAAACAGGGAGCAAGAAGGAACAACATGGGGGAGTCAGTCTTTCCAGGAACTGATCCCATTTCTTTATTTTTCAGGTTTCCTTATATACTTTTTGTTACATATAGGGATGAATATAGAGTCACGTGGGGGTCAGCAGTCCTGACCTTTATCAAAATCAGGTGCTTTACATAAAATTTAAAAAAAAGGTCTTTGGGGTTTTACATCATCTTCAGGCCATTTCTGCCTGCTGACATTTACAACCTTTTCTTTCTGATAACCAAAAAACTTATTTTTCCCAAGGGTGTTTTTTCTTAAACCAGGCACCATCCTCCAAATAAAGTTACATTCCTATAGGGTGAGGGTGTAGTGAGTCACAATCAAGAAAGGAATTTATTTAACCCAAGGTTAACATGATTAATCTTAAAGGTTAATACTTATTTCTCCTATATGCTAGTTATAGTCATTATAAAGGCAGGGAATATGGAGATTTAGCAGCAAAACATCAGCCCAACAAATGAAAATCCTTTCACCAATGTTCCCCTTAAGATCTACTTAGTCTTAAGATAGTGATAAAGTTACATTTTTACATAGTAAGGACACAGTGATTTATAACAAGGTACAGTGATCTATAACAAAAGAGAAAATTCATTAACTCAAAAAGTCTAATATTGCTAACATCAAAAACTACTATATTTCCTTTTCTATATTCCAAATACATTGATCAATATATTCCCAGGTGCCTAAGGATATGGAGGCCTGGCGGCAATCATTGACTCAATAATGAGAAAAGCCCTATGCTAATACTCCAAACTCTCTGTGCTGTTTATCATTGAGAGGTTGTCACACAAGCTAGTCTGTCAGCAGAGAGGTTTGACCTGAGACACCCTTGTCACACCCGGGGCAGGGAATTAGCAATAATTATTGGCACGACAAATGAAAAAACCCTTCACCAATATAATTCCTAATCAACCCACTAATACTATACTAATGATCTTCTAACTTCTCAAAAGAGTCTGTATTTAGAAAGTTTTAAAGCATCCCATGTCTCTCACAGTTGGGGGGTTGTAAACAATCACATGCGGCTGGACGAACGTGATCAGGCAGGCCAGAGAACCTTCAGAGTTTGTAAGTTGAAACACTCTTGTCACGCCCAGGAATTTTTATTAACTGGAGCTGCAAGTTAACTCCTTCTCCAAGAGAAATGGTTACGTGGGAGAGCTCCCCGTAAAGTACTCTGGTTTTGGGGGTAGATGCTCGGAAACAGGGGGTTTCCGGAGGCTTGATCACGCCTTTGCGTATGCCGAAGCCTCCTTCCTCATGACCTTTGCCAAGGGCGGAGTTCCTCACGCTGGCTCCCAGCACCCCATGCTCGTCCGCAAGGTGCGGGAAGCCCTCCCCGTGGCTCCTCTGCCCGTCCTGCCCTGGCCATGGTCGTGCCCACCTGCCCTTGGGGAGACAGGACCAAGGCACTAATGTGTTCTCAGGGGGGCTGAGTGCCTCGGTCAGCTCAGGGCAACACAAGATCCTCAAACTCGGGGGCTCAAATCAGCTGCTCCTTTGTCCTACGGCTCAGCTGGGTGGTTCTCCAGTCTTGGGGTCTTCCCATGCGTCGGCAGGAAGCCCCAGGAGTACGCAGCTTGGCTGGGTCTGTCTGTCTCTCTCCCACATCTTGGGCCTAGACTGGACCCCGGGCCAACTCTCCCGCTCTCCACGTGCTTAGCCCAGGCAGGCTGGCCCGGACTTCCTCCTGGGAGAGGCTGGGTGCCACCACCCCCTCCCTGTCTGGTTCTTTGCAAAGCAGCTATGAAGAATTTTAGAGGCAGATACCGTGGGGGCCTGTGAGTCAATTCTTAGAATAGGACGTGATCATCTCTTCTAGGAAGAAGTGTTTGCAGCCACTGCTAATTCCTGACTGAGTCACGGGTGCCTTTATCAGGAGGCGGAAGAGCACGGCTCAGGTGCCCGTGGGGTGGGTGTATGTGTCGGCTTCTTAACCTTCACCATCACAGCCCTGGGCTCACTGCACCGTCTGGATGAGCCAGTGGGATGGGAAGGAAGCTTGGAGCCAACGAGACTAACAGTTTCTAAACTCTCTAGGTGGCAATTATAGGGGATAAAGAGAAAGGTGTAATTTCAGAACTTTCTAACGGTGTTGCTCTGGGTATCTCTGGTTATCTTAACTCATTTTAAGAGCTATATGTGCCAGGCAGGGCTGGCTTCTTTAGAAACATGATTTTATTTACTTTTTCACAGCCTTGTGAGGCAGACATGATCATTCACTCTGGTGCTCAGAGAGGTCACGTGATTTTGCCTAAAATCACACAGTCAGAATGAGTTAAGCCCAGATGGGAGCTCATGCCCAACTCCAAAGCCAGGCCCCTCGACCTCCAGACGATCCGTAACCGAAGGCACCTTGTCTCCCGCCCTGAGCTAGGAAGCATCGGTCTATTTTCTGAGAATAGAGCATGTCAGTGAGTTCGTTCACAGGACTGGGTCCCCGCCATGGGCACTGTCCGGCTTTAGGCGCTGGAGAGAAGGCTCTCAGGACAGGCCGTGCCCTCCAGAAGCCGATGTGAGACTCAGGGGAAGGAGATACATACTTGGACAAAGAAGATACGTGCAGATGCTGCTCTGCACCTAAAGAAAAGAGAAGTGAGTCTTGGCACAGAGCGTTCCTGGGCGGGCCAGCGGCCTGGGGAGGCCTCTGGAGGATGGATGTGTGAGCGGGGATCTGAGTAACGACCTGGAGGCAGCCAGGCTGCGGGAGGCAGTGTTGCCCGCAGGAGAAAATGTGCAAAGCAGCCCCTCCCTGTCCTTTCCCCTCCCGCCTCCCTGCTGCTCCTCTCCGTCCTGTGCGCCCCTTCCTCTAGCCCAGGCCTGCCCTGTCCCTGCCTGTCCCATCACTGCACACACACCATCGCCCATCCTAAAGCCCAAACCAGTGGACCCTCCTGGACTCCTTGCCCCTCATTCCTGGAGCAGCATCCACTGTGTCCTGTGGGTTCTGGCTCTGCCTGATTCCTGACTCCCCGCATCCTTTCCTCCCCAGCTCCCTGCCAGTATCTTTGTCCAAACCACCACCATCTCTTGCCTGGGCCTGCCAGCCTGGGTCCTGGGCTCTGTTTATACCCTCCCAAGTTCCTCTCTGAAACATAAACATGGTCCTCTCACCCCTGCTGGACACCCTCCCTTTCTTTCCTCTAACTTAGGAGAAGGTCTGAGTCCTACCCGTGCCCGCGAAGCCTCATCCCTGCTCCTGGCTACCTCGGCACACTCACCCCACGCCACCGTTCACCACTGTGCTTTCACGGCTCTGTGGTCTGACAGTGCCTCAGACAGGCCCTGGTGCCGCTCCCTCGGGTCTTGGAGCTGGCTGAGCCCCCACCCGCATGCCCTCCCTCCAGGCCTCCCCTCTGGTCCTCAGCTTTTGTCTTGAAAGCTGTTTCCCAGGGGCTTCCTTGCTCCCAAGCTACTCTCTACCCACAGTGCAGGCGCTCTCGCTCTTTCTCTCTCCTGATGTTGGTTGGCTTATCAGGACCACCAGCTCCCTGTTAAACCTTGACTCTTTGTGACCCCTTGACTGGAGCCTGCCAGGCTCCTCTGTCCATGGGATTCTCCAGGCAAGAATACCGGAGTGGGTGGCCACTTCCTCCTCCAGGGGATCTTCCTGACCCGGGGATTGAACCCATGTCTCTTGTCTCTCCTGCGCTGGTAGGTGGGTTCTTTACCACCAGTACCACATGCGAAGCCCTCGTGTATGCATATCACTCAACCACAGAAAAAGGATGAAATCTTGTCATTTGTGACAACACGGGTGGACCCAGAGGCTGTTATGCTAAGTGAAATAAGACAGAAAGAGAAGTACTGTATTTTTTCCCTTATATGTGGAATCTAATAACAAAACAAATGAACAAATATTACAAAACAGAAACAGACTCATGGATAGGGAGAAAAAACAAGTGGTTGCCAGAGGGAAGGAGAGAAAGGGGTATGAAAAGGTTACAAAAAGAGTAACCACGTGAGGTATGAATGCTAAGTAGCTGATTCTTGTGCTCATGCCACAATGTTTGTTTATGTGAAACCACCAGGGTATACACCTTAACTATATATAGTTTTTGCAATTAAAGCTCAATAAAGCTAAAAAAAGATTCTGCGCCCGTGAGTCACACAGACCTGGCTGACTCTTTCTTGGCTTCTGCCCTCACCAGAGGTGTGACCTTGGGCCAGCCACCATCGCAAGACTGTTTCCTCAGCTGAAAAGCAGGAACAACAGTCACCACCTCACGGGGTTGTTGCAGGGGTTGCATGTGCAACTGTATGCAAAATGCTTTGTACAGTCCTTAACACGTAGTCAGTTCTTCTATAGGATGGCTGATGTTCTTTCATTATTCTTGTTATGACGAGGAGGAGGACGATCAGGGTCTGGAAATACTCGGCTCTTATTTTTAATGCCCACCCATCATGTGTTACGTATCTCATTCTCTTTCTCACTTTCTCACCTACCCTGATGTTTGTCTCCATCCACCCATGAATACATCTCATCTGGCTTCTTTCCAGATGCCCAGTCATCCCCAGGGTGTGCGTCCGCAGTGCCCTCTCCCAGCCTTGGGTGGCCTTGACCCTGTGAGAATTCCGAAGGCCTGTGTGCTCTGAGGGGACTTGCTGCATCTCAGGCTAATGCTTCTTTAGCAGGGGACTCAGAGGTGGGAACTTTCCTCGGGGGTAGGCGGTGCAGCCCACCTCCGCCAGCACTGCATGACACCTTCTGGCTCGTTCCACCCAGCCCACAGCATTTTCCAGTCTCTGCCAGTGTGACGGTGTGACGCGAACTACTCTGTTATTGTAGACGTTTTGATCGCCAAGGCTTTGAGAGTCTTTTCCTCTCCCTGTCGGCACCTTGGGCTCTTCTTCTGGAAATCCGCGCTGTTCTCTTCAGGGTGCTTGTCTTGCTGAGCTCTACCTCTCTCTCAATGGACTAAATTATTCTTATTTTGTCCTTTTCTTCTTATGTTTTGGCATCTGGATATTGTCTTCAGTCTCAAAAACATTCCACAGGCCATGAAAGCTCACAGGTCTTTTGGAAGAGTGCTGATACCGCGTGAAAGGGCAACATTTACTGAGCACTCAACAGGCGTTGTTCTACGTGTTTGTGTCATTCAGCCCTCAAGCCTCTGTGATGAGGTAGGTGCTCTTTCTATCACTGCTTACAATTGGTATCACTCCTGCTCCACTTCCCAGACGTGGCACGAGGCACTGAGTGGCCCGTTCCTCGCTGAGGCCACCACGATGAGCAGAGTGATGCCCCCGCCTGAGGATGCCCACATCTTAACCCCTAGACATGTGCATACGCTGCTTTCCATGGCAAAAGGGACTTTGCCAGTGTGATTAAGTTAAGTACCTGGTGATGGAGAGATGATCCTGATTATCCAGGTGGATCCAGCGTGATCACAAGCGTCCTTATGAGGGGAGGAGGGAAGCAGGAGGGTCAGAGACAAAGAAGATGTGCTGAGAGAGAGAAGAGGGAGAGGAAGGAAGATGGGAAGACAGAAGAGTGTGATTCTGGCTTTAAGAACAGCAAGAGGGGACTTCCCTGGTGGTCCAATTGCTAAGACTCCATGCTCCCAGTTCTGGGGGCCTGGGTTTAATCCCTGGTCAGGGAACTAGATCCCCCATACCACAACTAAACATCCTCCATGCTGTAACCAAGACCCAGCACAATCAAATATATAAATAAATACAGATGGAAAAGAATCCGCCTGCAATGCTGGAGACCCGGGCTCAATCCCTGGGTCAGGAAGATCCTCTGGAGAAGGGAATGGCTACTCACTCCAGTATTCTTGCCTGGAAAATTCCATGGATAGAGGAATCTGGCAGGCTATAGTACACGGGGTTATAGAGAGTCAGACATGACTGAGTAACTAACACTTTCACTTTTTTCATAGTGAAAGGAACAGGAAGGGGCCATAAAGCAAGGAGTGCACGTGGCTTCTTCCAGATGCTGGGGAAAGGAAGGGGAAGATTCTCCCGGAGAGCTTCTGAAGGAGTACAGACCTGCTCACACCTCGGTCTGGGGACTTGCAACCTGGCTGGGCCTGTGACTCTGAGAAAGTGCCTCAGGTATGACTCAGGGCTCTGGGCACAGGGCACAGTGGTTGAGAGCGACTCCCTAGGGACATCCCACTGAGTCAAGATCTTCAAAAGTTGTTATCATTGAGACCACAGCCACAACTAGCTCAGTGGAAAAATAGGGTATATTTTTTACCAAAAACAGTTTTGAAATGACCCATTAGCTGAAATGTGTCTACAGTAAGTCTCCTACTTACAAAAAATGTGTTTGTAATCCAAGCTTATGCCCCAACCAGTAACGCTGAAGAAGCTGAACGGTTCTATGAAGACCTACAAGACCTTTTAGAATGCACACCCAAAAAAGATGTACTTTTCATTATAGGGGACTGAAATGCAAAAGTAGGAAGTCAAGAAAAACCTGGAGTAACAGGTAAATTTGGCCTTGGAGTACGGAATGAAGCAAGGCAAAGGATAATAGAGTTTTGCAAAGAGGACACACTGGTGATAGCAAACGCCCTCTTTCAACAACACAAGAGAAGACTCTACATATGGACATCACCAGATGGTCAACACCGAAATCAGACTGATTATATTCTTTGCAGCCAAAGATGAGGAAGCTCTATATAGTCAGCAAAAACAAGGCTGGGAGCTGACTGTGGCTCAGATCATGAACTCCTTATTGCCAAATTCAGACTTAAGTTGAAGAAAGTAGGGAAAACCACTAGACCATTCAGGAATGACCTAAATCAAATCCCTTATGACTATACAGTGGAAGTGAGAAATAGATTTAAGGGCCTAGATCTGATAGATAGAGTGCCTGATGAACTATGGAATGAGGTTCATGACATTGTACAGGAGAGAGGGACCAAGATCATCCCCATGGAAAAGAAATGCAAAAAAGCAAAATGGCTGTCTGAGGAGGCCTTAGAAATAGCTGTGAAAATAAGAGAGGCGAAAAGAAAAAGAAAGATATAAGCATCTGAATGCAGAGTTCCAAAGAATAGCAAGGAGAGATAAGAAAGCCTTCCTCAGTGATCAATGCAAAGAAAAAGAGGAAAACAACAGAATGGGAAAGACTAGAGATCTCTTCAAGAAAATTAGAGATACCANNNNGATGGGCTCGATAAAGGACAGAAATGGTCTGGACCTAACAGAAGCAGAAGATATTAAGAAGAGGTGGCAAGAATACACAGAAGAACTGTACAAAAAAGAGCTTCATGACCCAGATAATCCCGATGGTGTGATCACTCACCTAGAGCCAGACATCCCGGAATGTGAAGCCAAGTGGGCCTTAGGAAGCATCACTATGAACAGAGCTAGTGGAGGTGATGGAATTCCAGTGGAACTGTTTCAAATCCTGAAAGATGATGCTGTGAAAGTGCTGCACTCAATATGCCAGCAAATTTGGAAAACTCAGCAGTGGCCACAGGACTGGAAAAGGTCAGTTTTCATTCTAATCCCAAAGAAAGGCAATGCTGAAGAATGCTCCAACTACCGCACAATTGCACTCATCTCACGTGCTAGCAAAGTAATACTCAAAATTCTCCAAGCCAGGCTTCAGAAATACATGAACCGTGAATTTCCTGGTGTTCAAGCTGGTTTTAGAAAAGGCAGAGGAACCAGAGATCTAATTGCCAACATCCGCTGGATCATAGAGAAAGCAAGAGAGTTCCAGAAAAACACCTCTTTCTGCTTTATTGTCTATGCCAAAGCCTTTGACTGTGTGGATCACAATAAACTGTGGAAAATTCTGAAAAAGATGGGAATACCAGACCACCTGACCTGCCTCTTAAGAAACCTATATGCAGGTCAGGAAGCAGCAGTTAGAACTGGACATGGAAAAACAGACTAGTCCCAAATAGGAAAAGGAGTACATCAGGGCTGTATATTGTCACCCTGCTTATTTAACTTCAATGCAGAGTACTTCATGAGAAACGCTGGACTGGAAGAAGCACAAGCTGGAATCAAGATTGCCAGGAGAAATATCAATAACCTCAGATATGCAGATGACACCACCCTTATGGCAGAAAGTGAAGAGGAACTCAAAAGCCTCTTGATGAAAGTGAAAGAGGAGAGTGAAAAGTTGGCTTAAAGCTCAACATTCAGAAAGCTAAGATCATGGCATCTGGTCCCATCACTTCACAGAAAACAGATGGGGAAACAGTGTCAGACTTTATCTTTTTGGGCTCCAAAATCACTGCAGATGGTGACTGCAGCCATGAATTTAAAAGACGCTTACTCCTTGGAAGGAACGTTATGACCAACCTAGACAGCATATTAAAAAGCAGAGACACTACTTTGCTGACTAAGGTCCGTCTAGTCAAGGCTATGGTTTTTCCAGTGGTCATGTATGGATGTGAGAGTTGGACTGTGAAGAAGGCTGAGCACCGAAGAATTGATGCTCTCAAACTGTGGTGCTAGAGAAGCCTCTCAGGAGTCCCTTGAACTGCAAGGAGATCCAACCAGTCCATCCTAAAGGAGATCAGTCCTGGGTGTTCTTTGGAAGGACTGATGCTAAAGCTGAAACTCCAATACTTTGGCCACCTCATGCGAAGAGCTGACTCACTGGAAAAAACCCTGATGCTGGGAGGGATTGGGGGCAGGAGGAGAAGGGCAAGACAGAGGATGAGATGGCTGGATGGCATCACCTACTCGATGAACATGAGTTTGAGTGAACTCCAGGAGTTGATGGACAAGGAGGCCTGGTGCGCTGCAATTCATGGGGTTGCAAAGAGTTGGACACAACTGAGTGACTGAACTGAACTGAAGTCCAATTTATTTGTAAGTGAAGCAAAGTTAGGCACCCAACTAATGCAATCAGCTACATAGTACTGTACTGTAATAGGTTTATAATACTTTTCACACAGATAATAATACCTTAAAAATAAACACAAAAAATAAAGCATTTTGAATCTTATAGTCCAGTATCTTGAAAAGTACAGTAATCCAGTACAACAGCTGGCACACAGGGAAAGGCATCAAGTGAATGGGCAAGAGGAGTTACTGACGGGAAGAGGGAGAAGAGGTGGGAGATGGTGGAGCTGAAGGGTCGTCAGCGACAGAGACGGAGTGCGAGCTGCTGTTTCCCTCACGCCTGACCTTGATGCCCGGGTTCTGGTTCCTGGCTGGAACCCAGATGCACGTTCATCATTCATATCTTTGAAAATTCACAACTTGGAGTTTTATATGTAGGGGACTTACTGTATTCCACACATTGGGGGTTTTACACGCACGGGGACATCAAGGGAGTGTTCATTCATTCGTTCGCTCATTCTGTGCCTACTGTGTACATGGCATCTAGACATCTGGCCGTGGCTGGCCGGGAAACTCTGCCCTCCCCGAGCATTCGGTCCAGAAAGGAGACAGGCAGTCACACACACCAACGCGGATTACAAGCGGGCGGAGAAAGCACCAGAGTTATAGATGAGTCTACTGCAGAGCCTGGATATTCAAGTCGCCCACTGCCCGTGACGGTGCCAGGCACACGGTAGGGCCTCAAGGACCACTTGCAACAAGGCTGGCAATGGGCTGACAGGAGGGGTGAGCCTCCCATAGGCTAGACCCTGGGGCCCTAGGCTGGGGGGACCGGGCATCAGTCTTGACGCTCATCTCCACCACTCACCGGCTTGTGTGTCTTTACCTCTCCGCCTCAGTCTCTGCATCCACAAAACGGACAATCGCAGAGCCCAGCCCGCCCCTCCTCCGCAGGATTGTTGCAAGGATTCATTGGGAAAAAACAACTAACCGTAGAAAGCCGCGTGCAGCACTTGCAAGTAGAGGGAGAGAAAGTGGAGGGAGAGACG
Source organism: Procapra przewalskii (assembly GCA_006410515.1). NCBI lineage: Eukaryota > Metazoa > Chordata > Mammalia > Artiodactyla > Bovidae > Procapra > Procapra przewalskii. The sequence continues at coordinate 2,320,494 of SJYF01000590.1, read as the reverse complement.
AGGCCTGAGCGAAGCTGGGCAGAAGGCAGGAGGTTTGCAGAGGCCTGAGCTGGGGATGGGGTGGCCTGGGGTGTGTGTCGGGGCATCCTCGGTGTTCGGGGAAGGTCCTCTGAAGTGTGACGTCAGCTGCAGTGGCCTCTTCAGAGGCCCTCCTGGGTCTTCAACAAGATCCTCTGGCTGCAGGGGAGGGGACCAGATTGGACAAGGGGGAGGGCAGAAGGGAGGGTCGCGTGTACTGGGGGAGGGGCGGTGGGGAGCAGGCGGATCCCAGGGTCATTTGGGGCTCGGTGGAGCCGTGCAGGGGAATGTGAGGGGGTTCGTCAGGATGACTCTGGCGTGAGTAACCGGGTGGATGGCACTCCATTTGCCTGAGGTGGGAAGAGCAGGGGAGGAGGGAGCAGAAATGATGGGCGGAAAGCATCGAGCTTGGTTTTTGGCAGTCCTGGAGACAATCCACAAAGGCTGGAAAGAAGAGACGGTGGAGGGGAAGGTGTGGAGCTTCCGGGGCTCCTGACTCAGGGGGTGTGTCCTCAACCCCCACAAATGTGAGGGGCAGAGTGGGAGGGGGAGGGGTCCCAGCCCTTATTCCAGAAGGACTGTGATAGCATCAAGGAGAACCAGTGACGTCGCTCAGTCGTGCCCAACTCTTTGCATCCCCATGGACTGTAGCCTACCAGGCTCCTCCATCCATAGAATTTTCCAGGCAAGAGTACTGGAGTGGGTTGCCATTTCCTTCTCCAGGAAGGTCTTTCCAACCGAGGGATCGACCCAGGTCTCCTGCATTGCAGACAGACGCTTTACCGTCTGAGTCACCTGGAAAGCATCAAAGAGAGGAACATCTAATTGAGACTCTGTCCTGAGGCCACTGGAAGAAAGAGCAGGGTTGCTGGTCACAGAGAAGAGCTGGGAGGGAGGCAGGGACAGCTATGTGTTTCTGATGGCCTCGTGCTTTGCTAAGGAACCACCTCAACTCTGCAGAAGTTTCTAGAACTGTCCTGGTTCTAGAAACTGGACCAAACTCTGGCGTGGAGGCTCCGTTCCCCGAGCACTGCAGAGGTTCTCCCGGAAACCTGGGCAGCCCGCATGGCTTCACCCCTTGTCCCCATGGAGCTGCATAACTCCTGCCCAGAGCAGATTTTTCCTCTCTGGCTCCTCTTCGGCCACTTCAAGGACACTGACCAGACGCACACCCACTACGCCCCCCGACACCGGGAGGTGCTGCCAAGAAGAACCTTTTACAGCTGCCACTGCCACCTGTCCCTGCAAAACCCACCAAAGGCGCCTTCCCCAGGGGGCGGGGGGGAGGTGGCCACCATCTCAGAGGCTGGACACTGAGGTCCACCCTGCCCCTGCCAGCTGGTTG
>SJYF01000590.1:2268136-2278525 GCA_006410515.1 Procapra przewalskii | reverse complement strand
CTTCACTGTGATTTACTAGCTCTGGTGGACACCCGAGGGGTCCCACGGTAGAGGCGTTCACTGAACAGAACTGCAGGGTGGGTCTATTCTGAAGGCTTCCAGTTTCTTTCAGCCCTTCCATTAAAGAATGTTCCATTCTCCAGGCTCTAAACCCGAGTCTGCACAAATCCAGGAGGCTAAATGTCAGTCTTCCTCATCTAGAGTTCAAGATGTCATTCTTCAAACAGCACCTTTACATGGGAAGGAGAAAACATATTCTCTCCATCTTTTATAGTCTGGAAACGAGCACAGGGTTGGGACAGAAGGGGCTCAGTCCTGGCTTTCCCCAAGTGCCCCCTGCTTGGCCGTGACCCCTTACTCCCCCCAACCACCACCACAGCCAGTCTCTAGGACCCACGCTTTTATCCAAGCTGAGTTTTCCTGGAGTCTCTCTTCCCCTCCATCTGTCTACCCCTCTGGTCTCTCCCGCATTCTCTCTTAGCTGGAAGATTGGAGTAGCCTTCTCACTGCGTGCACTTAAAAAACATTATTGAAATAGAATTCAGGTACTACGTACTTCACCCATTTAAAGTGTACAGTCAAGTATCTTTTATACCTTCACAGATATTTGCAGCTGATCACCACCATCAGTTTTAGAATATTTTCAGAATATTGTTGTTGTTCAGTCTCTCAGTTATGTTAGATTCTTTTCGACCACATGGACTGCAGCTCACCAGGCTCCTCTGTCCTCAACTATCTCCCAGAGTTTGCTCAAATTCATGTCCATTGAGTTGGAGTTGCTATCTAACCATTTCATCCTCTGCCTCCTCCTTTTCCTTTTGCCTTCAGTCTTACACAGCATCAGGGTCTTTTCCAGTGAGCCAGCTCTTCATATCAGGTGGCCAGAGTATTACTTCAGAGTATTAGCCAGCCGTTGTTGTTGTTTGGCTGCCAAGTTGTGTGTGATTCTCTGTGACCCCACGGACCGCAGCACACCAGGCTCCCCTGTCCATCCCTATCACCTGGAGCTTGCTCAAACTCATGTCCATTGAGTCAGTGGTACCATCCAACCATCTCATCCTCTGTTGCTACTTTCTTCTCCTGCCCTCAATCTTTCCCAGCATCATGGTCTTTTCCAGTGAATTGGCTCTTTGCATCAGGTGGCCAAAGTATTGGAGCTTCAGCCTCAGCATCAGTCCTTCCAGTGAATTTTCAGGGTTGATTTCCTTTAGGTTTGATCTGGTTTGATCTCCTTGCTGTCCAAGGGACTCTCAAGAGTCTTCTCCAGCACCACAGTGCAAAAGCAGTGATTGTTTGGCACTCAGCCTTCTTCATAATCCAGCTGTCACATCCATACGTGACTGCTGGAAACACCATGGCTTGGACTAGACGGACCTTTGTTGTAAAGTGATGTCTCTAAGAACAAAATAATGCCTCTTGTGGCAACGCAGATGGACCTCGAGATTGTCATACTGAAAATCAGTAGAAAGGCAAACATATGATATTGCTTGTCTGTGGAATCTAAAAAATTGATGCAAATGAACTTCTTGACAGAACAGAAATAGAGTCACGGATGTAGAAAACAAACTTGTGGTACCAGAGAGGGAAGTGTGTGTGTGTAAAACAGATAGCTAATCAGGACCGGCTGGGTGGCGTGGGGAGCTCCACACAGTGCTCTGAAGTGACCTGTGTGGGGAAAGAATCTAAAAAAAGTGGAGGTGTGTATATATATATATAACTGATTCCCGGGTGGCTCAGTTGGTAAAGAATCCACATTGGCCAAGTTCCATCCCTGTGTTGGGAAGATCCCCTGGAGAAGGAAATGGCAACTCACTCCAGCATTTTAGCCTGGGAAATCCCATGGACAGAGGAGCCTGGCGGGCTACAGTCCACGGGTCACAAGAATTGGAGACAGCTTAGCGACGACTAAACTGCAAAAGCAGCGTAACTCGCCGGGGTCCAGCCCCGGTGGATCCAGGGTAGTTCGAAGGGGAGATGGAGCAGGCGTCCTAGGAAAAAACTAATTTAATTAGAAATATAAAGAGAGATTAGAAAAGGATAGTGTAGTAGGAAATATTAGTGGAGAAAAGGGGCTGAATAACTTGGTTTTCGTGGAATACCAATGAAACCTCGGGACAAGAGGTTTGCACCACCTACGTAGGCCACCGGCACCCGCTTGAATAGCAGAGGGTGCCCCACCTTGGGCTCCCTCTCACGTGGGTCTTAGAAGCCAGGGCAAGTAAGTAGACATGGCAAGCATCCATGTTCCAGATGGGAATTCAGCCAGAAGGGGAAAGAAAGAACGACACAGGGGAATCAGTTTTTTCAGAAACTGATCCGTTTTCTTTATTTTCAGGTTTGCTTATATACTTTTTGTTGTTCATAGGGATGAATACAGAGTCACGCGGGGTCAGCAGACCTGACCTTAACAAAAATCAGGTGCTTCATAAGGTATACAAAGGTCTTAGGGGTTTTACATCATCTTCTGGCCATGAGGCCTGCTGACATTTTATGGTCCTTTCTGATAACAGTCAGTCAATCAGAAAACTTATTTTTTCCAGGAGTGATTTTTTTTCTTAAACCAGGCGCCACCCTCCAAAGGTACCAGATAAAGTTGCATTCCTATAGGGTGAGGGTGCAGGGGGTTATAAATCAGCCCTGTGATTTCTTTGGAAGAAATGATGCTAAAGCTGAAACTCCAGTACTTTGGCCACCTCGTGTGAAGAGTTGACTCATTGGAAAAGACTCTGATGCTGAGAGGGACTGGGGGCAGGAGGAGAAGGGTACGACCGAGGATGAGATGGCTGGATGGCATCACGGACTCGATGGACGTGAGTCTGAATGAATTCTGGGAGTTGGTGATGGACAGGGAGGCCTGGCGTGCTGCGATTCATGGGGTCGCAAAGAGTTGGACACGACTCAGCGACTGAACTGAACTGAACTGAACTGAAGGTTTAACATGATTAATATCAAAAGCTAATACTTATTTCTCTTATATGCTAGTTATATTCATTATAAGGGCAGGGGATATGGAGATTTAGTGGCAAATATTGGCTCAACAAATGAAAAACCCTTCACCAATATAATTGCTAATCAACCCATTACACTATACTAATAATTTTCTAGCTTCTCAAAATAATCTGTATTTAGAAAGTTTAAAGCATCTCGTGCCTCTCACGGTTGGGAGGCTGTAAACAATCACATGTGGCCGGACGAACCTGCTCAGGCAGGCTAGAGAACCTTCAGAGGAGTTTGTAAGTTGAAACACTCTTGTCACGCCCAAGAATTTTTATTAACTAGAGCTGCAAGTTAACTCCTCCAAGAGAGGTGGTGGGGGACAGCCCCCCGTAAAGTCAGAGGTGTAGGTGAGAGCATAAAACAGTAAAGTAGGCAGACTGTGGTTTGGGGGGTGGATGCTGGGGAACAGGGGTGTCTCCTGAGGCTCGACCCCGCCTTTGCGTAATGCCGAGCCTCCTTCCTCATGACCTTTGCCACGGGTGGAGTTCCGCACGCTGGCTCCCGGCAATAACTGGTTCACTTTACTGTACAGCAGAGGCTGACAGAACATTGTAGATCAACTCTAATAAAAATCAAGAAGAAACGTTTAGCGCGTTTTCATCCTCTCAGTGAGAAAGCCTTTGGGTCGCAGCCCTCGCATCCGTGCCAGGCTGCAGGTGTCCCCGTGTCCGCTTCCTGTCTGCAGGCCTGCTTTCTGTTGCTGTAGAGTTGCCTGTTCTGCACTTGTGCACGAGTGGAGTCGTATTGTGTGGTTTTGTCTGCTGGGCTGCTTTTACTGAGCACAATGTTTCAAGCTCCAACCAAGCTGTAGCGTGTCGGACTTGGTTCCTTCTTATGTCTGAATGACCTTCCGTCGTACGGGAGATCTCGTCCTGTGCCCGTTCACCAGCTGATGGGCACTCGGGTGGTTTCCACCCCCAGGCTCTTGAGAACAGTCAGAGGTGTAGGTGAGAGCATAAAACAGTAAAGTAGGCAGACTGTGGTTTGGGGGGTAGATGCTCAGGAACAGGGGTGTCTCCTGAGGCTTGACCTTGTTGAGGCTTGTACTATGTTGACCTTGACCTCCTGAGGCTTGTACTATGTTTCCTTGTGCCTCTCTGGTTCATCTTCAATTAGCGTGAGCTTCTTGAAACCAGACCGAGATCACAGTGCTCCTGTGGAAGCCCTTCTGGTGGTTTCCCGCTGCTCTGTAGGGGGCTGGCCCTGCGCCCCTGCTTGACCTCTGCTCTAGGACCTCACCTGCCCCCCACCCCCCCACAGTGCTGCTCCTGGGCTGCTCCGCAGCAGGGGCCTCGGATACCATGAGCATCTCCCGCTCTGCAGACCACCGGCCATTACCATCTTCATCTCTTCATGGAAGTCCACTGTCCCTGCTAGACCGGAAGCTCCCTGAGGGGCGGGGGCTGTGCTCTCCACCCCCTTCCCCGGGTTCCAAGAGCAGTGCCTTGCAGTGCTGGATGCGTGTTGGTGGAACCGGCAAACGACTAAGAAGATGGGTGTGCGGGTTGGCGGGGACCAGCAACCAGCCCCGAGGGGTCCCAGGAGTTGTCCTCTGTAGGCGTGCAGTAAACAGATTTTTAAAATCCTGCATTTGGAATGAGCAGCACAGAGACGAGACCAGCAGCTCCTCTGATCTCCGAAACCTCACAAGAGAGTGAGGTATAGATGAGCATGTGTCAAGGGAATTCCAGAAAATTCTGTGACAACCACGCTGTGCAGGCCCCTGGAGATGAGAGACGGTTTCCTGGGGGAGAAGGGGCTTCCAGGAAGCCGGGGGTCATGTTTGGGAGGAGCTGGTGTCCCAGCTGAGGGCTAATGGCTCAAGGAGACCTGCAGGTGTGGGCGAGTTTCCAGCTGTTGAAGCTTGGGAGGGAGAGAGACAGGAGCAGAGAGGGCAGGCTGGGGCTGGAGCCAGGAAGACGCTGAATGCCGAGCAAAGGTCTGGGAGATGACCTGGGGCTTTAGGGCAGCTTAGGAGGAGGGGGAGCGAGAAGGTGTGTTAGTTGCTGGGTTGTGTCCGACTCTTTGCGACCCTATGGACTATAGCCCGCCGGGCTCCTCGGTCCATGGGATTCTCCAGGCAAGAATATTGGCGTGGGTTGCCAATCACTTCTCCAGGGGATCTTCCTGATCGAACCCAGGTCTCCTGCAATTTGGGCAGATACTGTACCATCTGAGCCACGAGGGAAGTCGGGAGGAGGGTGAGGGAGGGCTGAATTCACTCCCTGTGTGGCCCGACTGGCGGAACGCGCTCCTTGGTGTCTGTCGCCTGTGTGGGAGGTTCTTGCAGGGACAGTGACACCCATGTGTGATGTGGAGAGGAGGCTGTTGGACTTGAGTGACCGGCACATGACAGGCTTGAGGGCAGGGGGCAGTGTGCTAACCCTTCTCCTCCTGCCTTCCTCAGAGCTCCTTACAGCTGAGAAATGAGTGGGGGATGTTTCTAGAAGGTGACTTGGGGCCACTCTGCTCAGTTGGTTTAAGGAAGAAAAGTGTGTATGTGTGTACATAACACATGGCTGCACTTTTATTACTGATCTTATTTAAATTATTTATAAATTGTGTAATAAGGAATAGTATAGTTGACCCTTGAATGACGGGGGTCAGCATATAGTCGGTCCTCCATATAAGACAGGGACTCAGTATCCTCGGGTTCAACCAGCCGTGGATCACATGGGACTGCAGTATTTCCTGCTGAAAAAGATAGGTGTGCAAGTGGCCCGGTGCCGCTCAAGCCCACATTGTTCAGGGGCCATATTGATCTGTGCCAGTAAATATGCACAATCAGTTGATCATTTGTCCAGGATTATATTACGAACATGAAGAATTTGTGAAGAAAAATAATTTACCTTTCTCCCGCTAAAGTAGACTCTTACTGAGGAAGGCAGCAGTTAACATCCTTCCTATCATTTCTGTAACATTAGGAGCTCAGGGAGAATTCTGCTTTTCACGAAGTTTTTAGTGTAAAAGCAACACCTGCTTGTTGGGGGGAAGCTTCACAGCGCAGGTGTGAGGCTCGTAGACCGTGACCCCTCTTCTGCCCGCTCCGGGCACGTGGACCAGAGCAGCACTGGCTCTGGGGTGTTCGTAGGCTGCGATCTGTGCACATGCAGCGTGTGTAACATGGAGAAACATGCTTCGTGGGCATGCTCCTGAGCATCCTACTGCTACGCTTGCTTGAAACCCTTGACATCATGTGCTGGACACCTCTTGGAAACAGCTCGATTTAATTCCACAAGCATTTCACGAGCCCCTGTCTGGTGGGGGTGCGAGGGTGATGCTGTTAGTAACAGCGACATCTCATGGTGTGAGGCTTCACTTTCCAAAGTGGTCTCCCTGGGCCTCTGCGTGCACCAAGTCTCACAGGTAGTTGGGGAGACAGGTGTAGGAGCTCTCTGCACAGGAGAGGCTTCGCAGCAGGCTCAGTTGGTGGCGATGTGCTGTGATGAGGTGCCCGGGGTTGCCCTGAGAAGGTGACACCCGACACCCAGCACCCGGCTGTGTCCAGCACCCGTGTTCTCCAGCGAGCCTTTCCGACACCTTTGATACACACGTTGTGGTTTGTCAGGGTCATCTCATGACTTGGCTCAGCCTGGGTGGATGGGTCTTCCCTGTGGCGCAGGTCAGAGAAGGGCAGCTCCCCAAGGTCAGGTGGCTCGGGGCCCCGAGAGGGTGCCCTCTGTCTCAGCCCCTGCCCTGCCTCTAGTTGGCCCCCTGCCTCTGGAGTAGAGCACGGCGTGGCCTGGAGAGCAGAGGGCTGGAAGTGATACCAGGGTTCCTCTCCCAGCCCCCTGCCTCTGGCGGAATAGCTTCCAGCAAGTCCTTGTGCGCCCTCCATAAAGCGGGTGTAGTGGTTAAAACTGCCTCTCCGGGCTGTTGAAATGAATCCGGGTCACAGATGAGCAAGTGTATGTAAACCAACAGGCAGAGTGAAGGGGCTGATTGGAAGAGAATGGTGTTGGCTGCGGTGACGCTGGTGGTAAAGAACCCACCTGCTGATGCAGAGAGGCATGAGGGACGTGGGTGCCGTCTCTGGGTCTGGAAGATGCCCTGGAGGAGGAAGTGACGACCCGCTCCAGTATTCTTGCCAGGAGACCTGGGTTTGATCTCTGGGTCGGGAAGATCCCCTGGAGGAGGGCACGGCAACCCACTCCAGTAGTCTTTCTTGGAGAATCGCACGGACAGAGGAGCCTGTGGGGCTACAGTCCAAGGGGTCGCAGAGAGTCGGACATGAATGAAATGACTTAGGATGCGTTGGCGGCCTCAGTGCCCCCAGGACACGCCTGCCACACTCTACCCTGTGTCTGTGGGGCTGGAACCTTTGCTCTGTTGCTGGCCCCCCTTCGGGGCGTTGCTGCTCGTCACTCCTGGTAGAGGTGGATGATGGCAGTGCCATCTTCTCTCCCAGTCCAAGGAGTCGACTTTGTTTCACGAGCCTCTTAAAACACCTGCTGTCGGAACGGTACCATTGATTTCAATTAACTTTGAATTTTTTCACTGCGATGACTCTGATAATAACTTTGGTAATCCCACGATGCCTCATTAGGGCTGCTAGCTACGATGATCAGCTCTGTGGTTTAGCAGGTTTTTTTCTCCAACGCCTTTGTCTTTCCAGGACCGAGTTGTGGGCTCGCTGCAGGTTTTCACCCCGTTCATGTGAGTGATGCTGAACGTGGCCGCCACCTGGTCCGCCCGTTGAGACCCATTGCGGGGCCACGCTCGTGGTGGGGGCCCTTCCGCGGGGGCAGCGTCTCAGGTCACACATGGGGAGCTTGAGGATTGTGGTTGGCTTGTTCTCTGAGACCCTTGCCCCAGACATGGGAGGACTTTGGGGAAACAGGCAGCTTTCTGGGGAGGAGGGGCAGCTACTGTCCACCTCCCCCACCCTGTTTGGAATTTATAGCTTTTAAGGAAATAGGACCCTGGATTTGATTTTCCTTGCAGTCTCTGAGTTTCTTTAGTCCCATTAAGAAGGCTTTTTTTTTTTTTTTTTGCCACCTGGTGGCCCGCGGGATCTTAGTTTAGCTCTCTAACCAGGGGTCGAACCTGTGCGCCCTGCGGCGCAAGCCCGGAGTCTTAAGCGCTGGACTGCCAGGGAAGTCCTCCCAAGGCCTTCAGCTTTTGTCTCCGAGTGGCGTGTAAGAAACGGGTTGAGCGCAGGCTCTACAGTGGGGCGGGCTGGAGTTGTAAACCCAACTCCGTGCTTCCAGGGCTGTAAAATGAAATAACCAACAGCGCAACGTGGGAGGCAGCCACGTGCTGGTGTGTGGGGAGTGCTCCGGGAACCCGGACGCGGCATCTGCCAGGATTAAACGAGACGAGATGTGAAGCTCTGGCTCGAGTCTTTAACAACTGGGACCTGGGCGTCACAGGTCACAGCTTTCCCATCCGATGCTGACCCCGGGCAGGGCCCTGCCAGTGGTCTCCATGGGCCAACTGGGTCCCTACTCGCCCCGCCCTTTGTGGGAGTCCCTGCCTTTTTGTTTGGGAGGTGGCGGAAGTCTGGAGAGGTTGAGTGGCCTGTCGAAGTCACACAGCTGACACATGGAGGAGCCGTGGGTCAGCTCGGGGTCACTGTGACCTCGCAGTCTTAGCCCCTATGCTGGACAGCCCTTCTGGCTCTGCATACGCAGAGTTCGGAGTCATGCCGTGCTTGGGTGCAGGTCCCGGTGAAAGAAAACGGAGTTAGGACGTCAGAGGGAACCGCCCGTGAGGTCTCAGCCGTTGGTGATGATGAGTGAGAGCATCACGCTGCCGTGGAAAGTCGTGGAACATTGGAGGGGCTGGGCGTCTGGGTGGGGAACCTGGGGCAGGCTGGCTACAGAGGGGGGTCTCCGCAGTGGAGAAGCTGAGTCCACGGCAAGAGGTCTGGGCTTGACCCCCAGCAAAGGCGCCTGCAGCCTCGCCCCTCAGCCTGCTGTGGCCTGAGCCCCTCCCTGCTTGGCCGCCTCAGTTTTTCTTCTTAATATTATTGCTGTTGCTTTGTAAGGGGGAGGCATCTTCTCGTCTTGAAATGGCCTCTGTTCTCCAAGGGAACGAACATGCTTCCTTGAGTTGGGTTCCCCGGCCCCCCACCCCCACCTGCCGCTTTGGGTTCATTACTTATTGTTGCAGTTTCCTGAGTGTGGTGAGAAATTGCTGATACAGCTTCATTCCCATGGTGACCTCTGAGTGCCACCAGCAGGCGTCCCTGAAGTCTCAGATGGGCTGCATTTTGCTTTTAGTTTTTTTGCTTTGCACCTGTGTTGGTCTTGTTAAAGTGCAGCAGAAAGAAGTATATCCATGGGGAATATTTTTCTTTTTTTTGTTCAGGGTTGAGTGGTCGTCAGCCCCCAGTAGCCTAGGAGGAGCTGGTTGTCTGGGTTCTTGGTTTAAAATGGGGGCGGTGCTGCTTCCCGGGCAAGGCTGTCCTGAGGATCTTGACGGCACGTGTCTTGCGTGCTGGGTGCGATTTCCGCCTGTAGTGGGACAGCTGTTAGAGGGAGATGTTATCAATAGGATGTTAACAGTCATACGAGAAGCAGGAATCCCCGAGACGCTACTGCCTGGGTAAGCAGCTGGGCACCTGTGGCTTTTTGTCAGCACAGAAGCCCCGAGTTGCGCTTTGTCTCCATGGACAAAGCTGGGATTTGTGTGTGTCCACAGCTGGGACTGGGCCTGAAGCTTGGGCTTCGGTAGAGATTGAGGGCATGAGTCCCCCAGACGTGGTCTGATGGCATAAAGCGTAGGGTAGGTGAGACCAGGAGGCCTTTGCAGGGTGCCTCCTCAAGCCCCCTTCTCCCAGCTGAAACTTTGGCCCCGAGTCGGGGGTGATGGCACTCGGGGGCCGGGAAGCCCACTGTTTTTGTTTAAGCCTTGAATTCTGTTCGCTGCTGTTTCAGAGGTGGCTTGCCCACACGAGTGGCTGCTGGGTGAGATGTGCCAGGGTCCCACACATGATGTCCTTGTGCCAACAGCTGGGCTGAGGGGAGCTTGACGTGGTGGTGTTCAGGCGGTGGTGTTCAAAAGGGGATCAGACTTTCAGAGCAGTTGCTCCGCAGGACTTGGTGCATTCTGGAACTGTTTGTTTTATGGGACGTAGTCCATCAGATTGACCTTTGATCTGGAGGTGGAGATAATTGCAGAAAGGTCCATGCCTGCACGTGACTCCTCTCTTGGAAGTAAAGAAGCATTCACAGACAGGAAAGCGTCTGTCAGGGTTTGCCAAGTCACCCTCCAACATAGAGAAGACGGTAAAAGACAGTAATTCGGAGAGGGGGGTGTGTAGCTCAGTCTTGAGGGGAAATGATGGCTGTCTTTCGAGCTCTTGGGTGGAGGCCTCAGAAGTTTCTTGAGATGGCAGATATGGGGTGTCTCTTGGGGCCTCCCTGGGGGTTGCATACCTGCAGGCTG
>SJYF01000590.1:2219941-2230343 GCA_006410515.1 Procapra przewalskii | reverse complement strand
TGGGGGAGGCCTGGCGGAATGTTCTGGCAACTTGGAGGGGAACTGGCAACACCTGCTCGGCTCCCTATAGCCAAAGTGAGCTTCTGCTTCTCTTTCCCGGTGAGTGACGAGGAGACAGAAACCCTGGCCCAGCGCCTGCCCTAGTCAAACTTGGACAAAAACGCTGCTGCTTGGACCCAGCAACAAGCTGCTCCCAGGCACAAGACCGTATCCCCAGCCGCTCAGCATGCAGACTTCTCACGGGCGCCGATTTGGGGCTGAGCTTCTGGAAGTTTAGGTGGGGGGGATGACTGAAGGTGGCCAGCCCGGCGGCTGCTTTCCCTGGCCTGTAGTGCGGGCTTTCCCAGAGGAACCGGGAGCCGCATCCTGGGTTGACTCTGGGGACACAGAGGGCCTCCCCTTAACTCCTCAGCGAAGGGCAAATGCCCTGGGTCAGCAGGGGGCCGCGGCGCCCTGGCCAGTCCCTGGGCCTCGGGGGACAGAGATGCGCTGCGGGCCGAGCCGCCTAAGCAGCCACGTCCACCTCGTTCTCAGCAAGAAACACGTCGTGTGGCTGTCATGTCGTTAGGAGGGCTCCCTGTCGGTGTTTCTAGAGTTCCATCCGTGTATCTGTGTGGACATCAACATGGTCCTCATACAGATGCGGAGAAACCCAGCTGTCCTGAGCGTCCCAGGCGGCGGTCCGGGTGGGGCGCTCTGGAGACCTGGGGGCCAGTTTCTGTGGCCTCATCACCACGCCTGTGCTGGTACTGCCCCCGCACGCAGGGGCCCTGGGACACACGTGTGTGTTAGTCGCTCAGTTGTGTCCGACTCTTCGCAGTCCTGTGAGCTGCCGCCCTCCAGGCTTCTCCATCCATGGGATTCTCTGGGCAAGGATACACTGGAGTGGGTGGCCATTCCTTCTCTAGGGGCTCTTCCTGACCCTGAGATCGAACCCAGGTCTCCCGCATTCCAGGCAGGTTCTTTACCACCTGAGCCACCGCGTAAGCCTGGGACCTACTCTGAACACCGACAGCTATCACTTCCAAATCCTCAGAAGCCCCATGAGAAGGAAAGGCCATGCTCCCATTTCTGTGATGGGGAAACTGAGTCCCAGGTCACCCGGGCAGCCCTTGGGGGTGGGGGACTGGAGTGCAGGCTGCACCCTCTCCGCAGGAGTCCTTCAGGAGGGACCTGGCCTAGCTGGACACTCGTGTCCAGGACCTGGGAGTGTCCTGCGGGAGCAGGCCTTTTTCAGCCTTCTTGGCTCCTCCCATCCCCACCCTGAGCATCTCCTTGGCTGGGTGATCGCTTGAGGCCTGTGTCATCCACCGCTTGGCCAATCATCGTAGCCTCCCAACAGCCTTGCTTCCCGGGTCCGCAGGCACTCGGGTCTGAGTGGGGTCAGAGGGCAAGGAGCTGGCGTGGCTTCCTATGTGTCCTGCACCCTGGCATGGCCCGCTTGGGGCAGGGCAGGGCCCGGCCTTGCTGCAGAGGCACATTCCTTCTCTCCCGTGGGCACCACCAGATCTGGGCCAGCAAAACCCAGAAGAGACGTGAGCTTTCAGCTGAGAGTCGCGTGGCCTTGGGGGAGAACGCCTTCAGCTTCTGGGCCCGCGTGGCTCCGTCGGTAAACCGAGGGGATGCTGCGTGGTGCCCAGGTTCAGACACGTGCTTCACATCGTCCGGTTCTCTCGAGGGAGAGCAGAGCTCCCTTTGCAAGTCCCCTGAGCACCAACTGGGAAAGTGTCTCTCCTCCGGGTTCAGACTTTTTAAGATAGAAAAGCTCTCTGGACCCTGATCCTGCAGCCTCTGAGTGGCAGCCTATGGTCCTTTGTGCCCAAGGGTTGGGTCCTGACATGCAAGTGGGGGCTCAGAGGGCAGGAGTGTCTCTCTGGTGACCGTGGGGAAGAAGGGTCACTTCTTCACAAGGTTGGAGCTTGTGGGGTGGCTGAACTCCCCCCCCCTGCAGGTGTGGACAGGACCCCAGGGCCCCCCAGAAAGCAGGAGGGTCGAGTGTCTGCAGAAGGCAGTGCAAGACCACGCATGCACTCACACAGCCATCCGCCCTGCCCTGCACCCCCAGGAGCCATTGCTGTGGCAACCCCTCCCTGGTGCTGTCACGCGAGAAGGCCCCCCTGTGAGGCCGGCCCTGCTGGTCCTGAGTGGGAACAAGAGGCGTTTTGAAAAATAGCTTCTGATGTCCTGAGTGCAACCGGAGGCAGGGTTGGGTCACCTCTGGAGCACCTGTCTGAGGGTTGGTGGTTTGGGTTTGGGGGCTCAGGCTGGGGAAAAGCGTGTGGAAGCCCTGGGGTCTGTAGGAACTTCCCACACACCCACCCACCATCCACTGGCCTCCCAAACTCACACTCCAGGGAAGCCCTCTGTGCGGCTGGCGTTGAATTGGAAACCTGTGAGCATTTCCAGTTCTGGGGTGGACGCTCGCTGCAGGCCTCAGGAGGGGCTGTGTGTGGCGTGCTCTGCCCAGGGCTAAGCTGGGTCTACCCGGTGCCTTCCCACTCGTTGTGACACGCTGACAGCCGTCCTGGGAGGGGCGTGTGGGATTGTCTTTGGTTGGCAGTTGTGGAAACTGAGGCACAGAGGGGCCTAGGAGGCCCCCACAGTGCTCAGGGTTGGAGGTTGAGTTCAGGGGCAAGGTCAGCCCAGAGTTGAGTCCTGTGAGTGGAGAAAGTTCTGGAAAAGGGCGTCCGGGTGGGGTCTTAGAGGGTGCACGCTCCTCTCTCTCTCAGCCCCACTCTGTGCACTCTGTCCCCCCACGCAGCTCGCGATGAGCCCCACCCTGCTCCTGCCCTCCTGCCGCCAGGAAGGAGGACTGAGCGCCCTGACCCACCACGCATGCCCTCCGGTCCGGCTGCTTTCTGTCCCGCCGGCTGGGACTGCCAGTCTCCTGATCCATCTGGTCAGGGTCTGGGTGAGAGCTTCCCGTCCTGGCCAGCACCCCAGTTCCCAGGCCGTGCAGGGTGCCTGGGGTTCAGTGTGAGCCCCGGATGCAGACTGTCCCCAGACACTCCGGGGTCTGTCCCCTGATGCGGAGGAAGAGCTGCTGACGCGAGCACAGCAGGGAGCGCGGGACTCCAGGCTTGGTTTCCTTTTCTGCACCTCACGCTTCCTCATGTTCCGGCACTTGCCTCTCATCGTTGCGGGGAGACGAGCATGTGCGCCCCGTGTGCGAGACGGAGAGACCCCTCGCTGGAGAGCAGAGCGGACTTCCGCAGGTCGGCCCAACCAGAGGGGCCTCTGCAGGACTGGCTCCTGGACAGGCTGACCCCAGGGCCGTCGCTGCTGGGGTGCCAGGCTGCACCTCCTTCCCACGCTCGGCGTCCCGGTTCCAGGCGCCGACCTGGCCAGGTGTGACCCACTCCCTGTACGTGGCACTCACAGAGCCAAGCGTGCACCAGGCTCTGTGCGGACCCTGGGCGCCCACTCTCGTCAGCCCCCTGCCATAGAGACGCTCCCCGTCATGGACAAGAAGACACTGCAGAGAGCTGGGGGCCACATGCACCTGGTACCAGAACCCGAGCCCAGCCTGTCCGCGCCCGGGCACCTTCAGACACACCTGTCTCCTGGGTGCTTCCCACCTGCCTCGGCCGGGACTGAGCCTGGCCAAGGTTTCCCGGGCTGCCCCGGGGATGCCACCGATGCAGGAAAACGCATGAAGTTATCTCTGACTTTTATGGCCCCTTTTTCCCTATTAAAATGCTTAAAGCTGTAACTGTCGTCACAAGGAGCTCATTTATCTTGACCCAAGTGCGGCCATAAACTATCCGGGGCTGGTGGAATAGCCCCTGAGATGATCGTTTCTGCTGCTATCGATAAATTCCGACACGGAGCAGAAAGGTCAGACCCTGCCAGATAAAATGTCTCTTCCGCTTGTTAATTAAAGGTTTATAAGGACGTGGAAGAACGTGCTCTGGGCTAAGCCTTGGAGCGAAGGGGAACAGATACCTGGCAATGGGGGGATGGATGGGGGAGGAAGGGGGCTCTGGTGTTCCTAGAGGAAACCCNNNACCCGGAAACCTCCTCAGCAGCCTGTTTGATAAACTCCTTCCCAAAGGCTAGGACTTCAGGCTTTCACTTAGGGAGTCAAAGCCTCCCTCCCTCCCTCTCCTGCTCCCCTGACACCCAGGACACCCTGCAGAGTGCTCCCTGAAGAGTCAGCGGGCACCCCGAGTCCCAGGCAGTGGCGTAAATGTGGAGTCAGGCAGTATTTTAGTTCGTGGAGCCAGTGAGCGGATGATCTTTATTCTGTGATCATCCCACAGGTATTCACTGTTTCCCCCGTGGTGGGTCTTGTTTCTTGCTCATCGAGTATTTGAGAGTGAGGTCAAAGTAAAGTTCCCCCTGTCTCCTTCATCCTCTGACTCACCCCAGCCTCGGGGGCTCTGCCCCTCCAGCCGCCTCTGCCCATTCCTCCCCGTCGTGGTCCCCTCCCCCAAGTCCCCTCCCTGATTGTGGATTTCTCAGTGCGTGGACAGAAGTCACCAGTGTGTCTCAGGTCAGGAGAGGGGGCTGAGCATCGACCTGCAGTGAAGGCGTAGATGGACACACAGACACAGAGCCAAAGAGGAGCCCAGAGAGGAACTCATATAGCAACACAGGACACGTGTGCCCAAGCGGATGCCAGAGAATCAGATAGCTGGTGCAGCAACACTCAGAATCGGACGCACGGCAGCCCTCACGCCTTTCCATGCAGATACGCATGGACCGGAGAAACTTACAGATGGCATGCAGCTCTCGCCTGGATGGCTTGTTCGGGGATCTTAGCCAGAAGGGAGTCCCCAGGGAAAGCAGCTTTGTGCCTGCTCTCTGGCTTCTGTGGGTGCTGGGCATGGATTTGCCTTTGTGGTCCTGAGGCCCTGGTGTCTTCGTGCAGGAACCCCTGCTTCCAGGGGGCAGCATGGCCCCACCCGCAGATGGAGCCAAGTGCCCGTGTGGGCCTTTTACGGCAGAACCTGCTGGAGGGACAGGCTGGTTTCTTCTCGGCCCACAGTCCCCAGGTTGGCAGAATCACCTGGGAGTTTATTTAATCAAATGGTGCTCCCTTTGTGCCTGCTGCTCACCTGTGCAGCTCCGGGCTAGGGCCCAGGGGTTGACAGCAAACAGACCCCACAGGTGGTGTGGATGCAACAGCGGGTCCAGGGGCGGCTGAGGGCACCGCCTTCTATGTGCCTCCCTCTGCGGAAGGCGGGCAGAACCTTGAAGGCACGGGCATTGGACAGGTCTTGCTACACTGTGCTAGAGAGGGAAAAACGGCATGGTGCATTGAGACGCTCCCTCATAGAGGGACCGTGTTTGCTTGGATGCTCTCTGCGTTGCATATAAAGCTCTATTCCAGCAAATGTCCACGGTGAATTTCCAGTTAAATGTGGATAATTTGGCTCCATGTAGAGAGGCAGGCAGCTGGCTGGAAGGACAAGAACCTCAGAGCTTGTCCACTTGGGGCAGGTGAGAAATTCCCGAGGAGGGAGGGACCACCCCATCGTAACCAGGAGAAGCAGCTCTGTGGGTTGTGGGGCCTCTGTCGTCTCATCTGGGGAAGGATGATAACTCCTTCCAGGGACAGAGAGCTTTAAGGGGGGAAATAGGGAGGGAGTTTATTTTTAGCAGCTTTGTTAGAATAATATATACAATAAAGTGTTATATTTAAAAAGTGCAAGATGTTTGACATAGACGTCCATCTGTGAGACCATCACTAGAATCCAGATAGAACACACCCTTGACCCTCAGAAGTTTCCCTAGGCCTGTGTAGTCCCTTCCTTTCATCCCCTGTCTTGATACAATCTCTAATCTTTAGGTGAGTTTGCATTTCCTGGAATTTCATGTAAATGACATCATATAATAACATGTGCTCCTTTTTTTGACTGGCTCCTTTCGTTCAGCAAAACCACTTTGAGACTCATCCATGCTGTGCATATCAGTTGCTCATTCCTCGTTCCTTTTTCATTGCTGAGTAATATTCCTTGGGGTGGATATGCCACAGTTTGCTCATCTGTGGACCTGTTGTGGACCCACTGATGAACATCTGGGCTGTTTCCAGTAGAACTGCTGGGAATGTTCCTGAACAAGCCTCTGTATGGACGTGTGCTTTCGTTTCCTTTGAGTAATATCTAGAGGCAGAATGTTTTGTTGGGACTGCTGCGACAAAAACACCATCAACGTGGGGGCGTAAACAACAGACATGTATTTCTCAGCGTTCTGGAGGCTGCGAAGTCCAAGATCAAGTGCTGGTTGATCTGGTTTGCGGTACAAACCGTCTTCCTGATTTGCAGATGGATGTTACCTTTGTCCATTTCAGCTGCGAAAACAAAACACCATAGACTGAGCGGTCATTGTAAACAGAAACTTACTGGGACTTCCTTGGCAGTCCGGTGGTTAAGCTCTGCCCTTCCAGGGTGGGAGGCTTGTGTTCCGTCCCTGGTCGGGGCAGTAAGATCCCACATGCTCCACAGTGCAGCCAAAACTGAAAAAACAAAACAAGAAAACAAACAAAAAAAAGTGTTTTTATGAATGAGTATTAAACTTCACTAAGTGTCTTTGAGACATCCAGCGGAGATGATATTAAAAAAAAAAAAAGGAAGGAAATGCTTATTGCCCACAGTTCTAGAGGTTGGTAGCTGGAGAGCAGAGTGCCAGCGTGGCCAGGTGAGGGCTTTTTCCGGCTGCGGACTTCTCGCCTGGGGGAGGGGCTCGAGTTGCTGCAGCCTCTTTTATAGGCAGGAATCCCGTTCATTTCATCAGAATTCCACCCTCCTGGCTGAAGCACCTCCCGAAGGCCTTGCCTTCTAACACCATCACTTCGAGCATTAGAATTCAAACAATGAATTTTAAGGGGACGCTAATATTCAGAAGTCTTCCCTGGTGTCTCAGACAGTAAAGAATCCCCCTGCAATTCAGGAGACAAGGGTTCAATCCCTGGGTTGAGAGGATCCCTGGAGAAGGGAGTGGCTACCCACTCCCATATTCTTGCCTGGAGAATCCCACGAACAGAGGAGCCTGCCAGGCTTCAGTCCAGGGCTTCACAAATAGTCAGATACGACTGAGTGACTAACACTTTCACATTCAACATTCAAACCAAGGCAGACTCCTTGCTGTGTCCCCACGTGGCAGAGACGGGAAGGAAACCCTCTCGAATTTCCTTACCGGGCACTAATTCTGGAGCGCTTGTCTAGACCATCTCTAATTCCTGAGGGGGAGGGGGGAAGGGAATGAACCTTTTAAAATGTTCTTATTTCAATTGTTATTTACAATTAGTTTTATGTTGTGACTTCTGATTCAAGACTAGGCTTAGAAAAAAAGCTAGATCTCTTGCTGCGCCTGTCTGAAGGGCTTCAGAGGTGAAGAATCCGCCTGCCAATGCAGGAGATGCAGTGGGTGTGGGTTTGATCCCCGAGCTGGAAAGATCCCCTGGAGGTGATCACAGCCCTCTCCAGTATTTTTGCCTGGAGAATCCCGTGGGCAGAGGAGCCTGGAGGGCTGCAGTCCACGAGGTCTCATGACTCAGATATGACTGAGTGAGCATGCACAGTCCCATCAAGAGGCCTCCACCTTCAGGACCTGGTCACTCTCAAAGGCTGCATCCGTGAAAGCATCACACTGAGGATCAGTGTTTCGACACGCACGCTCCAGGGGACACCGACATTCAGTCCATAGCAATGCTCATATATTTAACTTTTTACAAAACTGTCACACAGTTCCAGTGTGGTTATACCAGTTCATGCTCCCAAGAGTGGTGGTCGGACTGCGTCCCATCCTTGCCAGCCCTGGACTCGGCCAGCTCTTCTTATCGTTGCCCTCTGAATGGGTGTGTAGTGATATCTTACTGTCGTTTAATTTGCATTTCTCTAATAACGCATGATATTTAGTATCTTTTCAGTAGCTTATTTGCCATCAGCATATCTTCTTTAGTGAACTGTTGGAATCAGTTTTTAATTGGGTTGTTTTCTGATCAGTGTGTTTTGGCAGTTCTTTTATATATTCTGGGTACAAGTCTTTTTATCAGATAGGTGATTGGCAAAGTGGTTTTTTTCCCCTTTGGCCGTGGCTCATTTTTCATCCTCTTAAAAACTGTCTTTCCAGCTTCAGTTGTTTTTGAAGTTCCGTTGATGAATTTCTTCTTATGTGGACTGTATCTTTGGTGTTGTAACCAAGACTCTGTGCCTGAACCACAGCCCCCAGATTTCCTCCCGCGCCCCGTCCCCGCGCCCCATCCCCTCTGAGTGCCGCCCTCCGTTGTCCTCCAGGCTTTGGGAACCATCACTGCAGTGCCTGTCACCGGTCCTCAGGTCAGCTCCTTGCAGAGGTTGGCCGGGCAAGGAGCAGCGGTGCTACCTCAGGTAAGCGGTCCGCGGCGGGCCCTGGGGTGTCTGTCTGCCTGTCTGTCCACAGCCCCTCAGCACTGAGGTTTTAGGTGCACCCACAAGGGAGTCCCTTTCCTCTCTTGCCTCCTCTGCCCACCTTCCAGAGGAGACGTTTGGACTAGACCCCATTTTCCACACACTGAGGAACTGAGAAATCAGTTTAGTGGGTCATGACCAGTATTTTTTTTTTTAATGGAATAAACTATGCTTGACTAGAATAGAGCAAATGCATCAGAAACACTGTTTTGTGGGCAGAGTTTATTTCCGGACTGGATCACGATGAAATGAAGACTTTTGAGTATGGGCTACGGTTAAGAAAAGCGTGAGAAACTCTGGACTAGCAGGTGCCTTTGGGAGACGCTGGGCCTGGTGCCCCCGGCTCCAGTCTGGGGCCCCCGATATTGGGCTCAGCACTCTGGACCAGTTGACTGACCTCTAACCTTCCTGGGCGGAGTCTCCTCTTCTGCAGAGGGGCTGTGCCTCCCCAGCCTTGAGGGCTGAATCGGGACACAAGAGCCTTTGTAGCTGGGCCAGGTGTGGAGCTGGCACCTACTGGCACCTGCTGCTGAGCCGCGAGGGGCTGCCACCTGCCCAGGTGACGCCGGCTCCTGCCTGTCCCGGGGCTGCAGGCTGCACAGACGCCCTCAGCCGGAACCCAGTGAGGGGCAGAGGCCCAGGGCCCTCTTGTCGTTGTGGCAGCCCCTCTGAATGCCTATCTGTGCTGAATTCACCAGGATCCTGTCCCCAGCATGCTCAGATTCCAGGAGGGGGACAGACGAGGAGTCAAGATGCTGTGAACCCAGAGTGACTGGCCTGAGTTAGAAGGATCCCCAGGGTGCTGTGGGAATAGCACCTCATAGTCTGCCTGAGGGTCAGGGAGGGCTTCCTGGAGGAGGTGGTACCGGAAGCAGGTTCTCAGTCTCTACACCGCCATCCCCTCTCCTCTAACACGGGGTTCTCTGAGCCAGGTCACGTCCCTGCCTCTGCTCTGGAGTCTTCCCCAAGTCCTGGCTCTGCTCAGGACTGCTCTTTGGGGGGGCCTGTCAGCACCCCGCCTGTGTGTCTGACCATGTCCCCGTCCCTCCCTTTCCCAGGTTAGGCCAAAGACTCTGATCCCAGACAGCCTCCCCGTCACCCCAGGCCGGGACCGGCCACCCAAGCAGCCCCCAACATTCCAGAAGGCCACCGTGGTCAGTATCAAGAACCCCAGCCCCGCGCTCCCCACCGCCAACAACACCGTGAGCCATGTGCCAGCGCCCGGCAGCCAGCCGCGGGCCCCGCCCGAGCCCGCCGCCGCCGTCAGCTCTCCTCTGAGCGGCGCCGGGGTGGCGTACGCCATCATCTCCACCGCCCCCAGCAATGCCGCCGCCATGGCCCCCAGTGCCGCCGTGTCCGTGGTCAGCGACAGCGTCAAAGTCCAGCCGCTCCTCATCAGCGCCGACAACAAGGTGAGGGAGGGCAGGCTCCCCGCGGGCCGGGCGAAGGCGGGTGGGCAGCGTGAGCGACCGGCTGGCGGAGTGAACCAGTGGCCAAGTGAATGGATGGAGTGAGAACGCAGGCGTGAGTGAACAGCGAGGCTGAGCGCATCAGCGAGGGAGTGGACGGGGTGGGGTTAGAAGTGAACGAGTGAGCCGGAGGGAGGATAAATGGTGTATGAAAGAGGAATCAGGCGAATGAATCGGCGTGGGAAGAAGGTGGGGTGCAAAGGGAGTGAGTCCGTGAGTGGAAGACTGTGGCCAGGGGCTTTCCAGGTGGTCAGGGGTTGAGACTCCTTGACTCCACCGCAG
This sequence comes from Procapra przewalskii, assembly GCA_006410515.1. NCBI lineage: Eukaryota > Metazoa > Chordata > Mammalia > Artiodactyla > Bovidae > Procapra > Procapra przewalskii. The sequence continues at coordinate 2,220,199 of SJYF01000590.1, read as the reverse complement.
GGGGCAGAGGTTCAATCCCTGTTCAGAATCTCAGATCCCACATGCCTTGCAGTGTGCTCCCCCTCCCCAAAAAAGGAAAAAAAAGACCGTGTGGCTGAATGAGTGAATACCTGTGGGAAAAGAACAATGCCTCGACGGATGAAGTATTTCATTCATTTATTAACTAGCTAATAAAATGTGTGGCCGAGTGGGTGGCTGGAAGAGTGCCTGTGTTGGAGGGAGGGGGTCGAGGACTTTATAGGCCCCGGTTGACTCCTC
>SJYF01000590.1:2147855-2163477 GCA_006410515.1 Procapra przewalskii | reverse complement strand
GTCCCGGCCTGACACCGGAGGCGGCCATCTCCCCCCACGCCCTCCGGCCATCACCAAAGATGGCCTCCGTCCAGCCCACCCCGGCAAAGAGGCGCAGGCAGCTGGGTGAGGGGGCAGCAGTGCCTGCCAGACGGGTGCTGCTGCCTGAGGCTCTGGGCGCCTCCGCCAAGGTCGCCGTCACCACCCCCTGCGCCCCCGAGCCCACGCCTGCTGAGCCCGGGGCTCAGACCAGGTCCCACAGTCATTTCCTGACTGGTCACAGGAGGGCCGTGCGTGTGTGCTCAGCCGTGTCTGGCCCCATGGACTGTAGCCCGCCCAGCTCCTCTGTCCACCAGATCCTCCAGGCAAGAGTACGGGGGGTGGGCTGCCATTTCCTCCTCCAGGGGATCTTCCCAGCTTGGGGATCGAGCCCACATCTCCTACACAGGCAGGTGGATCCTTTACCACCGAGCCACCTCCAAAGCCCTACAGAAGATTATCAGGAAACAGAAAGGTGCCCTTCCAGAAGCGTCGGGACCCTGAACTCACTGCAACTCACCATAAACAAGTATTTACAGCTGTTGTCAGATGTTTACTTAAAATAAGAAGAAACGACAGCAGAGCATCTTCATTCCTCCACCCACCCCACCCCAGCTCTGAAAGGCAAGGCGTCAAGCTCTCTGCCCAGCCAGGATGGCTGTTTGTTATTTAAGGCACATCCGCTTCTCCCAGCAGCCGGGAGCCGCGAGCCACTCCGACCTTCAGAATGCGAGAGTCATTTTGGTTTCCAAAGACAGCGGCCTTTTCACAGGTTCCTTGAGAATTCTGGTCATGGTTTCTGTTTGTTTAGAAGGCGCCTGGTGAAAGGACTGCCGGGGGCCCAGGCATTTATCTGCTTCCCTTGCCAGCTGGGCATTTCCGTCTGGGCACAAAACCTTCGACGGCTGTGCCTGGAGGCACAAAGTGTTTCCTGAACGATGTTTTTCTAGCATCGACGCTGCCAGGCTCCACGGCTCACCTGAGCCTGTGCTCGCCTGTAAGAGGGAAGGAAAGGGACGACTTTGCCTCTTGAAGATGTGAACTGTTTTGTGCGGCAACTAGAGGAATAGGGAATTAAATGCTCCTGGCGCTGAAAGAGAAGGTCGACCTCCACGCTGAGATGTCAGCATAGGAACCAGACCAAGTGGAGAGTCTTGGGGACGTACTGAGTGGTTGGTCAACGGAAGGCCAGGCCAACACACACTCACTGTGGGCTCACCGTGTGCCCAGCTCTGGAGAGAAAAGGCCAGACATGGTCCCCACTGACCCACGGTCCATGGTCGAGGGGAAAGGAGAGTGATGGGGTGCTGGGGGTCTTGGCTCAGCTCTGCAATCCCCTCTCTGAAAACCTTCAAGGGCTCCAGCAGCCACGTCCACCTCCGCAGGGACTTCCCAGATGGGGGGCGCTGTCCTCCACAGGCTGGCCCTCACTTCAGACACCAGCTGTGCATCAAGGGTCTCCAGGCCTCCCTATTTTTCCAGCTGCCTATAGATCCTGAGGTTCCCACTACCCGCCTCACATCTGATCACTCATTGGCTCACAGAACTCTGGAAAGCGCTAGGCTTCCAATCACCTTTATTATAAAGGATACAAGTCAGAACCAGGCAAGAGGGGAGACGCACCGCGGAGTCGGGCAGCCCTGGGCCAGCCTCTTGGCAACGTGGGGATAAGAGACCTGACTTTGGGGGGAATAGGAAGGCCTGCACCCGTAGTTGGAATAAAGCCTTGCTGGTCTGGCACACGGTGGGCGCTCCATAAAGGTGGCCCATTAGTCACCACGCGTCAGAAGGATGGTGGGTGTGTGCACGTGTGCTGTTTCATCGGGGGTGAGAAAAACCGAGGTCCAGAGACACCAGGTGAGCGTCAGAGCTGGGCTCCTGCTCCGGGCTGGCTGGCTTCCGGGGCAGCGCCCCCAGGCTGGCCTCCTCTGCCTCCGACGTTCCCAGCAAGGAGGTCGTCACAGCCCCAAAGCCCCACAGCCCTGAGGAACCCCCGGGACCCTGAGGCTCCCGCCCACTGAGCAGTCACAGGGCATTTGCGTTAACCACCCCTGTCAGGATGAGTCAATGCCCTCCCGCTCTCCAGTGACACAGGCCAGTGTATGGAAAATGGGCTTCGAAACTGTCATATGGGAGGAAATGAAAACTATCAATAAAATGTAAACTCTACAAGGCACCGGTTTAATTCACGACCCCATCTTCTCCCCTCGCTGGTTCACAACACATCACTCATGGTCTCCAAGACAGAGAAACCCGTTTCTACAGAAAGAAATGAGTCCCGTGCCGTGACCCGTGACATGCCCGCCACCATCCATCACCAGCTCCGAGAGAGAAGGATGGTTAAAATGCACAATAAAGGCACAGCAACCTCTCCGGGACCAACGAGGGAGTGTGTCTGGGTTTTAAGGTTGCTAACCTTTTACTGGGGGAGTGAAAGGGGATCCGCAGACTCATTTTGTCTGTGTCCTGCAGGAAAAGCCCAGCCAGGGTCTGAAGGGTTGTGAGGAGTGCTCCAGCCATGACAATGCAGACTGGACGCCAGCAGGACCAGGTCTGGCGTCTGCCTCTCCTATCTCTTCTCTGCCGCTTGCCTCTGACCCTTGGGTGGAACCTCCGCTCTGCCCACCCTGCTTTCCAACTTCTAACCTCACAGCCCCAGCCCCAGACTGCAGTTTCAGAAAGTGACCACTCCGTAAAGTAGTCATTCTTTATTTCTTATTTTTGGCTTGCGGGATTTGTCAGTTCCCTGACCAGGGACAGAACCTGGGCCCTCGGCAGTGAGAGCGTGGGATCCTGGCCACGGAACTGCCAGGGAATTTCCTAAGATTTTTCTGTGTGCGTGTATGTGGTCTTGGCCACGCTGTGCAGCACATACAGTCTTATGGGAGGATCCCAACCAGGGATCCAGCCCATGCCCCTGCAGTGGAAGTACAGTTTTGCCCACTGGACCACTAGGGAAGTCCCTCCCTAAAATATTTAAATCAGTGCTGTCTTGAGGCTTGAAAAGTCTTCAGAGCTCCCATTTGGCCAAATACATAGTTCTTTAAGTAATAATGAGAGATCATTCAACAATTACTTTTGACAAGACGCTCTGGTTCTGGGCATGGTCCTGACATTCAGCAGGTGGGGGAGGCAGCCCCTGGGAAAAGAATTGGGAGGCAGCTTGGTGAGGGGACGTTTGGTATACCTGAAGTGGGCCCCTGGGGGGGTGGCAGGCCTAAACTGTCACATGCCACCTGCTGGAGGAGCAGGAGAAGCATCCATGTCCTGAGCTGTGTCTCCCAGGTCCTCTGGCTGCAGAGGAGAGTGGACCTGAGGTAGGGGCGAGGGGACACAGCTGGACGCCAAGGTGAGGCCTGGGAGAAGGGGGCGGAGGGCTGGTCCTCAGGGAGGGAACCCCGAGGTCTGCTCTCCCTGGGCACCCCAACTGGAAAAGCCACGGGCTCACCCAGAATCGGACCAGGACTTAACAGCAGATACAGCCTGGTCTTGGCTTGCGGAGGGCAGGTCGTGGGACTTCTCAGCATCCCTCACCGCGCGAGAGCCGGTTCCTACGCGAAATGTCCTCGGATGCGTATCTCCATGCAGCCTACCGGCTGTGTCTCTGGGGACCCTAAGCAACAGGCTGCCCGTGCAAGACGTGCATGTGAGTGGCATGGCCCTGATTCCTCAGGGAAAATAAAAGTGACGCAAGAGACTCCCCTCTGGCCAACTGCTGGGCGTGGGGCTGCTCCCTCCTGAGTTTGGCAGAGGTTTGCTGCGTTTGCTGAGCGGCAGCATAATGGTATCCTCGGTCAGTAAAGCAATCAGTTTAATTCCGGCCTGTGCTCTGTATAGATGCCGCCTGGTGGCTGCTCAGAGCACTTGGGTGATGCTCAGACGGCTGCGCCATGTGCATTTGCAAAACACTGGTGGGTACTTTCCGCTGCGGTTTTCACGCTATGAGCACAGCCCTGCCGAGCCCACCACACACCACAGGCCCTCAGGAAGGCCGGCGCAGCAGCACTCCCGGGGACCAGCCACCCCGCGGGGACTCACCTGCCACCTGCAGGATGCCGTGTCGGGCCACGTCATAGAAGGGGTGGTTCATGCTCAGCTCGGGGTCCGGGCCAGCCGTGGGTGCCGCGGAGGGTGCAGCTGAGGGCCTTCTCGCAGCACCCAGGGCAGCGGCCTCCTCCTCATCTCTCTGTAGCTCTGCGACAGACGGCACGGTTAGGGAGGGTCACTGCATTCCTCAGGAAGGAGGACAGCGAGGGAGCCGCCCGAGGCCTTTTAACAGGACACGCACCTCGCCTTGCTGTGCACCCACTATGCGCCCACTCTGTGCACCCACTACACGCCCATCTCTGCTGTGTACCTACTATGTGCCCACTGGGTGTGCACCCACTACACGCCCATCTCTGTTGTGTACCCGCCACCTGCCCGCTCGCTGTGCACCCACTATGTGCCCATCTCTGCTGTGCACCCACTAAACACCTGCTCAGTGTACACCCCATGGAAAGACTAAAATGAGTAAAACAAACCCGGGGGCTGGATACTGTCCCTCCGCACTGACAGCAGGGGTGACTGAAGCTCAGAGGCGAGAAAGACCCGGGGGTCACAAGGTGTGGCCTGAACCCGACTCCCCAGCTCCGAGTTCTGACTTGGGCCCTTCCTGAGAGACGCTGGCACCAGTGGCCGGCAGGAGCCCGTGGCTAGGGCAAAGGGCAGTAGCTAGGGCCCCTGTGCTACGAGGCAGGAAGAAAGGGCTGCCCGCAAAAGCTCAGTTTCAGTACAGAAGGTTCCTTCAGGAATGTTTTTAGTTGGAAAAGGAGCAGGAACTTCACGTTTCGGGTGAGGGTTAGACGTCAGTCTCCAGATACAGTGGATGGCTAGTGTGACCACGCAATTTAAGTCTACGTAGAAACCCACGGTGGGACTTCGTTTGGAAACAGTGTCTTTAGAGACGAAATGAATTAAGGTGAGGTCACATTGGATCAGGGTGGACCTTAAATCCAATGCCATGTCCTTATAAGAAGGTGAAAAGGGCTCCCCTGGTGGTGCAGCAGTTAAGAATCCTCCTGCCAGTACAGAGGACACAGGTCCAATCCCTGCTCCAGGAAGATCCCACGTGCCTCCAGGCAATTAAGCCCGTGCCCCACAGCTGCCGAGCCCTCCACCGCAACCAGCGAGACCCACGTGCCTAAGCCTGGCTCCACACGAGAGCAGCCGCCCCACCGAGCGGCCCACACACCCTAACCAGGGGCGGCCCTGCTGCCTCAAGCAGAGAAAGCCTGGGAGCAGCAGTGAAGACTCAGCACAGCCGAAACTCAAAATAAATAGATCTTTAAAAAAAAGAAGAGGAAAGGACACAGAGCCCCAGAGAGAAAACCGCCAATCTCCTCCCGGGATGGGGCTGGAAGAGAGCATACTGTACCTATTTCTGCCAGCTCCTCCAGGTCCAGCCCAGACATGCTCTGCTGGGGCGTAGGGCGGCCCGGAGGCACCGTCCTGACGCCGCCTCCCGAGGATCCAGGCGTGGGGTCCTTCCGACACCCTGAGGGAGAAGCACATTGACTCGGCGAACGTTTAACACGAGGAATAAAGGAGCGCCCTTCACGTGGCCTGCTTGCTCTTCAATTTCCCTCCTCGACAAAGAAAAAGCAGCCACCTCCGATTCGCCTAGACCTCGGGTCACTTTCGTGTTTGGCTTTCAACCTGCCCAGCGCACCCCCTTCACCCCCGACCCGTGGGAAATTTGCCCCTCGGGGAATCACGTGAGGTCCTGGAAGCTGGACCCCTGGGCGGTGGCCTCCACCCCATGTTTGGGCTCCTGTATCTGACCTCATCCTCTGCAGGTCCTGCCCACTGACGAGTGCACGTGGACAGGGCACCCCCTGCCCAACAGCCCCCTGTCCCAGGAGAGCAGGGCAGAGGGCAGTGGAGGGGGGAAGGGATGTGGAGAGAGAACAGCACCTCCAGGGCCAACACACTTCAAGGACAACATCTCTGCTTCTTCACCACCATCTCACAGATTCACACACTCACGCCTGTACCCGCTTTACAGAGAGGGCAACTGAGGCCGGCAAAGATCACTTAGAGCGGCCCTTATTCTGTGCCCTGGAGGCTGACGCAAAACCCGTGCAGATCTTTACATTACTATCCAAACAGTGGAATATTATGGTGCATAAAATCAATGAAGTATGGACACCTGGTACGACATGGATGATCCTTGAAGATATTGGACTAAGTGACAGGAGGGCATGGAACCCACTCCAGAATTCTCACCTGGAGAATCCCCATGGAGAGAGGAGCCTGGCCAGAGACAGTCCGTAGGCTCACACAGAGTCGGACACGACTGAAGCAACTTAGCACGCATGAAGGAAGCCAGACCACAAAAGATGAGTCCGCAGAATGAGTCCATTCTAGGAAAGTCTGGAGCAGGCAGGCCCACAGAGACAGAGGGTAGCCACTGGGTAGGAGGAAGTGGTGGGGGTGGGGGTGGGGCAGAGATTAGGGAGGTGGCAGCAGAGCAGAGCGGACCCTTTTTGCAGTGAAGAAAATGCCCTAAAATTGACTATGGCGATGGCTGCCCATGTCTGCAGTTACCCTAAAAACCGCAGAACTATAAACTGGTAAATTACATATTGTGTGAATTACATCTTAGTAAAGGTGTTTTTTAAAATGAACAGTGCTAGGTGAAAATGGCACATACGGTTTGGTCTAGCTTTTGAGTAGTGAAAAGAGACATAAGACATTGCTTTTATTTATTTATGTTTTGTCATGCCTCACGGCCTGTGGGATCTTATGTTCCCTGACCAGGGATTGAACCTGGGTCCCGGGATTGAACCTGGGTCCCGGCAGTGAAAACTGGTGAGTCCTAACTGCTGGACTGCCAGGGAAGGCTTCAGAACACTGTCTTTAAAATGCTGGCTTCTGTGAGTTCTATAACTAGGATTTATAAATCCATTTATTTTTCCATGTTTGTCCCTTTTTCATTTTTGCAAAAGTCTGTATTACACTTAATATAAGGTTAAGTCATATAAACTAAATTAATAAGGTTTTATGAATACAAAAACATTTTAAACCTTGACATCTTAAAAAAAAATGCCCTTAGTAGCTAAGTGCCATTTTCCATCTTATTTTGCAGATGGGAGAACTGAGGCAGAGATCAGGGAGCCAGCCCCTGAAGGGCAGTGCTGTGGGACTCCAGGACAATGGCCACAGACACAAAGAGCAGAGGGTCCGGGTGGGGGGCAAGGAGGGAGAGGCCAGCCCCTCTCCAGGGGGACCCCTCAGAGCCAGCTCAGTGAGGCTGCACCTGCCCACTTTGGGGGAGAAGTCAGAGTCCGTGCTGGTCTGTGACAGCTGCCAGTGTTCAAACACTGCCATCTAATCTACAATGAAAAAAAAAATCTGTATGCCCCAAACTCCACAGTGCCACACACCCAGCAGAATGTGTACATCTGTGCGACAAAGGACGTGGCTGGAGCTTTCTGAGCTGTAGCACTAAAACAGCCCCAAACTGGAAACGACCCGTGTCCACAGACGGCGAAGGGGGCTGTCAGTGTGGACGGCGCGTCTCAGGCGTGAGGATGGTGTCGGGCTATGTAGGAGAACGTCTTTACGCTCAGATGCTGAGCAGCAGGGGAGGCAGGAGGGCTGTATCACTTTCCAGGAGTTCAGCTAAGAGAGCGAGAAAGAGAGAAAGCCCATAACGGATGGCACCAATTTCCAAATCAAGGGGAAAAGCAGGTGTTTCCTTACGTTTCTGCACTCGGAACAATTTTCTTAAAAACAGCTGGAGACGGAAGGAGGGCAGGAGGAAGAAGCCCTTGACTGGCTCCATCACCCTGTTTGTCAAAGAACAAAGCTGAGGCCCATGAGGTGCAGACAGCGGCTCAAGGTCACATAGGGCGTCATCCTCAGGGCGCCTCCCAGGACTCCTCTCTGAGTCTCTCTCTCCTGACACCAGTGAGCCTGGGGTTTTGGCGTTTCCCCTATGAGAGCTCTCCACGATCTGGGGACCACATTACCAGGGCTTGTTTCCTGGCGTCCAGTTTCAACCAGCCTCCTCCCTGCCCCCTGCCGCTGTGAACCCCTGGGGGGGGGGCGTTCTGCCATCCCAGATGGCTGTGTGGCTTTGCCAAGGGTTGCTCCCTGTCTGGGCTGAGGTGTTGCAAGAGCCCGGCTGGCTGTGGGTGGAAGGCCCTGGGCAGGGCACAGGGGGAGAGCCCACGAGAGGGGGAGGGGTGGGAAAGAGGGGCAGAGAACCCAGGAATGGGGGTGTGAGGGTTCATGGGTCACTGGCACACCCTCCTACAAGTCCCGCCCCCCGACATGTTCTGGCTCCTCTGTGCCTGCAGTTCTGGGGGGCGGGGGGGCCTCACTGTGATGCCCCTTTTAACACCAGCAGTCCAGAGGTTAGATCAGCCCCACCAACAGCCCACACTTAAACCAGTGATTGGGCCTGCCTCCACCTCTGCCTGTAGATGCCCGCTGCACCCCTGCCCAGGGCCTGCCTTGCCTGCCTTCTTCAGATGCCACAGCTCCGGAGGTGGGGTGGGCTGGGGGTGCAGTGTGCACACAGGATCGGGTTTTCTCCTGGCAGGGCATGGAGCGCCAGGCAGGGGAAGCCTCACCTGGGCCCCCCGCCCACCTTCTCCATGTCAGGAACACAGGGCTGCCTTCCAAACCCTGTGTTCCCCAAGCTGGGTGGGGAGGGGGCTGGGAGGGCAGCAGGGGTGAGCCCAGACCTGAGCCTCTGTACCCAGGCAGGGCAGGGGGCCCCCGCCCCGCCAGCTGCAGTGAAAGTGAGAAAAGAAACTCAATCGTCTACACCCACAGCTCTGGACCCGCTAGGGTGGTTGGTCTGCTGGGAGCCCTGGCGGGGTGAACCTGGTCACCAGAGAGCCCGGCTGCCTGGCACAGGGGCCTGGGGGGCTGCAGCCCGTCCTGCGGGGGACTCGGGGCCACCCTTTCATTCCACTGACAGCTCATGACAAGCGGGAGGGGCTCCTGAGGTTTGAACATGGGAGGGGGGCGCCGTGTCGGCAGCCCACACTGAGCGCCCGAGCTCCCAGCCCTGCATGTCCGCCTTGGCAGGCCAGCCTGTTACAAACAGCTTGAGAGCAACCAGCTGAGGGCACTGGGGGGAAGCCGGGCACAGGGGTGCCTGATTGGAAACACAAGGGCTGCTTCCTGGGGGCCTGCCCACCAGGGGAGGAAAACACATCCAGAACATTCTTGCTTCAAAGTCTTGCGGGAAGCACTGACACCAGGGTGAGCCACCAACGGGCCCCAGGCCTCCCCCTCGGCCGCCCGAGTGGTGGGGTAGGGGAGCTCTGGCCAGCCCAGGTGCACAGCCTGAAGCCCACCAACCCTCCGAGGCGAAGAAGGCTTTGTTTTTCCTCCAGACCGTGCCGCAACACCCAGAGTGCTTGTCATTCCTGTTTTTTCCTTTGCAAGCTCAAAGCTCTCATCCGGCGGCCTATCTCAAACAGCACAGGCAACGCTATCTGTTTTGGAGTTTGTGCACCAGAGCCTGAGCGTGTCACACACAATTCGCGCTTTGCTGTGGTGACGGAGGGCTGGGGGGAGGGTAACTGTCGGGCTGAGCGGCCCCGCAGGCCCATAGTCGAGGCAAAGAGAAGGCTCACCTGCCATCGTGGGCTGCTCCCCGGGCTGGGATCAGTCTGGGGGCCCACCTTGGCCCCCTGCTGCATGTGCTCACGGGGACCCCACCTGGTGTGGGATGGACACACGGCCAGGGCAGGGGAAGGAAGACCCTCCCCCAACCCCACCCCACACTGCCCAGGTGATCCTCAGGGAGGCCAGCGTCCTGCTCCCATCAGGCCCCGCACAGCTGCTCTCCAGGCCCAGGAGCCCCATGTGGCTCTGATGGGCCAGGAAGGCCCTTGGAGCTGAGAGTTCTGCACCAGCCTTGAGATGGCTGGTTTTATACGTCAACTTGGCTGGGCTACGGTGCCCAGCTGTTTGGTCAAACACCAGCCTAGATGTTGCTGTGAAGGTGTTTGTGGATATGATTAACATTTACCATCAGAATCGGAAAAGGAGTACGTCAAGCCTGTATATTGTCACCCTGCTTATTTAACTTCTATGTAGAGTATGTCATGCGAAATGCCAGGCTGGGTGAATCACAAGCTGGAGTCAAGATCGCTGGGAGAAATACTGTCAGCCTCACATATGCCGATGACACCAGTAATAGCAGAAAGTGAGGAGAAACTAAAGAGCCTCCTGATGCAGTGAAAGAGGAGAGGGAAAAAGCTGGCTTGAAACCCATCACTCAAAAACTAGGATCACAGCACCCAGTCCCATCACTTCATGGCAGATAGATGGGGGAAAAGTGGAAACCGTGACAGATTTTATTTTCTTAGGCTGCAAAATCACTATGAATGGTGACTGCAGCCAGGAAATTACAAGATGTTTGCTCCTTGGAAGAAAAGCTGTGACAAACCTAGACAGCTTAATAAAAAGCAGAGACATCACTTTGCTGACAGAAGTCTGTCTAGTCAAAGCAACAGTTTTTCCAGTAGTCATGTACGGATGTGAGAACTGGACCATAAAGAAGGCTGCGGGCTGAAGAATTGATGCTTCTGAACTGTGGTGCTGGAGAAAACTTAAGAGTCCCTTGGACTGCAAGGAGATTAAACCAATCCATCCTAAAGGAAATCAGTCCTGAAAATTCATTGGAAGGACTGATGCTGAAACTGAAGCTCCAATACTTTGGCCACCTGATGCAAAGAGCTGACTCATTGGAAAAGCCCCTGATGCTGGGAAAGACTGAAGGTAGGAGAAGGGGATGACAGAGGACGAGATGGCTGGATGGCATCACCGACTCAACAGACATGAGTTTAAGCAAACTCTGAGAGATACTGAAGGACAGGGGAGCCTAGTGTGCTGCAGTTCAAAGGGTCAGAAAGAATTGGTTGGACATGACTTGGTGACTGAACAACAAACCTCACAAATGGACCCTTTCTCCTCGGTGGCAGGCGTCAGAGCACCAGCTCCATCACCCCCGGCCTCCCTCACCCTCTGCCTGGGTCCACACATGTCTCATCTCCTCCCTGGGCCTCTCACTGCCAAGCCCTTTCCCTCTGAGCCAGGAATCATGGCCCCAGGTTGGGGGTCATGGGTGCCAAGGAGCCACCAGCATTGCGAGGCTGTGCCAGCTGGAGCTGCAGACCAAGGGCACCAGCACGCAAAGGAGGCTTCTGACCACCTGACGGCTCTAATTATAATTCATGGCAAACTGGTTTGTTGCTATAAAAATATATTTGCACATTACACAAATAGACCCTTGCAGCAATTACCCTAATGCTGTAGCTACAAATTATCACCTACTTAGCTCGGGCAAATCAGCACCAGACCTAATTTGAGTGGCGCAGGTGATGTGTGGGCACACGGAGTGAGAGCCTACCCCCATATTTGCACAGCCCCGCCCCCCACTCAGGACGGAGTAGCTGATGAGAGGCTTTGTGCGGAGGGCGAGGTGGGCTAGAGGCCATCCAGCGCAGACCCCGTATTGGCAGGGAGGGCACCCAGGGAGAAAGGGGCTGGCAGGGTCCCATCAGGGCAGGGGAGCAAGTCCAGGCGTGAGGGGAGGGGCTGAGAAGGGGGTCCGCACTAAACTGGGACCCCAAGGTCTCTGGGTACACCCCATCAAGAGCGATTTTCACCCTTTGTCTCAGCGATGTCACAGATTTACAGATACAGAGCCCCACTACCCCTACTCTTCATCACAAACACCACCCGCACGCTGGCGAGAAGGCAGATGGAGACTCTTCTCGCCAGGAGCAGGGCCCGAAGCCGCTGGAGCCGCGCATACAGCTGGGAGAAACACCCAAAGGTGGCAACAGCGAGGTCCAAACGAGCTCCGACCTGCTGCGCGACGCTCCCAGAGGCCTGCCCGCAAGTGCCGGGCTGCTGGGCTGAAAAGACAAGCTGGGGTTGGGTGAGGGTCTGCTGAGCGCTGCTGGGGCTGCCCACCCCCTCCCGTGGTTCTTGTAGACACCGACCTCAAGACTGGGGGCCGCTCCCCTCCCCAGCATCCCTGGGGCCCTGCCCTTGGTACCGAGGTGCTCACTCAGGTGTGCGCCTCTCACCTGCACGGCCCTCAGCAGCACACCTCACACCTCTGCACTCCACCCCCGCTCTCTCTGCTCCAGCCTCACAGGCCTCAGGCTGGAGCCTCAAACAGGCCAGGCTGCTCTTGCATCAGGGACTTTGCACTTGCTCTCCCCTCTCCCTGCAACACACGGCGACCGCAGGGAGTGAGCGATCCATATGATTCCTGTTATAACCACTGGCTCAAGTCCAAGTCAGTAATTCAGGCTGAAATCAAATCTGCCTCCTCACTGGTCCCCTTGGAGGTGGGATCCACATGGAGAAACCTCCCCTCCACCTTCAGATCCTTCTGTATAGGAAGATCTGGTTACAGTTTAGCCAGGACAAATAAAGACTTTCCCTTTGGAAGAGAAGCTATGACAAACGCAGACAGCATATTAAAAAGCAGAGACATCACTTTGCTGACAAAGGTCTATACAGTCAAATCTATGGTTTTTCCAGTAGTCAGGTACAGATGTAAGAGTTTGACCGAAAAGAAGGATGAGTGTCGAAGAACTGATGCTTTCAAACTGTGGTGCTGAAGAAGACTGTTGACAGCCCCTTGGACAACAGTACTAACGGACAGTCAATACTAAAGGAAACCAACCCTGAATATTCACTGGAAGGACTGATGCTGAAGTTGAGGCTCCAGTACTTTGGCCACCTAATGTGAAGAGCCGACTCATTGGAAAAGATCCTGATGTTGGGAAATTTTGAGGGCAGGAGAAGAAGGGGAAGACAGAGGATGAGATGGTTGAATGGCATCACTGACTCAGTGGAGATGAGTTTGAACAAACCCTGGGAGATGGTGGATTACAGGGAAGCCTGGCGTGCTGCAGTCCACGGGCCTACAAAGAATTGGACACAATTGAGCAACTGAATGACAACAGTGAAGCCAGAGAGAAAAGCACCCCAAGCCCCTGGGGCTGATCAGGCCACCCGTACTTTCCAGAGCCAGGGACCTGGTTCTGCCCTCTCTGTGTCCGGTCCAGAGACCCCTCTGTACCCTGAAGTGTGGACCCCCAGCCCCTGTGCCAGCACTGTGAGAAAGCAGAATGGAGGAAGAGTCAGGGGGAGGGTTCCAGCCCGGGCCACTCCTACTCAGGGGGACTCCTCAGTGAGGCCAGTCTGCCCCCTCAGACTCTGCTTCCCTATCTGTGAAATGGGCACAAACCCTGCCCTCCACTGGTGCCACAGTGAGGATCATATAAAGTCCAGATGCGCCATCACTCTGAAAGGCTGGGCACTCCAGAGGCAGGTGCATAGTAATGGTCACCAGGGCTGCGCAAGCCAGGCGGCGATCAGAAGACAAGCTTAATCTTATTCAGATCCTGATAAAAAATAACTTATTTATGGTCCAACTCTCACATCCATACTGGAAAAACCATAGCTTTGACTCTGGACCTTTGACTATGAATATGGTCCATGACTATGGACCTTTGTCACCAAAGTAATGTCTCTGCTTTTTAATATGCTGTCTAGGTTGGTCATTCTAGGAATCAGCAAACTAAAATGGACTGGAATGGGTGAATTTAACTCAGATGACCATTATATCTACTACTGTGGATACTACCCCTCAGAAGAAATGGAGTAGCCATCATGGTCAACAAAAGAGTCCAAAATTCAGTACTTAGATGCAATCTCAAAAATGACAGAAGATCTCTGTTCGTTTCTAAAGCAAACCATTCAATACTACAGTAATCCAAGTCTATGCCCCAACCAGTAACGCTGAAGAAGATGAAGTTGAACGGTTCTATGAAGACCTACAAGACCTTTTAGAACTAACAGCCCAAAAAGATGTCCTTTTCATTATAGGGGACTGGAATGCTAAAATAGGAAGTCAAGAAACACCTGGAGTAACAGGCAAATTTGGCCTCGGAATGTGGAATGAAGCAGGGCAAAGCGTAATAGCGTTTTGCCAAGAAAATGCACTGGTCATAGCAAACACCCTCTTCCAACAGCACAAGAGAAGACTCTACACATGGACATCACCAGATGGTAACACTGAAATCAGATTGATTATATTCTTTGCAGCCAAAGATGGAGAAGCTCTATACAGTCAATAAAAACAAGACCAGGAGCTGAATGTGGCTCAGATCATGAACTCCTTATTACCAAATTCAGACTTAAATTGAAGAAGGAAGGGAAAACCGCTAGACCATTCAGGTATGACCTAAATCAAATACCTTATGATTATACAGTGGAAGTGAGAGATAGATTTAAGGGACTAGATCTGATAGACAGAGTGCCTGATGAACTATGGAATGAGGTTCGTGACACTGCACAGGAGACAGGGATCAAGACCATCCCCATAGAAAAGAAATGCAAAAAAGCAAAATGGCTGTCTGGGGAGACCTAACAAATAGCTGTGAAAAGAAGAGAGGCAAAAAACAAAGGAGAAAAGGAAAGATATAAGCATCTGAATGCAGAATTCCAAAGAATAGCAAGAAGAGATAAGAAAGCCTTCTTCAGCAATCAATGCAAAGAAACAGGAAAAGAACAGAATGGGAAAGACTAGAGATCTTTTCAAGAAAATTAGAGATACCAAGGGAACATTTCAAGCACAGATGGGCTCAATAAAGGACAGAAATGGTATGGACCTAACAGAAGCAGACCGGAGAAGGCAACAGCACTCCATTCCAGTACTCTTGCCTGGAAAATCACATGGACAGAGGAGCCTGGAAGGCTGTAGTCCATGGGGTAGCTAAAGGTCGGACACGACTAGGCACCTTCACTTTCACTTTCATGCATTGGAGAAGGCAATGGCAATCCACTCCAGTGTTCTTGCCTGGAGAATCCCAGGCACAGGGGAGCATAGTGGGCTGCTGTCTCTGGGGTTGCACAGAGTCGGACACGACTGAAGTGACTTAGCAGCAGCAGCAGCAACAGAAGCAGAAGATATTAAGAGGTAGCAAGAATACACAGAAGAACTGTACAAAAAGATCTTCATGACCCAGATAATAATGATGGTGTGACCACCCACCTAGAGCCAGACATCCTGGAATGTGAAGTTAAGTGGGCCTTAGAAAGCATCACTACAAACAAAGCTAGTAGAGGTGATGGAATTCCAGTTGAGCTGTTTCAAATCCTGAAAGACGATGCTGTGAAAGTGTTGCACTCAATATACCAGCAAATTTGGAAAACCCAGCAGTGGCCACAGGACTGGAAAAGGTCAGTTTTCATTCCAATCCCAAAGAAAGGCAATGCCAAAGAATGCTCAAACTACCACACAATCGCACTCATCTCACATTCTAGTAAAGTAATGCTCAAAATTCTCCAAGGAAGGCTTCAGCAATACGTGAACCGTGAACTTCCTGATGTTCAAGCTGGTTTTAGAAAAGGCAAAGGAACCAGAGATCAAATTGCCAACATCCGCTGGATCATCGAAAAAGCAAGAGAGTTCCAGAAAAACATCAATTTCTGCTTTATTGACTATGCCAAAGCCTTTGACTGTGTGGATCACAATAAACTGTGGAAAATTCTGAAAGAGATGGGAATA
>SJYF01000590.1:2107817-2118091 GCA_006410515.1 Procapra przewalskii | reverse complement strand
GGGGTGATGAAATCAGCCTGGAATTAGACAGTGGTGACAGCTGTACAAGCTGTTGAATGGACTAAAAAACACTCATCTGTGCACTGTAGAAGGATAAACTGTATCTTAAAAAAACCAAACATCTATGGGCTTCCCTGGTACCTCAGACAGTAAAGAATCCCCCTGCAGTGAAGGAGACCCAGGTTCGATCCCTGGGTCAGGAAGATCCCCTGGAGAAGGAAATGGCCACCCACTTCAGTATTCTCGCCTGGGAAATCCCATGGACAGAGGAGCCTGGTGGGCTACAGCCCATGGGGTTGCAGAGTCGGACACGACTGAGCGACTAACACTTTGAAGGGCCATCTTAGGCCTTCAGGGTGGGGGTGGGCGATCCTGTCCCAATCCCTCGCTTACTCCTGCCCCGAGCTGACTAAGAGGTTTGCTGCCAGTTTACCCCAGGGTGCAGGGACAGGGCGGCACTGGCCGGGGCATGAGGGAGAAAGAGCATGGAGGTGGGAAATGCCTCCCTGCACAAGGTAGCGGTGAGACCCTGGGCAGGGATCTCGACCTCTGAGCTTCAGCCTCCTCCGCTACAATGCAGGACTAAGGCCTCGGCCTTCCCAGATGCCCTCGACGCTGGTCTGTCCCAGCTCCCGCAGCCAAGTTCAGTTCTCAACCGCTGGCAGGAAATAAGGGGCGTTCAACTGGGCTGTAATGGCCTTTCTGGAAACAAAACTCCCGTCATTAGGCAGGTGGGTCCTTCCTCTTGTAACAGAATAAATATCCTTCGCGACGCTCACCGGCAGCTGGGAATGTGGGCGTCATCTTGAGCCCAAGGCCCTCCTCATTTCCCCTGCAAAGCAGTCCTGGACCAGAGAGTGGGGTGTGAAGGCCATGGGACACGGCTGGGGTCAAGGGTCACAGAGCGGTCACCACCCACTTCAGCTCTAAGGGTGGAACCCGAGGCTAGAGGACAGGGGGGCCTGCCTGGGGTCCCCCTTCCTAGCACGGCCCTCCTACCTCTCCCAGACCCAGGCCCGCATGATGGGACAAGACAGCCACTCACCGGACACCTTCGTTCAGGCTGAAAAGCTCCTGGTCGGGCAGCCCCTTGCGCTGAAAGACGGCGATCACCCCGTTGTGGATGCTGCAGGGGGAGATTAGAGGGGGAGAGAAGGGTTGCCGACCAGAGGTCCTGAGCCCTAGCCTGCCTTCCCTCTCCCGTGGCGCCCGGCCTGCTCCACCCGAAGCTGGGCAACGGCCTCTCGCAGAGAAGGCGGGCCTGGCGCACACAGATCAGCTGCCCTACGGGACCCCATCTGCCCCAGAGCCTCAGATCCCATCTCGAGCTCCAGGCCTGTCACCGGTCACCTCTCCTGGAGCTCCCACGTACCTTCCACACACTCTGCCTCCCTTCCCGTATCCCTGAACCCTCTGCACCCAGGCCAGAAACTAGGGAACACCCTCTGATGGTCTCCACCTTGTGCTTCCAGGCGCCCTTGAGCTGGCCCCTGACCGCCTGAACTGGGAATCTGTGTTGTCTGCACCTGGCCGCACTGGGGGAGCTGCCCTCCCCGCAGGGCCTTTGCATATGTCCTTCCTTCAGGTCCCAGGTGGTCTGTGTTTACATTCCATCAGTGTGCAGCTCTGTGTTTATAGGTGACTTGTTTCATCGACCGGTTCCCACCACCCTCTGTAAATTTCAGAGCACAAGCCATTAGTGGCTGCGTGCTCTTGCCTGGCTCAAAGGCGAGCCTGGTAAATGCTGTTCGGTCCTTAAGTTGTGGCCACCTCTTTGCGACCCCATGGACTGCAGCGTGCCAGGCTCCTCTGTCCTTTACCATCTCCAGGAGTTTGCTCAGATTCAAGTCCATTGAGCTGGTGATGCCATCCAGCCACCTCATCCTCTGCTGCCCCCTTCTCCTTTGGCCTTTAATCTTTCCCAGCATCAGGGTCTTTTCCATGAGTTGGCTAGTGACACTCATCCTGACTCTCCCTGGCCCTCTAGATCCAACTGGCCCTGAAGCCCTGCCCATCTCTACCCCCGAGATCTCCACTGCACCGTATCTTCCCTTCACACCCACCCGACCTCTGACTGCACAGTCGGCCTCCTCACTGCACCCGCCCCCATCCAGGGCCCTGCAGATACAGCCTAAAGCCTGAATGTGGCATTCAAGGCCTGTCTGGAATGGTTCCTCCCTACCAGGCAGAGTACTGGGGCGATACTTTAGGGTCTTTGTATCCATTCTCCTAGGGGGGCGGGTGGTCCTTATGCTATCTACTAGGCAAGTAACTATTCATGCTGGAGCTTTGGCTCAGAGGCCACCACCTCCAAGAAGCCCTCCTGACATCCTTCCTTTCCCTCACGTCCTGGCACTTTGCTGCCTACTTCCATGTTAGTTCCTGCCACGGGTCATAAGCTCCCAAGAGTGAGAACCAGGCCTGGTGGCTCCACCGCCCTCCACTTAGGACCCGGTTGCTGCTGTAAAGCTCACCACCATAGACTGGTTCCTGGTGTTTAGGGACAGCAGACAACTGTTGCTGTGCACACCACGGGGTAGGCAGTGGCTACCAAGCTCCCAGAGCCCGTGTCTGTTCTCCCCAGCCCCACTGTTCCTAGTAACGTGGACTGGCCACCCACTTTGCAGACGAGGAAACTGAGGTTCAGAGGGGCCAGGTTCCAGGAGGCCACCGAGGGCACCCAACAGCTGCCCCTCCTTTCTGTGGAGCCAGCAGTGGGCAGGGCTTCCGGCTCGCACCCTGGAAGGGGCAGGGCAGGGGCAGGGGCAGGGCCCCCACGCCCCGTGTGGGTGAAGGCGGCTCTGAGCAGTGCAGGGACACG
Source organism: Procapra przewalskii (assembly GCA_006410515.1). Lineage (NCBI taxonomy): Eukaryota > Metazoa > Chordata > Mammalia > Artiodactyla > Bovidae > Procapra > Procapra przewalskii. The sequence continues at coordinate 2,115,270 of SJYF01000590.1, read as the reverse complement.
CCTGGGGACCAGGCCAGGGGCCTCATCCCCTGACCTGAGGCCCGACCACCCCGGGGCCTGCTGCTGGAATGCTGTTTATTCACGTGGCCAGGGCCACACGCCCTCCCACTTGTTTCCTGCCTGAAAAATGGGGGTCACAAGCGTGCCTGCCCCCAGGCTGCCGGGAGGATGAAAGCCTGGTCAGGCCGGAGCCTCAGTGTGGTCCCGGCTGGGATCGTGCTCGCCTCTGGCAAGAAGCCTGTGTGGACCCGGCCTACAGCTCTGACACAGTCAGGCTGTTCCCCATTTACAGGCTAAAAAAAGTAAGAGTCTTTTGGGAAGTCAAACGGCAGCAGGAAGCTGGACAGCAGCTGCCACCCTGAAATCTGAACAGCCGGGGACTCATGCCTGGTGGGGCGGTAGGGGGTCAGCCCCTCCCAATCCTGCCAGGGGTGGGAGCCCAGGGCGCTGGCACATGGGGCCCCGTGGGGCCTGGCCACTCCGGAGGCTCAGAGGGGACTGGCTGAGCACTCCCTGGGGCCCAGGCCTCCCTCAGGCCGAGGGGACGGCCCGGGGGAGGCCTCGTCAGCCTCCCGGGCCTGGTCCAGCTGTTCTCAGCAGCCTCTTCAAATCCTTCCTCCTCCTCCAGTGAATGTTCTGGAGGAACCCCAGCCCGCTCTGGTCCGCCACCCAGAGGCCACCCTAACCATGTGGCTTTGGATGGGAAGACCGGCTCTTGAGGGAAGCCTTCCGGAGGCCCTTGGGGGTCCAGCATCCACTGGATCACCTGCACCGCTACCCACCCCGCCTCAGGCCTTTGTCCTTGCTGTCCCCTCTCCTGCAGGCTCACCATGAAGTCAGGACCCTCTCCCCTCCCACCTGTGTGGGGAGTGCATTTGACCCTATCTTCTTTTGCAAGAGGAGAGGTCTGTCTGGATTATCGCCTGCTTCTCACAGCCCAGGCCTCACGTGGCTCCGTGTGTACGTGAGCAGTGCCCTGCCCAGCCCTGGGGTCCGCCTTGAGTTCCCCAGCCATCCTGCCCTGCCCACCTCCAGCCCCAAGGCTGGTCTCAGTTTTGTATCCCAGCTCTGGGTTCCCTAGCTGCATACCCCTGCCAAGACTGGACCACTCGTGCCTCAGTTTCCCCATCCATACAACGGGACTCACATAATCACAGCTGCTGTAGGAGACACTGGGAAACAGCGCCCTGTGGGGTTACGTGTGTCACACACACATCATCAGAGTTGACTGCGGGGGGGGGAGGGGGTGCCCCTAGAAGCATCCACCACAGCTCTACCATCTGCCCCAGGTTTTTCTCCATCTCCTTCTAGCCATGGCATGAAGTGGGGTCTATGACAGCCCAAGCTGCAGAAGGAAGGTGAGGCTCAGAGAAGCCAGGGCATGCCCAGCGTCATACAACTGGATGCTTGGTGGGGCCAGAAAGGAGCCCGGGGCCCACTGTCCTCCCACCCCACGTGGCTGCTCCAAATGGGGGTGGCAGCCGGGCAAGGTCCTGCCACTTTCCGCTTCTCTGCAGCTGACGTTCCACGCTGTTTCTAAAGTTTTGAGTTGGGTCAAGAATAAAGCCCTGCTGGGATAGAGAGGAGACTGGGGCGGGGGTGGGGTGGCGGAGAGGGAATGGGAGTGGAGAGGCAAGGCCCTTGTGGGACTTCTCCCCTCAAACAGAAGTGAAACCCCAGCCCGTGGCCTTCCCGAGCAAGGCAGGCAGGCCCAGCCGGGACATGGGCAGTGGCCCAGTGGAAACCGCAGGTGGCCAGGGGCCCGAGTGGAGGCCAGCCCATCACCTCTTCTTGCTGGGAGGCCCTCTCCAGACCTCCCGCCCACCTAGGGAGACAGGACGGCAGGAATCAGTCTCAGCACCTGTCACCCGAGCACAGGGAGAGAAGCCCAGGACCCCTGAGTGAGGCTCCACGGCCCCCACGACGGGGCCCAGACCTGCTGCCCTCAGGGCTGGCCAGGGTCCCCGTGCTCCGGCTGGGGGAGGCAGGGCTGACTGTGGGGCTCTGGGGGGACCTGCCTTGGCTGGGCTGGTGCTGGCGTGGGGCCGCCAGCAGGTGGGAGCCCAGCAGGGCAGGACCCTGGCCGCATCTCTCACTGTCATTCATCTGTCCGTGTAGGAAACCCTGGCAGAGAGTAAGCAGGCAACAAAGCCCTGGCAGGTCACACAACACATCTCCAGGGACTCCTGGAAAGGCTGGGGCCACGGGCGAGGCTGGGAGGTGGAGGCCTCCTCTGCTCTGGATCTGCCTCTGGAACCTCAGGAAACAAGTGAGGAGTGCAGGCCTCCACCAGGCGCGCCCCTCACCCTCTTAGCTGCCTGGTGCCCCAGACTGAGTAGGTGGGGGCGGTGGGGATGCCAGGCACAGGTTCCCAGTGGCCTCCCCCTCCCACTCCCAAACACCGGTCACCCTGGAGGCTTCAGCCAGCCTCCTTCGGCCACTCAGAGACCCCCATGAAGTGGTGGCAGGAGCTCTGGACTTAGAACTGGACAGGTCCCCTCACCTCTGAGCCTCAGTGTCCTCATCTGCAAGGTGGGGGCAGGAATCCCACCTTGCAGGCTGCTGCAGGGAAGGAAGGCAGCTTCTTCCATGCCCAGGGTTGGGATAGGGCCCAATACCGGTTGGGGGTGGGCACCCCCATCGGAGGGATGTGGCATTCAGGGCCCAGGAGGAGAGCAGGGCACAGGACACTCTCCCCCACCCCACCCCGCCTCGCCCCTCCAGGACCAGGGATGAGCGGACGAGCCGGGCGGGCTGCAGCCTCTGGGCTCCCACTGCCAACCCCTGCCTGGCCTGGCCCCAGTGGACACGAGCCCGGGGCTGTGGCTTCAAGTCGGACCAGGGTTCAGACCCAGTGTTAGCAGGGGCTCTTGGTCAAGTCCCTCTCCTTCTCTGCCCTCAGTTTCTCTGAAGACCACCATCGCAGCCCTGGAGACGGGTCTGCAGGAGTGAGAGGGCCCCGCCCCTGCATTGCACGGGCTCCCACAGCTGGAAGGCAGGCAGGCAACTGGCTCAGGCATTCGGGCAAGGAGTAGGGCTCCCTAATGGTCTATACCCTGTGGCCCCAATGCAGGACTCAGGCCAGGGTTTGGGGGGCTCTGCCTGTACCCCAGCTGGCCCCTTAGCTCAGGGACATGACCTTTGTGCAGCTCGATGCCCTGCACACACAGAAGGGTCCAGACCGAGAGAGGTGCTACCTGGGGCCAGCACAAGGACAGACAGGGACATAGCATGCCACCTCTGGGCCCCTGGGGAGGGGTCAAGGGGCTGTGGGTGGGGTGACAGGTGAGGCGCCCAGCCCTGGGCCGGGCCCGGGGCACAAGCCCACCCCGGAAAGCAGCCGGATGGGCTTAGGAAACAGCTTCCGACAGCTCTGCTCTAGTTTCTGGTTCATGAGTGCGGCCCGGTGGGCCAGCCCTGCACCCCAAGCTCCCGTGCGCACCCACGGGAGAAGGGAGCACAGTCCTCCGCCACGTGTGGCCAGTGTTCACACACCCCGTGGTTGTGTCCTTCCCAGCGCCGACCACCACCTGCTCAGGCCTCGCGGGTTTACCTGCGGCCCTGTTCACCTCCTGACCCCTTTCCTCGACTCCCAACTCCATGCCTGGGGCTGGGACAGTGCCAGCGGGTGAATGAGTGCACAAAGGAAGGAACGGCCAGGTGGCGCGTGGGTGCCACCATCATGGGCACACGCTCCGTGTTTTGTTCCACATCCAGATGAGGGAACAGAGGCCCAGGGAAGCCAGAGGACCGGGCCAGGTCACTGCAGCGGGTCTCCGAGAAATTCATGTCCTCCCAGCGCCCTAGATCTTATTTGTAAACAGAGTCTTTGCAGACGTAATAAGTAAAGGACTCTGAGACAAAACCAGCCTGGATTTAGGCTGGAAGCTACATCCAACGACTGGTGTCTGTATAAGAGGAAACAGAGGGAGGTTTCCACACAGGGACACAGAGAACAAGACCAGGTGGAGACAGGACAGAGAAGGAGCGGCACGGCCATAGGCCAGGGAGCCACGGGGACTGTAAGAGGCAGGAAGGACACTCCCCGCCCTGCAGCCTCCGGACGGAGGGAGGCCCCGTGGACACCTGATTTCGGACTCCTGCGCTCCAGACTGGGAGAGAAGGATTTCTGTTGTTTTGAGCCACCAGTTCAGTTCAGTCGCTCAGTCGTGTCCGACTCTTTGCGACCCCATGAATCGCAATGCACCAGGCCTTCCTGTCCATCCCCAACTCCCGGAGTTTACTCAAACTCATGTTCGTCGAGTTGGTGATGCCATCCAGCCATCTCATCCTCTGTCGTCCCTTTCTTCTCCTGCCCCCAATCCCTCCCAGAATCAGAGTCTTTTCCAACGAGTCAACTCTTCGCATGAGGTGGCCAAAGTATTGGAGTTTCAGCTTTAACATCAGTCCTTCCAGTGAACACTCAGGACTGATCTCCTTTAGGATGGACTGGTTGGACCTCCTTGCAGTCCAAGGGACTCTCAAGAGTCTTCTCCAACACCACAGTTCAAAAGCATCCATTCTTCGGCTCTCAGCTTTCTTCACAGTCCAACTCTCACATCCATACATGACCACAGGAAAAACCATAGCCTTGACTAGACGGACCAAGTTTGTGTCAATTTTTTTACAGTTGCCCTGGGAAACTAACATGGCCACACAGAGAAAAGGGGTTCACTCTGGACTCAAAATGAGGTATCCACAGCTCAGCAAGGCTGAGGCAAGTTCCCGAGGCTGTTGTCCTGGGGAACACTGCAAGGAGTTGGGGTGAGCCAGCAGGCAGGCTGCAGCCAGAAGAGGCCCCGGCCCCCCCGGTGATACCCGTGGAGCACTGGTGGGCAAGACCCTGCCCCTCCCTGACTCAGAGCTCTCTCTGCCAGGGGGAGGACAGCAGGCGCTATGCTGTGCGGCATCAGCGCAGGCAGGCCTCCTGGTCCTCTCTTCTTCCCCTCTAAATGAGGGTGCAGGGTAATCGTATCTCCCTCCCCGGGTTATGCTGGCAGCAGGCAAAGTGAGCCAGGGGCCCCTCGCAGGGACTCAGCCGCAGGAGTGTGGCAGGGCAGGTCGAGCTGCAACGGGTCCAAGGCCACGTGGCTAGGAGCCTGGGGGGAGCTGGCTGCCAGCCGGGCCACATCCTACGGCCCGCCAGGGATGGGGTACAGAATGGCTGAGGCCCTAAAATTCCTTTAGGTTAAGAAGAAAACAGTAGGGGGGCACCCATGTGGCCTCTCCCTATAGGCACCCCCCGGGCTCCAGGAGAACTCCGAGCCAATCCTAGGGTGCCCCCACCTCTGCCTGGAGACCCCCGAGTAGCGGCGAGCACTGCAGGAGAAAGCTGCTGCTGGTGAAAGCTCAGGAACCAGTAGACTTCTAGCACGCACGTGTGCTCAGCTGCTCCAGTCGTGTCGGACGGGAGCCAGGCTCCTCTGTCCATGGGCTGCTCCAGGCAAGAATGCTGGAGTGGGTAGCCATTCCCTTCTCCAGGCGATCTTCCTGACTAAGCGTCTCTTAGGTCTCCTGCACTGCCAGGCGGGTTCTTTATCAGCAGTGCCACCTGGGAACCAGTGAGAGCCCCCCCGCCCAAACCTAGCCCTACAAGGCCCACCCTGCCATGTCCCCAGCGTGAATTTGAGCTTGAGTCGTAAGTTACCAAACACCTATTACGTGCTAGACACATGCTGAGGGCTTGAATATAGATCTTCACCTTTAATCCCTGCAACAGCCTAGGAGGTGGGCATTTTAAGGACAAGGAATTGAGGGGAGGCTCAGTGACTCTCTCAAGCAGGGAAGAGGCAGACCTGGAATGTGAACTATCTCTGTTTGTCTCCTCTGGCTGGATCAGGGCAGAGAGACGAGGAGGGGGACTGCTTATCTCTCAATGCTGCGGGTGGAGGAACTGCCTCTTAAGGCCGCACGTGGGCACTGGGCCCAGGAGATGCCCCAAGGGGGGTCCTCCCGTCCCTATCCCCACACCAGTCCTGTAAGAAGGAACGCTGACCCATGGGGAAACTGAGGCTGACTGGTCCCTAACTCTCAAGCCGCTCGCAACCTGGTAGAGGACAGAAGCGAAGGGCGCAGAGGATGGTCTCAGGCTGGCAGCCCCGTGCTTCCTGTCACGCTCAGGAATAGGTGAGTGTCCACACTGACAGCTGGTTTCCTGGTGGCCCAGACCACAGACGGTGGAGCATCTGGCAGAGTGGTGCAGTAGTGGGGGCGGCTCACACCCACACCCCCCCTGAACAGCCTGCCCCCTCTCTTCTCCTCCCCTCCCACTTTGCTTTCGGTGGAAATTTATCTGTTTTTGAAATGGGCTCCTGAGCAAACACGGTGGGAAACCCCACTAAACAAATCGTCTCTTTTTCCGGATTCCCCCAGCCTCGCTCTTCAAACAAAGCTGGTGGGGTGGGGGTGGGACTTCCCAAGGCCCCTGCTAGTCTGGGAAGGGCTCGCTGGGGGAGGGTCGTCTCAGGAATGCCAGGCAGCTGCTGCTGCTGCACCCCTGCTGACAGCTGGGAGGGCAGGGGCCCTCCCCCTGCGATCAAGGGAAAGCCGGCCGCCCCCACTCCCGACCGAAGGGACCTAAACGCTCAAACAGGAAGCAGAGCAACCCATCGACTGCGCTCGCGAAGCTCATCTGCGAAATGGGATAAATACTTCCTGCTCTGTTTACCTCCCAGGTTGGCATGAGCAGGGGCGTGGGGGGAGAAGACGTGGGAAGACCGCCCGGAAGAAGGCAGGCTTGCGGGATCCAGGCCCACCCCGCCACCCACCAGCTGCGGGATGGGGTAGGGGTGTCCCTGGGACCAGCCCTGGGCCCGCGGTCTCGTCCCTCCGTTCTAGAAACACGTTGCACTAAACTTCCCTCCCCGCCCGCATAACTCCGGCGGAGCGAGTTCTCCGCACCCTGGGAGGCGCAGAGCTGCCCCCCGGGCACAGTCCCTCGCTCCAGGCGCCCCGCCGCCCCTCGGCTCTGGGATCCGCGGGGGCCGGCCAGGAGGGCGCGGCCTTACCTGTTCCAGGTGGCGTTGGCGCAGGCCCGGCGCTGCTGCGTGCCCCGCTCGTCCGCGGCGGCGGCGGCGGCCGGCTCTCTCTTGCCCAGGTCACTGAGGCTGGGCGAACTCATGAACTTCAACCTGCGGAGAGTCCTCATGGTGACCTCCCCCGGCGGCGGGCTCCGCGCCCACGCGCGCTCCGCGCCGCGCCCTGCGCCACGCCGCGCCGCGGGCCCCAGCCGGCGCTGCGCCCTCTACGAGGAAACTTGGGCGAAAGCAGGAAGCCGGGCGGCCCTCCCGGGGCCCGCCCCGGCCCCGCGCCTCCGCCCCGGGCCCCACGCCGGCCGCCGCGCCGGGTTAATCATTGCTCCGAACGACCGCGGCGCGCAGCGCCCGGAGCTCGGCTGATACCGCGCGGACCCGGCGCAAAAGGGACCCGGAGGCGGGGCCGGACTGAGGGGGCG
>SJYF01000590.1:2082152-2092945 GCA_006410515.1 Procapra przewalskii | reverse complement strand
GGGCTTTGGGTGGGGGTGGACGGGGTGGAGGGGAGCAAGGGACTCGGACAGTTCTGCTCCCAGAGGTGTCTGGAGGGAAGGGACGCTTGTCCCAGGCCCCTGGGGTCCCTGAGCCTTCCGCCCTCCTTTACACTCCCCTCCCGCGTCTGCAGTTCCTATACGTGCCCAGCTGATGAACTTGGTTTAAGTTTGGCAACTGACACGAGCAGCTCAGAAAGGGCATTTAACAAAACCCACCTGGCCCTCCTTGCCTGCGAGAAAAGCCGGTCAGTACTGTAAACACGGGAGGAAGTAAGAGAAGGGGCTTCCGACAAAGGATGCTGCGTGGCCTGGCTCCAACGCTGCCTCCCAGGCCCTCTGCACGCACCGTCTCCCAGGAAGCCAGGCCCAATGGTCCCTGGAGTTTATGTAGCCCATCTGTCCATTTTATAGACAGAAAGACTGAGGCCTCGAGAAGGGGCATGCAGGGTCACTCACAGAGCAGGGACATCCTGACACGTGGCAAAAAGGCTCAAATATTGAGGTCCTACTGGGTCCTCCCTCCTGGGGCAGCCTACCCAGGTCAGAATTCACCCTCATTTTTCCAAGGAGGAAATTGTGGCCCCAGGGGAACAGACATGCCCAGCTGCATGGAAGGCAAGTGGAAGTGCTGAGACTGAGCCCAGCTCTGACCTGGAGGCCACACACCTCACACTGTCACTCTGGGGGGACCCCCCACCCCTCTGTCAAGTCACTAGTAATCGTGAGCACCAACGCAGGCCAGAGCCTGTCCCCAGAGGCTGCCACGTTCCCCCTTCCCTGGAGAGTCACAGGAGGCCAGTAACAGAGGAGGCAACGGGTGGAAGGTTCTGGGACCCCTGAAGACCCTGAAGGCCTTGGGGAGCTCTGACGAACCACCAGAGGCAGTGACATTTTAAACAGTCCTGGAGGCACGACCTCGCCCAGCAGGGCCAGGCGGGGGTGCAGACCGGGTGGCAGGAATCGGGCTGAGCACGGTGTCGATGAGAATACTGTCTGAGCCATCGGCAGGGGAAGGGCCCTGTGCTCAGAGGGGGCTCTGGGCTCTGGAGGGGACAGCACATGGCCGCATGGACAGAGCAAAGGCAGGAGGTGGCCTTCTGGGGTGGGGGTGTTGTGTGTGGGCTATGGCCAGTGCTCAGATGGGCAGGGTCTCTCTCCAGGTGGAGGCGGAGGGGCATCACAGGGGAGAGAACACGAGATACAGAGCAGAGGATGGAGATACAGCTGGGAGGCGGGAGCCAGAGCTCCAGGCGCTGGGAGGACTGTGGGCGCCACGGAGCCGCCTTGGGGTGCAAGACGGGGTTGGGAGGGGAAGGTTTCAGGAAGCACCCCGGGGTGAGTCTTGAGTTGCCCAGGTGTTCTACAGAGTGGCCACCCTGCTCATGCCCCAAATCTGGACCATCCAATAAGGGCCTGAGCTCAGGATTCCCGCCCCGAGCTCCTACTCTGCTTTCCCAGCGGGGGCACTTAAGAGTTGAGCCTGAGAAAAGTCAGTGTCCCCCGGCCCCGAGCCACAGGGGTGCCCTCCAGCTGCCCTCTGCCCTGCTCACCTGTGACCGGGGACAGGGGCTGCCCCCCGCATTTCTGGGATCTGCAAGTAATGAATCTTGTGACTTGGCTGTCTCAGTGTGAGTGTATTGAAACCGTGGCGTCAGGGGTCCCGGGCCTCGGCTGGATGACTTGCCAGCTGCACTGGGATCAGGGAAGGGCCTCCCCATGGGTCCACAGGTCGCCCAAGTGACCGGGCCTAGGCAGGGGGCCATAGCCCAAGGGGGCTGGGCCAGAGCAGGTGCAGGGACAGGGTGCCCTGGTATCTGTGCCCCCGGGCAGCCTCCTGTGGGGCGCTGGGCGTGGGAGGGCAGCCCTGCCCAGCACCTGGCCTGACCCCCGAGCAGCTCCTCACTCAGGTCTTGGCACTTTCTGTTTTTGAGTCACGGAGGCCCGGGCTCTTTCTCTGTGGTTCCTTGTGTGAGTGGCAGAGCGGGTGGGGACCGAGGTGAGAAGTCTGCCTGGGAGGGAGACTGCCGCCTCCACTGCACGCCGCCTGGCGCCTCCTGCTCTGGCTGGGCCCTTGGGATTTCCCCAGACTTGGGGGCGGGGGCAGGAGGGGCCTCTCCTGGGCTCTGCCGCAGGGATGAGACAGCAGGGAAGCAGCCAGTCACAAGTGCCCAGCCCCTCCCAGGGAGGGTTGTCTGAAGGCAGGGGAAGGGAGCCGAGAGCCTCCCTGCAGCCTCCAGAACAAATGAAAGCAGAAGTCAATGTCCTGGGGGAGGGTGCAGTCCTCAGAGGCCAGGTCCAGTTCATGTCCACATGCTTGCCCTTCACTGTCTGGGATAACTTTCCCGAAGCCTGGTCTGGTTGGCCAACTCCTATGCATCCTGCAAAACCCTGCTCAGAGTGACCTCCCCCACCAACGTCTTCTCCACAAGCCCCATCCCACCACACACAAGTGTGTCTGAAAGGCAATACTGTCCAGGCCACCTGCTGCAGTGGCACGCTCCCCAGAGGCTCAGAGAGTGAGACCCCTCACTAATTAAGGGCACGCTCCTGTCCCCTTCCATAGCTGCTTCCTGCAGTTCCAGTCCGGCTAGGAGTTCAGCACTAGCCACATGGCAGGCCTGTCTGCACGACATTCCCGGGTTGGGGGCAGCTTGGCAGCTCTCTTCGCTGAGCACCCAGAGGCTGCGAGGGCCACACAGCTTGTCAAAGGCCGTCTGTACTTTCCTCCTTTCCGCCCAGTAAGCATTTCTTGAGAATCTAATAGACACATGCCAGCCCCTGAGCCAAGCGCGCGATCTGAACCTGATCTTGGCCAAATCTGGCACCCTGTGGCGGCCTCAGCGTCTGCTTGGCCTCGTAACTGCTCTGGGAGGGAGCTAGGCTGTAGGGGAGGGAGGGAAGCTGTCCTCACTCTTCCAGTGGGGACCGAGGCCCGCACGGGGCACACGGCCAGGCCCCTGAGGGGGCGGGCAGACCACACTGGCTCCTCTGCCTGCCCTGTTCACCCCACTGACACCTGCAGGGAGCAGGGGACCCTCACCCTCTCCTGACGGAAGTAATGGAAGGAAAAAGGTGGGTCCTGGCTGGGGCCTGGGCAGGCCTCTCTCTCGCCCCTTCTCCCCTCCTGCCCACCCATGGGTGCCTACAAAACCTGCCAGAGCCTCCTGTGTCAACAAACATGCAGGGAGGAAGCTCATCTGAGCTCAGCGACACCCCCTACACCCACCCTGCCCTGCACCAAGGCCTGCAGCCGACAGACCAAGGTGATGGCGGGTGACCCTGACCGTCAGTACGGAGGCCTTTCCTCCGTATTGGCTGGTTCTTCTCTGCACCTTCAGGCAGCACAGAGGGCGTCTTACCTGCAGGGGCCCTGCCCCCACTGTGGGCCCCCGTGCTCCCACCTGCCTCAGCTGGCTGGACCCAGAGCATTCAGGGGCAGCTCCCTCTCTGACCCGCCGGCCTTGTTTCTGCCCCCAGGGCGCACTGCCCACACTCCCTCGGGCCCACATCTGGGGTGGTCCGAGCTGACGTCCTTTTGGCTGCTTGAAGCTCGTTCCCGTCAGTCTTAGGACATCAAACTCATGTCTCATTTCTGTGGGTTCTCCAAGGCGCCCTGTCCCCAAGGTGCCTCCCGTGCTTATGTCTGTCCCCCTAACTCGCCACCCTGGGTGATGCTCCAACCACAGGAAACAAGAAATCCTGGACCTAGTGAATGTCAAGGGCTGGACTTAACAATTAGCTCTATGAAGGGCGCTCACTTGGTCCAAGACATCACATTCTAATCCCCACCCTACAGATGACAAACCAGAAGCCCAGTGACGAGCAAAGGCTGCAGGAGAGAGGCCAGCCGTTCCGAGCTGGGCTCTGGGAACAAATACCTAGACCTGAAGCTTGGCCACTTACTGCGCTTGGCCTCACTTTCCCCATTCTGTATAGTGGGGCCACAGCCGGGCCAGCCCCCCAGGGTCCCTGTAGAGGCAAGGGTCACAGGGGCTCCTTAGCGCACCGTGCCTCCCCTGGTGGGGGGCTGGTGGGTGGACCCCCAGGGGAGGCAGCCAACTGTGACTCTAGCAGGGGCACACACCCTCCCCTGCCCCCATCACTCAGGATCTGGTCCAGCACTTCGCCACGTCTCTCACCATCCTCACCTCACCCTCATCCAGGTCCAGCCAAACAGCCCTCCCAGCCCCAGCGCACCTGCCTCCCTAGCAACTCCCCTGCACAGCCACCCCCGGCAAGGTTCCAACTTCTCAAGGCTCTTTAAGCTCCTGCTGGAAGATGCCCTCCTCCTCCAGGAAGCCCTTCCGACTGCCCTGCGTCCACTCCAGGCATGGCCAGGAGCCTCCTCTGGGCTTCCCTTTGTGACAGCTCCATCACACCCTGGGTCTGAGTCCCGGCAGCCTCCCCCATCAAACTGCTTCAGGTCAGTCTGATGACGAAGGACTAATTCTCCATCAGACTGAGTGTCCCAGCAGCAGGGGCTCTGTTGCCCCTCAGGGTTCATCACAAAACTTTCAATATACATGTAAAGTCACTGAAAGAACCTGAGAAAACCAGAAAAGACACAAAATAGTTGGAAGAAGAAACAGACCACCAGAGAAAGTTACTGCCCCCATCTCGGTGCGTTTCCTTCCAGTCTTTTTTTTCTTTTTTTGCTGGGATGTAAGTGTTGGACACCGCCGTGAACACCCCATAAACGCAAGCCTGCCCGCTTCTCTTCCATGAATTAGAGCTGGGCTTGCAGAACGGACCTGAGGCCTGATGGAGGGACTGAGTCTCTCGGGGTCATGCAGCTCCAACAGGAGGGGCCCAGCCCTCTTGACCCCCAGGGCTCTGCACACCACGCCCCACAAGTCTCAGTCCCGAAGTCCTTATCGCCTGCTGTGTAGTGGAATGCCCATCATCTGTGAGGACCAGGAAGACGGGGGTCCCCACAGAAACACAGCGAGTTCACACGCGGAGCACACGTTACAGGTTTGCTACCGTCTCTCATGACACGTTCCTAAAGCCCCAGTCCAGCTGTGATGTCGGTCACTCGCTCGCTTGTTCTTCAGACACTCCTCGGGTAGCCAGCGGTAAGCTGAGCCCTGGGACCCAGAGATGAATCAAGCAGAATTCTGCCCTTGGAGCCCCAGGCTGGTGGGAAGGAGACTGGGGAAAAGGTCCAGCGTTAGGTCAAAGACAGGAGCAAAGATTCCAGGGCACGGGGGCAGAGGAGGGGCGTCTACCCACTCTGCCTGGACTGGATGCAGGGCAGTCAGAAGGGCTTCCTGGAGGAGGAAGGCATCTTCCAGCAGGAGCTTAAAAAGCCAAGAAAAGTCCCCAGTGAAGAAGGGAGGAAAAGAATCCCAAACAGAAGAAGGGCAGGAGACAGTCTAGAGGGAAAGGTAGACAGCAAATGAGAATACAGACGACCTCCGGGCAGTGACCCCGGAGGAGCGACCCCCGGGGCTCCCTCGCACAGCTGCGGGCAGCGAGTGTGGCTCCTGGGGCCAGGATTCTTCAGAACCACGCTTGGAAAAATCTTCCACCTTCAACCATCGGATCTGCAAGGGCCCGGGACACTGGCTATGGGTTATTTCCTGGGAGAACCAGCTGCAAGGCCTGCCGGGATCTCTCTGGAAACCAGACCCGTCCCAAAGGCCAATGGATGCCGTCAGGCCGACGCAAAGATGTGATGGAGCACAAGGACACAGTGCAATCCTCGCTTGAGAAAGAAGGGTGTCCCCCACCCCCTTCACAAATGGAGGGCGGAGGCTCAGAGAGGTGCAGCAACCTGCCAGAGGTCACACAGCACGCAAGCAAGCAGCATGTGGGCCCAGGCTCAGAATCTAACTCTCTCTGGCTCTGGGGGGCGGGGCCCACCACAGCCCCAGTGTCCCCCACTGGTCCCCAGGCCTGGCCACCGCACCCAGAATGTATTTCATGAATGAGCGAACAAAAGAATCTGAAAGCCCCGCCCTCCTGCCCATGGCAGGCAGGAGCCATCTGCTACTGGTTTTCGTTGGCGCTGTTGCTCTGCAGATGGAAAGCACAGACCCGAAGTCAGAGCTCGGTGTGACCTAGGGGTGAGCAGAACACCCAGGGCCTGGAGCGGGGCTGGATGGGGGAGATCGGACAGCCGAGGGCCAAATCTGTGCCCGGCCGCCCTCTGCCTGAGGCCTGCCCCGGCGCATCCCTGCTCTGCGCCTCGGGGTCTCCGTCACTACACAGGGTGCCAGGGACCTACCTCGCCAGGGGCGGTGAAGACTGACGAGCTGGGGTCCCATAGGGGCGGGTGCAGGTTGGCCGCCTCTGCCCGTGACCCTGGCCGCCGAATGAGCTCTGAAACGCTCAGCCCTAACCTCGCTGGATGCCCGGGGCCCTGTGGGCAGCCGAATGGCTTATGTATTATGAGGCCTGCATGTGGCCAAAGGGCAGAGGGGCTGAGGAGGGCGCAGGCAGGCAGCTCACCGGGCTCCCCCGTGACTCAGCGGAACTCGACAAGGCGGCGGGCCCGGGGGTGGCCGCCCCCAGCGGTACCCTGTGCAGGGAAGCCCGGCCGCCGGCATCTCTGATAAATATTTTATCACTGCTCATAGAGCAGGCCCCAGGAAGGTGCCTGCAGCCTCCGATCCAGCAGAGCACCCGTTCCTGCCCGGACAGAAGGACGTGGCTGGGTGAGGAGAGCAGGTGGGGTTAGGAGCCCAGACGGCTAGCTCATTCCCACCCTGGCGTCATGTCAGGTCAGCTCGACTCAGCAGATGCGCTCCCCCAACCCGAGCCTTACTCACACTCTGCCCCCTACTGTGCCGGGTGCTGGGCTCTGCCCTTCCTTAGAGAGCTCCGAGGGTCCTCTGCAGCACCCCCAGAACACCAACACTCTACCCCCCGGCCTGGTCAGACGGCCCATGCTGCAGGCCGAGTGCCACTGCCGCCTCCTCCAGGAAGTATTCCTGGCTCCCTTCTTCCCACAGTGTGGCCTTGGGCAGGGCCATCACCTTCTCTGAGCCATTTCTAAAATGGGGCCGATGATCGCCACTCACGGGGGACCAGGTGAGACTATGTAAGCGAAACATCTCCCAGCTCTTCGCCCACACGGAGGCTCATTCTTTTTGAAGGGGCCTGCATGTCAGGAATGAAATCGACAGATGCAAAGCAGTATGTCTAGGAGTAGGAGGCAGGGAAGTACGGAGCCCTCCTGCTTGCAGGGTCCACAATTTAACTGGGGAGACAGGACCCAAATAATAATAATAATACCACTAGCAGGAATAACAGCCACTATATTTCAAGACCCTGCCACCGCCAGGTAACTGACATCACAGCCCTTCGTTTACTCCTCCCCGGGGCCCTGTGACGTGAGGTTCTTACCCCTATTTCATAGCAGAGCAGGAACCTGAGACTCAGAGAGGGGCAGGACTCTGCACAAGGTCACACAGCTCGGCAGGACCGACTTGCTGTCCTGCTGGACCTCTGGGGGTGTGACCTCAGGGTCAAAATCTGCTTTTCACATCACTGTCCATGTGGATGCCACCAAAAGGGGGATGGCCAAGTCAGATGACGAATATCCACAGGATATCATGCAGCCCGTAAATCGCTACTCGAGAACTAGTGGACTTTTGAAGGAAGTGGAGGGGGGGAAACGCTCGTAGGAGTACAGTTAGTGAAAAAGAACAGGATCGGGGCTATGTGTGGTGTGATGACGTCATGGGAAAACAGTTCTACATCAAGACGCATTTAAACCAGACTGGAAATGATATACAAAATGATGATGCTCAGGGGACAGAGTTTACAGGTAAAACGGGCCTATTTTCCAGACTTTGTACAACATGGCTATGTGGGTTTTATAATTTAAATTTTCCTTAGAAATAGGGCTGGTCCACTGCAAGGATTTATTAGGCCTCTTGTGTCTGCCCTGTGCTGAGTTTGCTCCTCACTCAGCCTCATATTGGGTCTGTGGGAGGGATGACCATCAGACCATCAGACCAACTTCTTTTCTTACCATCGTGAGAAAAGAAGAACCTGGAAAACGCCCTCCCACCTCTCCACGGTTGGGCCTGGCAACAAACCCAGCATGGCCAAAGTCAAGCTCAGGTTCTTCTCCCATGTGGCGTCTCCTGCAGCAGGGACCATCACCACCACCCACTCAAGGCCTAGACTGACAATCAACAGGAGCTCATGAGGTAGTGAGCTCCCCGTCACAGGGAGAAATCAAGAAAGGGGCTTCATCTCTCTCCACCAAGAAGTGGCCTCAGTAGCTGGTTTTCAGTCCATCTTAATCAGACCTAAAGCCTTACCACCTGTGTGACCTTGTGCAAAATCCTGACCTCAGACAAGATCGTGATCTCTCTGGTTTGCCCTCCTCATCTGATACAATGACCTCAGGAAGCCCCAGAGGGTTAAATGGGGGCAAATACAGAAGATGCTTTCCAGATACCTGTATATATATATATTGACTATTATTATTTCCCAGCACTATCTATCCACCAGGGGAAGCTAAGTTGTGCAGATATAAAAATTCCCATTCCACAGGTTTGAAAACTGAGGCACAGAGAAGCCACTGCAGACTGGAACGGGTGTAAGTGTCTCTAGGCAGACTGATTTTGCTGGAGAGACTGGTGACACAAAGAAGGCCTTTAACCGGTCTAGCTGACGGCACAGAAAGCAAAACTTCAAGAACCTTCTAGAAATTAGCAGGACCTCCGCTGGGGTCGGCGAGCCCATGGCGGCAGCTCCTGACGGTGAGGTGTCTTGGTGACACTCCCTCACCTTAAGGCATGTAGCATCATGGAAAGCAGCAAGCATACCTCAAGCCAGAGACCCAGGGGTTTGAGCCCCAGTGCTGCCTCTTGCTGCCAGGGTCTCCGGGCAGCTCTTGGCCTCCCTGAGCCTTAGTCTGCCCATCTGTTAACTGGGCATGGCCACGACTGCCTTCTGGGTTGGCTGGGATGGTGCCTGGGGAAGACTTCGCACAGGGCCTGGCACACAGTCAAGCGTGTGCCAGGGAATGGCCAACCCCTCCTTTAGAGGTGAGTCCACGCTTTGGAGTCAGAATCCCGGAGGGCAATACCTGTCGCTGCAACAAACCACACGGATTTTCTTGATAACCTTTTCAGAAGGGACTTGGCCCCAGCCCCTTCCCACTTGCCTCTGGGTTTGGTCGGTGGTTACACAGTAGCAAACGTGTGCTCGGTCCCCTCTGCTCTCCCGAGAGGGTAGAGATGGGGACTGGCATCACTCGAGGGCTTCCCCACACTGGGTACTGAGGGGCTCTGCACACATTTCAGCCCCCGTCGTCATCACGTGACCCCCCAGAGGTGGGCGGCCCAGGCCGGGCCAGCCTGACTACAAGCCACTGTCACTGCGGGGCCATGTCACTGTGCAGTCAGCCACGCTGGGACAGGGCGCACTGTCCTTCTGGGGCCCTTCCCCGGAGCCACGCCATCCTCACGAGCACCCTGGTGGCAGGCGCTGCCATCAGCTCCACTTCACAGAAGAAACTGAGGCGCACAGAGACGTCTGGTGACTTGCTGACGTCACGCAGCTGGTGAGAGGAGAGGCTGAGGCTTGAACCCAAGCAGCCTGTCTCCAGAACCCAGGTCTTCACCTAAGCTGAGTGTTCCAATCCACGCTACGCAAATGACATCACTGAAGCTCAGAGGTTAGGCAACTTTCCCACAGCCACACAGCTATGAACTGTGCCAGGTGGACCTGGCCTTCGGGTCTCCAGCCTTTGCAGCCCTCCGCTGGCCCCTGCTGGCTTCTCCTCCAGGGCACCCAGGACCTTGGGTCTGGGGTCAGAGCCAAGTCTTGTGGGCAGTGCCACCCAGGCTACTCCCCTGAGACATTAGGATTCCTGAGTCACTAGAACTCTGCTCTCACCGACTTCAAAGCCCCTGCCGCACCCCCCCAGGTGCTCCCCCCACTGAAGTTCGACTTTGAGACATAAAAGAGGGATGTGGTTAAAAGAAAAAAAAAAGGTTATACTGTCACCAGGAAGTCACCTCCTTGTCCCACTAACCCAGGTTGTTATCACAGCCCACAGTCCTAATTCACATCTCCCGACTCTAGCCCTGGTTCTCCTCCATATCCGTATCCCTCAGGGCCACCCTAGGCCTTGGGGTGAGTCCTGCCCTAGGATGTCTTGACCCCGATTTTCACCCGGAGGACCACTGACAGCCTGTCTGAGCCAACAGATCCCCAACCAGCTTGTGTCTGCAGCCTCCCCCTTTCTGGGTGGATCTCTCTGGCTCCCTGGGGACCGTAGCTATGCAGCAGGCCTAGAGAAGGCTCTGGGGAGTGAAGGCATGAGTGAATGACTTTTTCTCTCTCTCTGTGGGCATCTCGAGAGCTATACTCCCCTCACAGATGTCCCAAAGATGATTTTGTTCACGTCCACGAATGCCCACCACTGGGGGCACCAGGCTAGGGCCCAGGGCTTTCTCCTTCCTCTTCCACGCCAGCCTGTCCTGGGTTTCTGCTCTCCTGACTCTGCCAGGGGTCGCCCGGAAGATAAACGTGCCGTCTCCCAGTGCCTGCCTTGAGCAAGAGAGCTGGCACAGGCACCCAGCCGGATGCCATCAAGTGCCGCCCGACGCCGTCCGGGCAATTCTGCGTGGCCATCCTCAGGCCCTTTCAGCCGCCCGTTAGAAACCAAAATCCCATTAGCCAACAAACGTTTCTGCACAGATCATTTTTCCTGCTGATGAGAAATTACGTCCATGTGACTGTTCCCATCACCAGACAGGGAGAACAGATGAGACACAAGGAGTCCCAGCCACTCGTACGATGGG
>SJYF01000590.1:2069856-2080650 GCA_006410515.1 Procapra przewalskii | reverse complement strand
GGGCAGCGAGGGGAGGGAGGGGACAAACTCTTCCAGCATCTAAATATCCCAGGGCTTGCAGTCGTCAAAGAGTGGCCGACTGCTTCATGGGCATCACCCTGGAACTTAACAGAAACTGGAAATTCTCGGCCTCACCCAGACCTACAGAAACTGGCGATGGAGCCTAGGAACCTGGGATTTAGCAAGCTCTCCTGGTGATTCCCCAGCTCCCAGGACGTTTGAAAAGTTCCGCTGCGGTGGAAATAGCCAGCACCCCAACACCCCACACCCAGCACCCTGCACCCAGCGCCGAGGTCCACACCCCAGAGTGTCTAAAAAGGATTCTTTTCACCCTTCACCTAAAGACACTACACTTGTCTCCTTTCTGACACTGTGTTGGGGGGTGGGAGGGGCTCCTGGACCAGGATTCTCTGGCAGGGTTAGAGTAACAGGCAGTGCTGGTTTGAATCCGAGTCACAGTGCTGCCAGGGCCAGGCGGCCTGGCTGTGGTGGGCTGGCAGAGATGGGTACCGGTTTTTGTATGTTTTAACCTGTAGTGATTGTTGTGAAATGCAGTTATGCAAATATTTATGTCCATGTTCAGGACTAAAACATCTTTCCCATTATTGTGCTGGCTGCAGCTAAGCCAACCAGCTCCCAGAAGTAGTGGCATAATGGGGCCCATCGAATGGCAGTCATTCCTGTGACTAAGTCCGGGAGAGGGAGTGTGCTGAAGGGGTGCTCCAAGGCCCTGGGATGAGCACCTCTGCCTGGGCAGCAGGCCCTGGCATCCCTGCAGGTGGAGGGGGTATCAGGACGCAGGGGCCAGCTGAGCAAACACCTGGAATGTGTCCTGGGAGTTTCTAGCGTGTTTTCTGGACTATCCAGCATTGCCCCACCCTTCTCTTCTCTTGCTTCCTTTTACTTCTCAGTACTTGCACTTGGCATTACATTCTGCAGTGGGTTTTTTCTTTATTATATAGTTTGATTGTTGTTTAGTCACTAAGTTGTGTTTGACTGTTTTGCAAACCTATGGACTGTAGCCTACCAGGCTCCTCTGCCCATGGGATTTCCCAGGCAAGAATACTGGAGTGGGTTGCCATTTCCTTCTCCAGGGGATCTTCCTGACCCAGGGATCAAACCCTCCTGCCTTGGCAGGTGGATTCTTGACGACTGAGCCACCAAGGAAGCCCACAGTTTGATGGTAGAATGTAAATTCCCCAAGGTGGGGATTTGTCTCTTTTATTCCTCCAAAGGGTTCCTGGTGGCTAGGGCAGTGTTTGGCACTTGGAAGGTGCCAGATAGATGTGTGTTGAAAGAAGGAGTGGATGGATGACCCCACCGTGAGCAGTGCCAGTCACTTGTGGCCTCCCTTGTCCCCCCTAGATCCAGACTCTGTGCCAGTCTTGTGGACTGCACCCCCTACTGATGCCTGTTTGGGTTTGGCCAGTGGAGACAACAGCTGGAGATCAGAGGGGAGGGAGAGAGGATGGGGCCTCTCTTCCTATTGCCACGTGCTGTACATGGGCACCAGCTCTGGCCGGGAAGCCTCTGTGACTAGCTCCCACCAGCTTCCGCTGGAAACATTGCTTCCTCTGCTGTTAATAGCTCTTCCAGCCCCAAGGATGGTCGCAGCTTCCTGCCATCGCTGGTCTCTGGGTGCTCCCGAACCTGGCACGCTTCTGTAAGTAGCCCCTTTAGTCACGTGACTTCCTTGGACCACCTGGGGCAAATTCTATCTTCTACTGCGACCAGAACTAGAACAGATAGATATTATTTTTGCCACTTTACAGAAGTGGAAACTGAGGAGCAGAGAGGTTATAAAACATGCCCAGCCAGAGATCCTAATAGATACCTGGCCAAAGAAGACATTCAAATGGCAAACCAGCATATGAAACATACCTTGCATCCAATGTTATTAGGGAAATGCAATACCACAGTGCGACACCATTATATACCTGTTAGAATGGCCAAAATCCAGAACACTGACATCACCCAATGCTGGCAAAAACGAGAAGCAGCAGGAGCACTCACTGATTGCAGGTGGGAATGCGGACTGGTGCAGCCACTCTGGAAGACAGTTTATTGGTTTCTCACAAAATGGAAACGTACTCTTCCCATACAACCCCCACCCCCTCTTGGCTCAAAGCGTCTGCCTACAATGCGAGAGACCCGGGTTTGATCCCTGGGGTTGGGCAGATCCCCTGGAGAAGGAAATGGCTGCCCATTCCAGTACTCCTGCCTGGAGAGTCCCATGGACAGAGGAGCCTGGTAGGCTACATACAGTCCATGGGGTTACAAAGAGTCGGACACGACTGAGCGACTTCACTTTCACTTACCATACAATCCAGCAATCACTCTCCTTCCTTGGTATTTACCCAGAGGAGCTGAAACTTATATCTGTGCAAAACGTGCATATGAATATTTATAGCAGCTTTAGTCATTTTGCCAAAACTTGGAAGCAACCAAGGTGTCCTTCAGTGAGTGGATAAACTGTGGTATAGCCATACAATAGAATGTTATTCAGCGCTAAAAAGAAAAGAACTATTAATATTAAGCCACTTAGAGTCAGGAAACATAAATGCATATTACTAAGTGAAAGAAGCCAGTCTGAAAAGGCTACATCCTGTGTGAGTCCAACTTGATGACTTTTTGGAAAAGGCAGAACTATGGAGACAGTACGATCAAAGGTCACCAAGGGTTAGGGGGAGGAGGGATGAACAGATGGAGCACGGAGGATTTTTCTGGCAGTGAAACCTCTATGATGTTGGCATAGTGGCCACGTGTCCTTATAGGTTGGTCCAAACCCAAGGAATGTCCATCCCTAAGGCCAACTATCGACTTCCTGTGATAAGGAGGTATCAGTGTCGGTTCACAAATTGTAACAAATGTGTCACCCTGGCATCCGATGTTGACACTGGGGGAGGCACTGCAATGTGGGGGCAGAGAGTACACCGGAAATCTCTGGACATAAATTTCGCTATAAACCTAAAACTACTCCAAAAACATAAAGCCTTTAAAAGATATCCTGGACCACATGTCAGTAAGTGAAGGCAGAGCCAGTCGTCCCAACCCAGGACCCCCTGGTTTAAGGTCTGTATCTGGCTTTTGGGGACTTTGAGCTCTTCTCCTTTGAGCGGCCCAGGACTGGAGGGTAAGCGTGAAGGGGTCCCAGGTTATCCAGAAGCAGTCGACCCCCAGAGCCCTATCCGCACCCTCCAGCTGCCGGGTGAGAACTGAGCATGTCCCTGGGCCTTGCAGGAAACACCAGCCTGCACACGTGTCTCCTCTGAGCTAATCTACAGGTCACGTGAGGCCGTGGGAAGCCGCAGGCAGCTCAGGTGAGGCCCCAGCCCGGCGGTGGCTGCCGACCTTCCATTTCCTTCCCCGCCGACCTTCCGTTTCCTTCCCCGCCCTCCGAAGGAGGTCAGCCCTGCCGTGTGCCGGGCCCGCCCTGGTGTGGAAGGACACAGACTCTGCAGAGCCTCAGGCTCCTGTCCGTGCAGTGGGGGAGGGTCGCACTTGTCAGTTTATGCTCGTCCTTTCACTTATTCACTGGCTGATTGAGTCACTGAACATCATTTAGTGAGCTTTTGCTCACTGCCTGGCGTGGAAGAGGCATGCTTAGCAGATCTAAAGCGTGAGACTTCCCTGGTGGTCTAGTGGCTAAGACTCCATGGTCCCAATGTCAGGGGCCCGGGGTTCGAGCCCTGGTTGGGGAGCTAGCTCCCACGTGTTGCGACGAAGATCAAAAATCCCACGTGTGGCAACTAAGACCTAGCACGGTCAAATAAATAAATAAATAGAAATACTAAAAACAACCAAAGCCCTGTGGAAAGCTTAGCTGTCTGATGGGTGAGTCTTGCTATCTCCAACACTGTCCCTGTGGATCTGGGGCCCTTTCTGGAGTCTCCTGACACATCCCACTTGGCCAAGAGGGGGTTTGGTGCTTTTGTGGGATGTGGAAACAGCCCAAGGACTCCGAGGGCTCTCTGAGCCTCTTCTGCATGGGGCAGACCCTTGGAGACACCTATCCAGTGACGGCAGACAGGGAGATGGAGGCCAGCAATGTGCAGTGACCTGCCCTGCATGATACTGTGTGCCAGGTTTGTAACGGCCCCCAAAGAGGTCCCCGTCCCAATCCCCAGTCCCTGTGCAGGTATCGCCTTTCATGGCCAAAGGAACTTTGAAGATGTGATTCAGGAGCTTCAACTGGGAAGATGATTCTGGTTACTCAGTGGGCCTGATACCCTCCCAAGGATCCTATGAGAAGCAGGCAGGAGGGAGAAAGGGTGCTATGGCAACACGCACAGAGAGATTGGAAGATGCTCCCCCTATGGCTTTGAAGACAGAGGAAGGGGCCACCAGTCATGGGATGCAGGAGGCCTCTTAAAGGTAGAAAAAGTACAAGATGAATTCCTCCCTAGACTCTCCAAAAGGCATGTGGCCCCGCTGACTTCTGGCCTCCAGAACTATAACAGAATAAACTTGTATTTTAAGCCTGTGGCCGTCTGTAGCTACGGGGAACTAGCTTAGGCAGTGAGACCAGGACTGGAAGCCAGGTCTCCTGAAGCTGAGTTTGGCTTTACTATAGCCTGGATCCCTGTCCTACGGGCTTCTGTCCAGGGACTCCTGGAGGGGAGATTGGCTCCGTGCTTTAGGATTAATCTTTCTCTCATGAGGTGGTTGCAACGGTACAAGAATATTATACACATAAGACTGTAGCCTGCCTGGCTCCTCTGTCCATGGGATTCTCCAGGCAAGAATACTGGAGCGGGTTGCCATTCCTTTCTCCCAACCAGGGGATCTTCCCAACCCAGGGACCAAACCTTGGTCTCCTGCATTGCAGGCGGATTCTTTACCATCTCAGCCACCAGCGAAACCCATTATACACATAAATACTATGGAAGAAACAAAATGCCGTGAGTGTCCCCAGTTTTGAAGCCTCTGGTGCATTCAGGACTTTCCCTGAATGTTCAGGGCGCCGTGCTCCATGCAAGTCTCCTCTTTTTCTGGGGACCCCTCCCTCTCCAGAACGAACAGCCTGCCCTCCCACAGAACATAAACTTGCACCGAACATCAACACCAGACAAAGCTCATCAGAAGCAGCTCGGTGATCACTGAGCACAGATGACGGTATAAACATCGGCCAGGCCACAGAATGACCAAACCTCTCCCTTCCCGGCTGCAGGAGTGACTCCTGGAGCCAGGCTCCCCTCCCTGTGGAGAAGGTTTACCAAGATTCCTGATCACAGCACCATCCGCCCTTCCTGAGAAGGTCCAATCTGGGACGCAGACCCACCCATCACCCAGCACACACCCAGCGCCCTGAAGTCCTATCTTTCGAGCGCCCACGGCTCCCAGGCATGTCCTCTCTAGGCGACAAGCGAGCCACTCACCCTGTTTGCCCACTGGGGTGCTCCTGGCCATCTTGCGGGGGGGCTTTGGTAGTGGGGACTCTCTCCCTGGATCACCACAAGACAGCCCCTTCTTCCACCCTCAGACTGAGAGTGACAGGGCAGGACAAGTTGTGAGATGTGGGAGCCGAGCTGAGGCTGCGATGACGGGGCCAGGCTGGCTGGGGGTGGTGGCCCGGCCTGGGCAGTGGGTAGACTCGCCAGGTGGCCAAGAGCTGCAGCCTCCTGGCTCTGCGCCCCCTGGCTCCAGCTCCAGCCCTGGAGGAGAGGTCTGCTCCCAGCCCTGGCCCCAGCTGAAAGCCAGGCCTCCCTCTGCCTGGCTTCAGTCTCTTTGAAGACTTGGCCCAGCTCGCCGGCCACGGTCACAGAGGCCAAGTGTGGTTCAAGTCAAGGCGTGTTTTCCACATGCCTCGTCCGTGTTAGGTTCTGAGTTTGGGCCCAGTTGCAGGAGGGAGCCCTGGGGACCTCTGAGGTGGGGGCAGGCAAACCAGACCTGGAAATCAGCTCTGCCAGCTGGTGGCTGAGGATTGTAACACTGTTGTTGTTCAGTCACTAAGTCGGGTCTGACTCTTGGTGACCCCGTGGACCGCAGTACGCCAGGCTCCCCCGTCCTTCACCGTCGCCTGGAGTTTGCTCAGATTCATGCTATTGAGTCGGAGATGCCATCCAACCGTCTCATCCTTTGCCGCCTGCTTCTTCTTTTGCTCTCAATCTTTCTCAGCATCAGGGTCTTTTCCAATGAGTCAACTGTAATAATGAAAGTCCAGAAAGGGCCCTGGGAACTGGACATAGGGTACCACCTCCTAGGAGTTCAGTGAGAGCTTCCCATCCCTGCCTTCCCACCCCTAGGGCAGAATCAGGCTTGGGACTCTGGACCAACACACATCCTACAGGCTGGAACCTCACACAGGCCTTGGCGCCTGCCTTTGAGGGTCTTGGGCTCAGTCCAGGCACTGAGCCAAGGCAGGGGCTCCTGAGAAGGTGGGCTCCGAGCACCCAGTCTGCCAGCCTTGTGGGCCAGACCCCTCCCCGGGGGAACAGCTCTGACCCACGAGTGCTGTCCCTCTCCCACGTGGATGGGGAGTGAGAAGGAAAACTTGAGGATGAAAAGCTCTGGGCCGAGGCCTTTCACAAGCAGCCAGCCCCCCATCTGTGCCCCTCCCCCCAGCGCACACTCTGAGAAGCTGGCAGCCGGCCCGCTCCCGCATTCAGCCGAGCACCCGGGGCCAGCGAGCAGCCTCAGTGCAGCCCCGCGGTCCTGCCAGGGATGTGTCTTCAATCGCTGCTTTCCGATTTCCCAGAGAGAATAAGTCCGGCTTCTGCAGGAAACCCAGACCCAATTTGAATTTGCCTTGAAAAAGCTCTGCAGAAACAGTGTCTGTGGCCCCTTCCTCCCAGGTCAGCCTTCCTGGGACCGTGCCCCCACCCCCAGTGCAAGCGACCGCGCAGGCCTCAGTTCGGGGGGTGTTGGGAGACGGTGCGGGGTTTCAGGCGGACGGTCGCGTTGCTGGCACACAGACGGGCTGGGCCCTCTAGGACAGCGTGGAGTGAAGGCGGTGACAGTAGACACCTCGTCTCTCTCCTGGCCTTCCGGGAGAAGCCTCAGCCTCCCCACGTCCCTGTGATGTTAGCTGGAAGTTTTCTTCCAGTTTCTTTATTCGGTAGGTGAAGCTCCTTCCTATTACTCTACCGCCAAGAATCAAAAAAATTCTTTTAAATCATGAAGGAGCTTGAGTACATGCTTTTGTGCATCAATTGAAATCATACAATATTGAAAAAACTTTTTTTCTGTGAATGATATGAATCATTGATTTTGACTGTTAAACCAACCTTGCATTTCTGGAAAAAAGCCTGCTTTGTCACAATTTATCATCATTTGTGTATATTGCTGGGTTTGATTTGCTAAAATTGTGTTGAGGATTTTGCACGTGTGTTCACGAGTGGCCCTGGTCTGCAATGTTTTCTTCCCTTTTTGGCTTGTGCCATCGGGCCTGCGGGATCTCAGTTCCCCGACCAAGGATCGCTTTGGGAGCATAGAGTCTTGACCACTGGATGGTGCGGGAAGCCCCTGTCATTTGCTTATGAGGGCCTTGCCAAGTTCTGTTATCGTCATAATTCTGACTTGTTAAAATAAGTTATTATTTTCTTAAGTATGAACGAGTGCAAAGGCTTCCCAGGAGGCTAAGTGGTGTCACCTGCCAATGCAGGAGATGCGGGTTCAACCCCTGGGTCGGGAAGGTCCCTGGAGAAGGAGATGGCAACCCACGCCAGCATTGCTGCCTGGGAAACCTCCCGGACAGAGAAGCCTGGCGGGCTACAGTCCATGGGGTTGCAAAGAGCTGGACACGACTTAGTGACTAAATAACAACAAGAAGCGAGTGCGAAACCTAGAACGGGTCAGCAGACCGGTCTTGCGGTGTCACAGCGAGAGCAAAACCAGGTGACGCACAGGGACGCCCCGCCCGCGGCGCAGCTCAGCCAAGGTTTAGAAGGAACGAACACATGGTTCCTGAATTGAGGGAGGAAGCCAGGCAGAGATACTCTTCTTACAGTTGAGCTAACAGGGCCAGGGAGACCGGGGTAGGTGATACACAAAGGGTCAGAGCATGAGAAACCTAGGGCTTTGAGGCCGTGGACCTTTATCCCGAGTCCACTGTCTCAGGGCCCATGAGATAGATGGCAGAGACTTGGGGAGTGGGGAGTGCTGAAGAGAAATGATCCTGACACTTGTGGAGTGTTGAACCAGCAGGGAAGATTTTATCCAAGACTACTGCAACAGGGAAGAGAGACTAGGCTGACCACTAAATGCAGCAGATGGCTGGGGACTTACAACCGAGAAGGGGGTGAGGGGGTGAGTGGGTGGAAGCTCACTAAGAGACATCAAGGGGAGGGTGTTCCTGCTACAGCTGGGCCGGGCGGGCCCAGGACAGGGCCCAGAGGCGAGGCCTGCTGGGGAAAGCGGCTCAAAGCAGCCTGTCTCGAGGAGGCAGTCTTTGCAGGAGTCCTGTCTCCGCTGCAGAGACAGTAAACCGGGAGAGTGGGAAGCCTGGGCTGGGTGCCTGGGGAGACGCCCGGAGCGACACCCTGGGTGCAGGCCTGGTGCCCTGTAGCCGCAGGCTCCTGGGGCTGGAGCCCAAGGGGCTTTTCTGAGATGCCCACAGTGGATGCAGAGGCGCTTGCTCTTTTTCAAGGCGGGTAACAGTTCCTGTAGGCAGACCCAGCTGGCAGCACTTTAAAGCCTCGTTTACCTTATTCTCAGTCATGGCGTCTCACGTTATTATGTTTTGACCCCACTCCAGTGCTCTTGCCTGGAAAGTCCCATGGACGGAGGAGCCTGGTAGGCTACGGTCCATGGCGTCGCTAGGAGTCGGACACGACTGAGCGACTTCATTTTCACTTTTCCTTTCATGAATTGGAGAAGGAAATGGCAACCCACTCCAGTGTTCTTGCCTGGAGAATCCCAGGGACAGGGAAGCCTGGTGGGCTGCCGTCTATGGGGTCACACCGAGTCGGACACGACTGAAGCGACTTAGCAGCAGCAGCAGCAGCAGAGCTTTACATGTTCCCTTTCGAATTCAAATAGCATAGTCTTCTTATTTAGCACTTGAAGGACCTTATGGGGTTTTAGGTGGGCAGCGATTCCTCCAGGAAACTTCCTTTTCTGCCTCCCTTTTTATCTGGCTCCGCTGTCCTCCTGGCCCAGCTTCTGTCCCCAGGCAATGGACACACGTTCTCCTGGAGAAGGGAAGGGTGAACCCAGAAGCTTTCCTGGGCATCTGTTCCTGGGCTGCTGGAGGCCTCGCACGTTCCCTGTGCCCGGCCTGTCTGCTGGCACGTGTCCTTCAGCTCCTGGCAGTCCCCTCTCACACTTGCCTGTTTATCTGCTGAGAAAGCTCAGGCGGTGTGGTCCAGGCCAGAAGGAGTTGGAGGCTCGAGGGCATCGTTTCTCCTCTGCCAGTCCTCCTGGGGGTGGCCTGGGGCAAGTCACTTGCCTCTTAAGGCAGGGGTCCCCCTACTGTGGGATGGGAAGGGCCTGGGAGGATTGGGGGAACCCAAGACCCAGGGCAGAGATGCCCACTGAACCACCCAGACTCAGCCTGCAGGGGGCTGCATGTTGGGGACCCCCATGTCCTCCCGTGTGCTAAGCAGCTAGAGAGGTGGACTCAGATGGGAAGGTCCTCGGTGATACCAGCAGAAGCCATTCAGGAGAATTCTGAGAGGGGAATGCAGGGACTTCCCTGATGGTGCACTGGCTGAGACTTTGAGCTCCCGATGTAGGGGACAAGGTTCGATCCCAGGTCAGGGAACTAGATTCCACATGGCACAACTAAGACACAGCATAGCCAAATAAATAAATAAAATGCATTTAAAAAAAAGACGGTGTGTGTGGGGGAATTCCCTGGCAGTCCAGGGGTTAGGACTCCATGCTTCCTCTGCATGGGGCATAGGTTGCATCTCTGGTCAGGAAACTAAGATACTGCCTGCCTCGTGGTGTGGCCAGAATAACAGTTAAATGCAAGAGGGGAGTGCAGCGTGAGTTCTGGGCCCCTGACTATTTGTATGGGCAGGGAGAGGGGCTGGCCCCTCCGAGCCAGTCCAGGGAGTCAGGCTTGGAGTTTCAGGAATCTGGGCGGGAAGTTCGTGCTGCTGTGGTGGGGTCGTGGGAGCAGCTTCAGGGGACTGAGGCTGCGAGGATGGTGGAGGGCGTGGCTCTGCTAACCGAGGCCCTCACCCTGGGCTGCCTGTGCCAGGCCTGGGCACCGGGGAGGGCCCTGCCGTGGCCTCCCGTCCCGGGACGGGAGCCCTGTCGGCCTCTTAGTCACCCCCCGAAACCCCCAGACTGAGGGGAGTGAGGCTCTGGATGTGAGGTTGGGCCTTGAGTGCCAACAGCTGGCTTAGGGCTCATCCACTGCAGAGGGCCTCTGGGGGCGTGTGGGGACCCCGGGAGCTCCGGATGCCCTCCGAGGACCTGCCAGGGGGCTGAGAGGTGTACCCTAGAGAAGAGAGTAGCCCGGGGTGGGCCAAGCGAGGAAGCAGGGTCAGCTCAGCGGAAAACTGTGGTCTTCGAAGTCTGTGGCGCCAATACCGGGGATGTGATTAGAAGTGTAGACCCTCAGGAGCCAATGAATCCGGCTTTCTGAATCCGAAGAGTCCAGTGGGGCCACTGCCTGGAAGGTAACGGGTCCTCCTTCCAGGCACACTTGGAGTCTGCAGTCCCTGGGCTGAACGGTAAGCTGATGATTCTTACACAGATATTAAATGAACATGTACCTGTGATTGTATTTATTTCATCAGTTTGTGAGGGGATCAGTTGTTCAGTTGCTAAGTCCTGACACTAAGTCAGACACTGAGCCGTGTCCGACTGTTTGTGACCCCTTGGACCGCAGCCTTCCCTTGG
>SJYF01000590.1:2041087-2051227 GCA_006410515.1 Procapra przewalskii | reverse complement strand
CCATCTCCGCAGACCTTTCCGTTTGGTGTCACGAGGAGGTGGCACCTCCGTACATACACACACAGCACACACAGGCTGGCATGCCTGGCATCTGGGCTGTGGGCACGTGTGAGTGTGTGAAGGCGTCTGTGTCTCAGTGTGGTGTGTGCATGTGAGCACACACGTGCATACCTGGTGTGCGTGCGTGCGTGTGTGCTTGAGCATGCATGCGTGTGGAGCGTCGTGGCAGGGTCAGAGGAGGGAGGAGACGCGGAGGTCCGAGGCCTGGGAGAACAGGAAGTGGCTGTGTGGACCAGGGCTCCGGGGAACACCGCCTTCTTGACCTCAGCTGAGCCTTGGTGCTTCCTGTCCTGGTTTTTATCCCCTCTAGGGGAGTGTGGGGAGGGCGGAATATTCTGGAGCCAGAGGTCAGAGCCCTCCCTGCCCACTCTTTTCTTCTCCCATTTTCTGGCCTGGGGAGAGGGTAGGTGAGGTGAAGGCCTTGGGGTGGTCTGAGTGTGCCCTTGTGACTGATGGTTTCGGGAAGTGGGGTCCGTGCGCCCTTGGAATGGTGTGCCCACCTGCCCCTGCACTTAGGGACAGACCAGGCTCCCTGCATGGCGTTTGGCGACCCCTCCATCCACATCCAGCCCAACTCCCACTGTTCCTTCAGCCTTGAACGTACTGTTCTCTGCTCCTGGACTGCCTCCCTTCAGTGAACACACTGGCCAGCTTCCGGGGGGTGGTGGGGGTGAGCTCAGAGCCCTGGGGGACACGGGCTTGTGCCTGCGGTGGGAGGCGGGAGGCCTGAGGGCCTCCAAGTCTTCGGGAGAGAGCGGCCCCCTGCCTTGCGCAGCACGGACCTGGGAGGGCTGGCCACGCACCACAGCCGCCACTGCGGACGGCGTCTCAGGGGCTCGCCCCAGCCTGGCTTCCGGGACGCAGGTTCAGAGAGGCCCTCAGACACGTGCCCGAGATGCTCCAGGCAGCGTGACGTCACCCGGGGGGGCCCATCACTCCTGTTATCTTCGTCTCCCGTCCCCCGGGGAGTCCCAGGAATGTGCCGAGATGCTCTGCTGGGTCTTCACTCCAGGCTGTTAGAGAGGTGGCCTTTAGGCAGGAAAGTGGCTCCAATGGGCTCCCTTGGGCAGTGGACCCCAGAGCCTCCACTCCCGGCGGCGATGTCCCCACGCGGCCCTCGTCCCTGATGCTGCCGTTAGCGCTGCGGGCTCGGTGCAACACCTCTCATCACGGTTCTGATTCTCAAAATGACTGTTTCCCGAGTCCCCGTTGCATTTATCAGCGCCGCTTTCATTATTATTCCTCTTTGGTGTTCACCTCGAGGCTGCGTGCCGGCTTCCCAGAGAGAGGAGAGAGCTCAGCTGGGGCACTTTGCCCCCAGGGGACCCTTGGCAGAGCCTGGAGACATTCTGGGCCTCCAGGTTGGATAGCGGGGCTCCGGGCACTGTCATGTAGGGGCTGGGGAAGTGGCTGGACATCCTGTGATGCATAGGGCAGCCCTCAACAGGGAACCCTCCAGAGCAGAGTGGAGATGGGGTACTGGCTCACTGCGTCGTCCTGGGGTAGCTTGCTGCCTGCTGGGATGGTGGAACCTAGGGAGCTAGGCTCCCCGGTCCTGTCTGGAGAGTGAGCACTGGGGGGTCATGGTTACACCTCGGCCAAACATCTGGGCTGCTGCTCAGCTTTGCCACTTTCTGCTGTGCTGCGCTGGTTCATTCTGTGTGCCAATGTGCCTGAGTCCTGGGAGTCCCAGTGGCTGAGAGACGTTTCTGGGTGTGTCCAGAGGAGGTTAAAATTTGAAGCAGTGGGCTGAGTAGAGGCGGCGGCCTCGGCAGAGTGGCTGGATGCAAGGCAGAGGAAGGGCAGGTCCTCTCTGCTGGACGCCCACCTTCTGCCCTTGGACATGGCGCCCCTGGTTCTTGGCCCTGGGGCCTGGGCCTCCAGCTTGCAGACTGTGGGCCCTCCCAGTCTGCGTGAGTGCACAGGCCAGTTCCTCACAATATGTTCTAGGTCACTCAGTCGTGTCTGACTCTTTGCGACCCCATGGACTGTAGCCCACCAGGCTCCTCTGTCCATGGCATTCTCCAGGGAAGAATACTGGAGTGGGCTGCCATTTCCTCCTCTAGGGATCTTCCCGACCCAGGGGTCTCTTACATCTTCTGCGTTGGCAGGTGGGTTCTTTACCACTGGTGTCACCTCGGAAGCCCTAAATCAGCCATACATATCCACATATATGAGTTAAAACACAATATTTGTGATTCTCTTTCTGACTTCTCTTTGTATGACAGTCTCTAGGTTCATCCACATCTCTGCGAATGGCACAATTTCATTCCTTTTTTATGTCTAAGTAATATTCTATTGTATATTCAAGAAGCAATGGTTAGAAAGAGACATGAAATAGACTGGTTCAAAATTGGGAAAGGTATACGTTAAGGCTGTATATTTTCACATACTTATTCAACTTGTATGCAGAGTACGTCATGTGAAATGCTGCACTGAATGAAGAACAAGCTGGATTCAAGATTCCTGGAAGAAATATCAACATCCTCAGATATGCAGATGACTCGCACCCTTATGGCAGAAAGTGAAGAGGAGCTTAAGAGCCTCTTGGTGAGGGTGAAAGAGAAGAGTAAAGGCTGGGTTAAGAATCATCATTCAAAAAATGATGATCATGGCATCTGGTCCCATCACTTCATGGTAAGTAGATGGAGAAAAAATGGAAACAGTGACAGATTTTATTTTCTTGGGGTCTAAAATCACTGCAGATGGCAACTATAGCCACAAAATTAAAAGACTTGCTCCTTGGAAGGAAAGCTATGAGAAACCTAGACAGCATGTTAAAAAGCAGAGACATTACTTTGCCGACAAAGGTCTATATCATCAGAGCTATGGTTTTTCCAGTGGTCATGTATGGATGTGAGAGTTGGACCATTAAGAAGTTCAGTTCAGTTCATTTGCTCAGTTGTGTCCGACTCTTTGTAACCCCATGAACCGCAGCACACCAGTCCTCCCTGTCCATCACCAACTCGTGGAGTTCACCCAAACCCATCTTCATTGAGTTGGTGATGCCATCCAACCATCACATCCTCTGTCGTCCTCTTCTCCTCCTGCCCTCAATTTTTCCCAGCATCAAGGTCTTTTCAAATGAGTCAGCTCTTGGCATCAGGTGGCCAAAGTACTGGAGTTTCAGCTTCAACATCAGTCCTACCAATGAACACCCAGGACTGATCTCCTTTAAGATGGACTGGTTGGATCTCTTTGTAGTCCAAGGGACTCTCAAGAGCCTTCTCCAACACCA
This sequence comes from Procapra przewalskii, assembly GCA_006410515.1. Classification (NCBI taxonomy): domain Eukaryota; kingdom Metazoa; phylum Chordata; class Mammalia; order Artiodactyla; family Bovidae; genus Procapra; species Procapra przewalskii. The sequence goes on along the minus strand of SJYF01000590.1, from coordinate 2,047,929 downwards.
CAGTTCAAAAGCATCAATTCTTCAGCTCTCAGCTTTCTTTATAGTCCAACTCTCACATTCATATGTGACCACTGGAAAAACCATAACCTTGACTAGATGGACCTTTGCTGGCAAAGTAATGTCTCTGCTTTTTAATATGCTGTTTAGGTTGGTCATAACTTTTCTTCCAAAGAGCAAGCGTCTTTTAATTTCATGGCTGCAGTCACCATCTGCAGTGATTTTGGAGCCCCAAAATATAAAGTCACCCACTGTTTCCACTGTTTCCCTATCTATTTCCCATGAAGTGATGGGACCAGATGCCATGATCTTAGTTTTCTGAATGTTGAGTTTTAAGCCAACTTTTCCACTCTCCTCTTTCACTTTGGTCAAAAGGCATAGAAGTGCCTCACAGATGGTGCAGAAGCGCTGCCAAGAGGAGCTGCCCCACGTCCAAGGTAAGAGAATCCCAGGTAAGATGGCAGGCACTGAGAGAGGGCATCAGAGGGCAGACAGACTGAAACCATAATCACAGACAACAGGCCGATCTGATCACGTGGACCACAGCCTTGTCTAACTCAGTGAAACTAAGCCATGCCCTGTGGGGCCACCCAACACGAACAGGTCATGGTGGAGAGGTCTGACAGAATGTGGTCCACTGGAGAAGGGAATGGCAAACCACTTCAGTATTCTTGCCTTGAGAGCCCCATGAACAGCATGAAAAAGCAAAAAGATAAGACACTGAAAGATGAACCCCCCAGGTCAGTAGATGCCCAATATGCTACTGGAGATCAGTGGAGAAATAACTCCAGAAAGAATGAAGGGATGGAGCCAAAGCAAAAACAACACCGGTTGTGGATGGGGCTGGTGATAGAAGCAAGGTCTGATGCTGTAAAGAGCAATATTGCATAGGAACCTGGAATGTTAGGTCCATGAATCAAGGCAAATTGGAAGTGGTCAAACAGGAGATGGCAAGGGTGAATGTCAACATTCTAGGAATCAGTGAACTAAGATGGACTGGAATAGGTGAATTTAACTCAGATGACCATTATATCTACTATTGCAGGCAGGAATCCCTTAGAAGAAATGGAGTAGCCATCATGGTTAACCAAAGAGTCCAAAATGGAGTATTTGTATGCACTCTCAAAAAAAGACAGAGTGATCTCTGTTTGTTTCCAAGGCAAAGCATTCAATATCATGGTAATCCAAGCCTATGCCATGACCAGTAACTCTGAAGAAGTTGAAGTTGAACAGTTCTATGAAGACCTACAAGACCTTCTAGAACTAATACCCCCAAAGATGTCCTTTTCATTATAGGGGACTGGAATGCAAAAGTAGGAAGTCAAGAAATACCTGGAGTAATAGGCAAATTTGGCCTTGGAGTACAGAATGAAGCAGGGCAAAGGCTAATAGAGTTTTGCCAAGAGAACGCACTGGTCATAGCAAACACCCTCTTCCAACAACACAAGAGAAGATTCTATACATGGACATCACCAGATGGTCAACATCAAAATCAGATTGATTATATTCTATGCAGCCAAAGACGGAGAAACTGTATACAGTCAGCAAAAACAAGACTGGGAGCTGACTGTGGCTCAGATCATGAACTCCTTGTTGCAAAATTCAGACTGAAATTGAAGAAAGTGGAGAAAACCACTAGACCATTCATGTATGACCTAAATCAAACCCCTTATGCCCATAAAGAAGGCTGAGCATCAAAGAACTGATGCTTTTGAACTGTGGTGCTGGAGAAGACTCTTGAGAGTCCCTTGGACTGCAAGGAGATCCAACCAGTCCATCCTAAAGGAAATCAGTCCTGATGCTGAAGCTGAAACACCAATACTTTGACCAGTTGTTGGGAAGAGCCCATTGGAAAAGACCCTGATGCTGGGAAAGATTGAAGGCAGAGGAGAAGGGCTGATAGAGGATGGGGTGGTTGGATGGCATCGCCAACTGGATGAACGTGAGTCTGAGTAAATGCCAGGAGATGGGGATGGGCAGGGAAGCCTGGGGTGCTGCAGTCCATGGGGTCGCAGAGAGTCAGACACGACTTGGCGGCAGAACAGCACCCACAGTGTTCCACTGTATCTGTGTGCTGCGCCTTTAGCCATTCCTCTGTGGCTGGACATTTAGGTTGCTTCCATGTCCTGTTGTAAATAAGCTAGTGTAAGTAGTGCTGCTGAGATCTCCTTCCTTAAAATTTATTTTCACTTATTCATTTTTAAAATTTCATTGAAGCACAAACTGCACACACGTCTCCTCCCCCACCAGTGCCTTTCCTGCCTAGGTGAGCTGCTGCAGCTTCTACCACTGTGGAAAGTTCTGTCTGTTCCCACTTTATACAACTGGAGTCACGCAGCAGAGTCCTTTCTGTGGGATTTCTTTTGTTCATCTCTATGTTCAAAAGACCTGCCCTTTTTCTTTACCTTAGTGGTTCTTTTTTCCCTTTTGCAGTGGTAATCTATGGCGTGAGAATACCATAAATATTCATCCATCTCCCATGGATGCACATTGGGCTTGTTTTCAGGTTTTGGCTGTTTTGAAAAAAAAAAAAAAAGAGGCTATGAATATTCTTATGTATACCTTTTGCTGGGCATATGATCCCATCACTATGGGGGCTTATATTTAGGAGGGGAATTGCCGGGTCATAGAGTAGAATTTTATTTAGCTTTAGAAGATACCCCAACCCTTTCTGTAAAGGGTTTATTTTTATAGAGCCATTTTTGATTTACAGTAAAATTAAGAAGGTAGCACAGAGAGTTCCCACGATCCTGGCATCCAATTTCCTCTACAATTAGCGGCTTACATCAGCATGGTGCATTTGTTCCAGTTAATGAACCAGCATTGATAACGGTCTCATTAACTAAGTCCATTCTTTACTTCAGTTTTCTTTGTTTTCCCCTCGTGTCTTTTTTCTGTTCCAGGACTCCATCCAGGACACGGCGTCACATGCAGCCGTCATGTCTCCTCAGGCTCCTCTGGGCTGTGGCAGCTTTTGTTTTGGCCCTTTTTTAAACTGTTACTTTAAAAATCGAGGTGACTGTAGACTCACATGTAAGGAGCAATACAGAGAGACCCGTCTACGTTATGCTCTGTTTCCCCCAATGTTAATGTTTTGCAAGAGCGAGATACCAAAATGAGGATGTTGGCATTGACCTTCTCCATTGCTTTTTTTTTTTTTTAATTGTGCTGGGTCTTTGTTGCAGTGTGTAGGCTTTCACTAATTGTGGAGCAAGGGCTTAGTTACTCTGAGGCGTGTGGGATCTTAGTTCCTGGACCAAGGATCAAACCTGAGTTCCCAGCATTTCAAGGGATTTTCAACCACTGGACCACCAGGGAAGTCCTCTTCCTTGGATCTTATTTGGATGTCCCGATTTTACTCACACTCATTTGTGTGTATGTAAGTTCTGTACAAGTGAATCATCTGTGTGGGTGCCCACCCCACTGCCACAGCCAAGACACCCAATAAACATTCTTAGCATCACAAGGGTATTCCAGGTTCCCCCTTTCATAGACACAGCCCCTTCCCCCAATCCTTGATCCCTGAACTCACTGCCTTGCCATCCAAATCCAAAATTATGTCATTTCAGCATGTTTAAATGGAGCCACACAGTATGCAGTCTTTGGGGATTGCTTTTTTTTTCACTCAGCAGAATTTTCTGGAGATCCTTCCTAGCCATTTCCTGTTCCACCAGTTCCTTCCTCTCTACTGCTGAATAGAATTCCCTGGGGCGGACGAACCTGTTTGTTTGATCCTTCATCTATGGAAGAACATCTGGGCTGATTCCGGTTTTTTTGGTCACTACAAATAAAGCTGCTGTGAACATTTATGGATAGGTTTTTGTGCAAATGCAACTTTTCATTTCTCAGAGATAAATGCCCAGGAATGCAATTGCTGAGTTATGCAGAAGTTGCATTTTAGGTTTTGCCCAACTGTTTTCCAGAGCAGCGGTGCTGCGACATTTGCACCAGTACCACCTGCGGGGTCCAGTTTCTTCACATCCTCGCCAGCATTTGGAGTTGTCAGTATTTTTAATTTTAGCCATTCTGATAGGTGTACATGAGAGGTGCAGTCCTGAGTTACTCACCTAACTTCTCTGGGTCTAATTTCCCCATCATAAGCTAACTGACAGGGCTATTGTGAGTCCTAAACGTGTAAACACAGGTCAAGAACTTAAAGCAACATCTGGTATGTCGTCAGTGCTCAAAATACTTTTGTTATTGTTATTAAATTGGTCTATATGAAATTGCTGACATAATGACCATTTTTGGCCTATAAAATGGCAATTTTATATGATTCACCTACTATTATTTTAGGCAGATTTTCAGATTAGAACTGTCTGGCAGAGTAGAAGAAAGTGCACTCATCTTCTCCTGTGAGAACTCCAAACTTACAACTCATGCTGTTGAACAACTGTTGACAGGAGAATGTTGGATCCCAGAAAAAAAATATGCTCCATGTCCAGGGGCAAAGGAGAAGCTCCAGCAAGATGGTGGGAGGGGCAAAACTGCCTGTAGAATCAAACCCCATACCCACCAGAGACGCTCGGAGGGTCAAACAAAACCTTGTTCACACCAGGAGACTCCACAGAGACTGAGGCAGACCTGCCTTTGTGTGTCTCCTGTGGGGGTATGGTCAGCAGTGGCCTGCCACAGGGGCAGGGGCTCTGGGTGCAGCAGACCTGGGTATGGCATAAGCCCTCTTGGAGGAGGTCACCATTAACCCCACCGTAGAGCCACCAGAACTTACACAGAACTGGGCAAACAGACTTTTGGAGGGCACAAGCAGAACCTTGTGCACCAGGACCCAGGAGAAAGGAGCAGAGACCTCCAACAGACTGACCCAGACTTGCCCGTGAGGGTCCAGGCGTCTCTGGCAGAGGCATGGGTTGGCGGTGGCCTGCTGCAGGGTCGGGGGCACTGAGTGTGGCAGTGTGTGCTTGGGACCTTTTGAAGGAGGTCACCATTATCTTCATTACCTCCACCACAGTTTGGCCTCAGGTCAAACAACAGGGAAGGAACACAGCCCTGCCCATCAACAGAGAATTGGATGGAAGATTTACTGAGCATAGCTCCGCCCATCAGAATAAGACCCAGTTTACCCCTCAGTCAGTCTTTCCCATCAGGAAGCTTCCATAAGTCTTTTATCCTTCTCCATCAGAGGACAGATAGACTGAAAACCACAATCACAGAAAACTAGCCAGTCTGATCACATGGACTACAGCTTTGTTTAACTCAGTGAAACCAAGAGCTGTTCCATTTAGGGCCACCCAAGACGGATGCGTCATGGTGGAGAGGCCTGACGAAACGCGGTCCCCTGGAGAAGGGAATGGCAAACCACTTCAGTAGTCTTGCCTTGAGAACCCCATGAACAGCATGAAAAGGCAAAATGATAGGTCACTGAAAGATGAACTCCCCAGGTCGGTAGGTGCCCAATATGCTACTGGAGATCAGTGGAGAAATAACTCCAAAAAGGATGAAGGGATGGAGCCAAAGCAAAAACAATACCCAGTTGTGAAAGGGGCTGGTGACAGAAGCAAGGTCCAATGCTATAAAAAGCAATATTGCACAGGAACCTGGAATGTTAGGTCCATGAATCAAGGAAAATTGGAAGTGGTCAAACAGGAGATGGCAAGAGTGAACGTCGACATTCTAGGAATCAGCGAACTAAAATGGACTAGAATGGGTGAATTTAATTCAGATGACCATTATTTCTATTACTGTGGGCAGGAATCCCTGAGAAGAAATGGAGTAGCCATCATGGTCAACAAAAGAGTCCCAAATGCAGTACTTGGATGCAATCTCAAAAAAAAGACAGAATGATCTCTATTCATTTCCAAGGCAAACCACTCAATAGCACAGTAATCTAAGTCTATGTCCCTATCAGTAATGCTGAAGAAGCTGAAGTTGAATGGTTCTATGAAGACCTATAAGACCTTCTAGAATTAACACCCCCAAAAGATGTCCATTTCATTATAGGGGACTGGAATGCAAAAGTAGGAAGTCAAGAGATACCTGGAGTAACAGCAAATTTGGCCTTGGAATGCAGAATGAAGCAGGGCAAAGACTAATAGCGTTTTATCAAGAGAATGCACTGTACATAGCAAACACCCTCTTCCAACAACACAAGAGAAGACTACACATGGACATCACCATATGGTCAATACTGAAATCTGATTGATTATATTATATTCTTTGCAGCCAAAGATGGAGAAGCTCTATACAGTCGACAAAAGCAAGACCAGGAGCTGAGTGTGGCTCAGATCATGAACTCCTTATTACCAAATTCAGACTGAAATTGGAGAAAGTAGTGAAAGAAAGTAGTGGAAACCACTAGACCGTTCAGGTATGACCTAAATCAAATCTCTAATGATTATACAGTGGAAGTGAGAAATATAGTCAAGGGATTAGATCTGATAAACAGAGTGCCTGATGAACTATGCACGGAGGCTAGGAGGTTCGTAGGTTCGTGACATTGTACAGGAGGCAGGGATCAAGACCATCCCCAAGGAAAAGAAATGCGAAAAAGCAAAATGATTGTCTGAGGAGGCTTTACAAATAGCTGAGAAAAGAAGAGAAGCGAAAGACAAGGGAGAAAAGATATACCCATTTGAATGCAGAGTTCCAAAGAATAGCAAGGAGAGGTAAGAAAGCCTTCCTCAGCAATCAATACAAGGAAACAGAGGAAAACAATAAAATGGGAAAGAAAGGACAGAAACGGTATGGACCTAACAGAAGCAGAAGATATTAAGAAGAGGTGGCAAGAATACACAGAAGAACTGTACAAAAAAGATCTTCAGGACCCAGATAATCACAATGGTGTGATCACTCACCTAGAGCCAGACATCCTGGAATGTGAAGTCAAG
>SJYF01000590.1:1983429-2003343 GCA_006410515.1 Procapra przewalskii | reverse complement strand
TCCTGGAGGCTCAGTGCCATCCCCCAGGCTCTGCAGCCTGGTCCAGACCCTCTTGGCGTCCCTCCTCCACCCCCTGCCCCAGCCCCTTCCAGTCCTGATTCCCGTGCCCTTCTCCCCTGATGCGCTTCAGAAGGAGCTGCTATTTTTAGCGTCTCCAATCAGGCCGGGCATCGGGGCTGACTATTGTTGGCATTTAGTGTCGTCAGTACCCGACACTCAGGAACTGATGTCACCTTCAGAAAGGGATGAGATCATCAGCCCAGAGGCCCACGGTCATGTTTCCATGAGGCTCAGCCGAACGTGGGGCCTCCCTCCCAGCCCCCAGCCTGGGCTGAGGGCAGCAGCCCTGAGGGTCAGGGCAAGGTCGGGAGTGAGGAGCAGGCTGGGATGGGTGAGCGGTGAGCATCTGCCACGGGCATCTCACTCAGCTCTTCTGTGAGCAGCTTACATGTTCTGGACGGTGATTGACACACATCTCTGCCCACCAGCAAGCCTGCCCCCAGCTCTGGGGCCGCCCCAGGTTTCCTCTGGGGAGTCGGCTCTCCTGCATATAACGCCATGCTGACCCCTGGTCCCCTGTGCTCTTATGGGAGCTGGCATGTCACCTGGGCCAGTGTGGGGTCAGGAGCCCCATCCCTCCAGGTCCAGTGGCTGACTCAGGAATGGGCAGATGGCCCAAGCAGAATGTGGAAATATCCACGCTCCACTTTAGACAGAAGTTGTTTTGTGGCTGGAATGGCCATATGCCCACCGAAACATAGATACTATCAGGCCCCCTTGCTGCTAAGAGAGACCATGCGATGTAAAAGGAGCCTGCTGGCACGCTTTCCCACCTAAGGGGATGGTCTCGGCCAGCACAAACCCTTCTTCCCGCCTAGAATGCAGAATGGGTGCCCAAAGCGGGAGCAGCCATGTTGCAGCCATGAGGTTAAGAGCTGTATCTCTGATGGCAGGACAGAGCAGGGGCCGTCCCTTCTGGAGACGGGGGCCTAGACACACACACGGGCAGCTGCCTCTTCTTCTAATCTCGCTAAAATGATGGAGAAGTCACGCTAAAGGCATCACTCTCAAGTACAGAGCGAGAAGGCGAGGGGACCAGAGCAGTGATCTGGGAGCTGGAAAACTGGTGGGTGAGCGGTGATCCGCTAGGCAGGCCGGAGGGCAGTGTGGAAAGCTGAGGGGCAGCCAGGGCCTCAGCAGCTGGTGCCACCAAACCTCCCTGGAAGCGAGCAGAGGAGGACTGTTGGAAACAAAAGCACTCAGCCTCCCGCCTCTGCTGGCATGCTGGGTGATTGCCCGTCCTCAGCCCAGAAGGAAACCCGGGATTTATTTCCGAGAGGGGATTGTCTTAGCTCAGGAGGCCATAACAAAGCCACAGGCTGGTGGCTTATAAACCACAGGTATCTATTTCTCTCTGTTCTGGAGGCTGAAAGTCCGAGATCGAGGGCCAGCATGGTCATGCTCTGCGAGGGCCCTTTCTGCGATTCATGGCCACTGGCCTCACTGCATCATCATGTCGTGGGATGGGGGAGGATCTCTCTAAGGCCTCTTTGATAAAAGGCGTTAATTCCATTCGTGAGGACCCCACTTTCACGACCTAACTGCCTTCCAAAGGCCCCACCTCCTCACAGCATCGCATCAGGCATTAAGGTTTCAACATATGAATTTTACAGGGGGGCAAACATTCAGACCACAGTGAGGGTGGGGTTTTCTGGCACATGTGGGGATGGGGTCCACATGAAAGCAGGGGGCACCATGAGTATTGAGACCTCTCTCCCTGCTCCTTCCTGAAGCTGCTGGAAAACTGGCAACTGGGTTCTATCCCAGCAGACAGGAGGTGAGAGAGCATTGCAGTGGACTTGAACTTTCCAGGGGGGAAGATCCAATGCTCTGACCCTGGATACTCACCAAGGAGAGTCTCCCCAAGAAGACGTCCCCGCCAGATAGTCCCTGAAGACCGCAGTCGGCTGACGCCACCCAAGGGTTCAGTGCTTGCAATCAGATCTTTCTCTCTCTTTCTTTCTCTCCCTCCCTCTCTTCCTTTTCTCTCTCTCTCCCTCCCCTTCCTTTTTTCCTTCTTTCTCCGCTCCCTCCCTCTTTCTATGAAGTTAATGTAAACTTGTCTGACGAGCTTTGCAAACATACGCATCCACACGACACGTCTTGAGGTGTCAAACCGTCACACCAGCCCCTCTCGTCTCCGTCACTGTTAGTCCCGGGTCCCAGCACTCATCACCCTTCCCGCCCCGGGAGCCCCTGCTCTGAGCTCTGACATCAGTGAGCTCTGCCTGCTCCAGACCATCACGGAAGTGGACCATGTGCCACGCACTCTCCTGCAGCACTTTCCTTACAATGCTTTTGAGCGTCACCAACCTTGTCACAAGTGTTCACTCTTTTTATGGCTGAATAGTGTCCCCCTGTTTGGGTGTAACACGCTCGATTGGCCTGTTCTCTGGCTGGTGGATATTTCAGTTGATGGCCTCTTTGGGCTGTTTACAAACAAGCATCTATGGACGTTCTTGTACGAGTCTCTATGTGGACACACGCCTCCAGTTTCTAACTGGACAAATGACTAGAAGAGGAAGTAGGGGTCACAGGCCAAGTGTGATCACGAGAAATGGTCGTGCTGAGTTTTGCTGACATGCTCAGGGAATAAGGGGTCCTTGTATAAAAATCAGATGCGGTAAAACAAAGACATTCAGAGAACTAAAGAGTTCATAGAAAATAAAGATAATGCAGCAGAAATGAGAAACTCAGCAGACAAGTTAGAAACTGAACAAGATCCAGTCTCATAGAAAGCAGAGCAATAAGCTTATCATTGCCCCATCACTTATTCACATCTTCCTTTTCATCTCCCAGAAAAGTCTTCCAGTTTTCTTTGGACAGTCCGTGCCCACAGTTTGCTAAGCTCACGATTAAGTATTTAATACTTTTCCTTGCAATTGTCAGCAGGATCTTCTTTCTGGCTTTATTTTTTTCTCCAGAATGCTGCTAATCCCCGCACTTTTATTTTGGTTTTATCTTCTTCTGAAAGTTTAAAGCCTCTTTCTTTTTTTTTTTTTGAAATTTCTCTGATTATACAACAGTCTTTGAAACTATCAGGAAAAGCATGAATTCTCCCTGAGTCCCCTCATTAAATACACAAGCATGCTCAGTCATGTGCGACTCTTTACAAGCCCCTGGACTGCAGCCCGCCAGGCTCCTCTCTATGGGATTCTCCAGGCAAGAATACTGGAGTGGGTTGCCGTTTCCTTCTCCAGGGGATCTTCCCGACCCAGGGATCAAACCCACGTCCCTTAGGTCTCCTGCACTGGCAGGCAGGTTCTCTACCACTAGGGCCACCTGAGAAGCCCTCCAAACATCAGAACGCAGAGCAAAGTAAGACACAGAAATAGAAAGGGGAAGAGACCGTGACACCAGAGGCAAGCCCAGGAAGTAAAGATCCAAACACTGAAGCTCCACACAGAGATGACAGAGAGGGCAGAGGGAGAAAGGATCAAAGAAACAATTCAAGTTTCCACTTGCTGAGATCACCATGCGCCCAGAAAACTGATGAAAACAGGCCCGCACCAACATATATTCCCTTGACCTTTCGGAGTGTCCAGGACAAAGACATAAACCCAGGGCAGGGAGGAAGCTTCACGCCAAGGGTCAGGATGGAGTCTGGGTCACCTTCTCAAGGGCAAGTTCAGGGGTGCGGTGAGCACAGGGATCCCGCCGGGCCCTCTGCCCGGGGTGCTGAAAGTTGCTCTGCTGTTGCCTCGGTCAACACGACCCCCTTCCCCAGTAGTCTGATTAGAACTGGCTTGAAGAGGACAGTTTTCTAGAAGTGGGAGGCACAAGAAGAGCAGCTTTCCTTTCTGAGCATCTTTGCGGCCAGGGATTACGACACATGTGCAGAGACGCCAGCCAGTTCTGTCTCTTCGTATTCAGACTCTCTCTTCTTCTCCCGCCGGCCCTGCTGACCCCCAGCAGCCCCAGGCCTGTCCCCAAAGGCCACAGCTTCCCACAGACCTCACAGACTGTCCCTCTAAGCCCTCTCATTTGCTCCCGTTTTGGTGGCGGGACACACCTGGCCCCAGGTGCCCCTGTGAGTTCTTGTCCCCTGCCCCCTGCTTCAGGAGGCTGGTCACCCGCCCTCTTCTGATCCTCCCCAGACCCCTCTAGATTCCTGTCCCAGCCCCTCCTACAACTGTGCAGCTTCCTGTTGCTAGATTAGATCCTCCTTTGCTCTCTGACCAATTGCTGTCAGATACAATTTTGACACCTGAAGTGATTCCAGAAACATATGCGTAGAGATGGAATTGGTTTTCTAACCTGATCAGAAGTGCAAAGCTATAGTCTCCCTTTCTTCTCATCCATTAGTTGCGTGAAACGGTCACTGACCATTTCAGTGACAGGTGCGGGCTCCCACACCTGACAATCCCAGTAGTACTTGTCACTGAAAAATGATGAAATGCAAACAAGAAAAGAGGGTGTCTTCTGTGCATTTGAAGCTTCAATAAAGGTAAGGCACTCAAATTGTGCTGCAAAAGAGTTGGGAGGAAATCTGAAATCCAGATGGAATTCTGTACTCTGAATGTTCAGATGTATCTTAAAACTTTGCCCTTAATAAGAAACCTAAACTAGAAACTAGAAAATTCCCCAGGAGTTTGGTTTTCACAATAAACGCTCCCAGAAATGCCAATCAGAGTTAATGCCGACTGTAACCAAAGAGGCCCCATATCAAAAAGATACGTCATTAGACATTTTCAGTTTGAAATAAGATGATTGTGGTTACATACGTGTCATTTGCCTTGAAAAATGGAGGCAAAATTCACACAGAGTAGCATCAACCATTTTGAAGTATTCAGTGGAATGGCAGCTAGTGGATAGTGGAATCCACACACATGCTGTGCAACTTTCTAGTTTCCAAACACTTCAGCACCCACCCCAGAAGAATCTATGCATAATTTAAAACTGATTCTCTGCTTTGCAGTAACTTTTTGAGTGGCAGACACTGGTGGAGAGGACTGGGTGCTGGGGAGGGAGGCTCTGGCTTTGAGCAGCTCCTTGTCTCTCCACGTGGTGAATCTTCTGAAGCATGAAGTCACTAGACACGGGGGTGCAGAGTTGGGAGGTGGAAGGAGAGGTGGACCCTATCGACAGCTTGAGAGCTTCTGGGTCAAGCTGTGCCTGAAGCTGGGTTCAGGCCTGGGGATTCTGCATTGCAGGAGCCTGTAAGGTCTCTGGTTTGCTGCTAAGTGTGAGTTGGGTTTTCCCACCCGACCTGTAACAGACACGATCCCACTGAACCCTTGCAGCGATGGGTGCACTGTCTTCTGAGCTCTAGTCTATTGACCTGGGCGGTGAGGCTCAGAGAGGAGTCAGACGTTGAGTCTTTCTGCCTCTTCCTGCTCCTACCTGTCTCCACGACCCTCAGATATGAGGGAGGAGGGGGCTGGGTGAGCCAGGCTCTCTCTGTCCAGAGGCTTGGGACCCTCCCCTTGACCACCTCTCTGCTCTCCTATCTGTGCAGAAGCCCCTCGCTGAGAGGAGCAGGCAGGGGTCCTCACTGGGGTTAGAAGCCTGCAGAACCATCAGCCTTCATTTTTCATAATGCCACTCAAAATGCCCCCACAAAGGCATTTTCTTTGCCATTTGCGTGGGATATCAAATTTCCTCCGTGTTGAATTTTCTCCCCATTGAATTTTCTCTATAAGCCTCTGAGGCAGCTCAGCTTCCCAACTCCACGCCTGCATAGGCCTCTATGTGACCTTGAGCAGGTTCATTAACTTCTCTACGCTCCACATCTCCCATCTACAAAATTTAGTGGCTGAACTACACCAGCTCCAGCCAACAGAAACATAAACGTGAGCCACATAGGTAGTTTACAATTTCCTGGTAACCACATTTAAGAAGAAAAAAGAAGCAGGTAAAGTGTTTTAATAACAGATTTTATTTAACTCCATCTATCCGAAATATTTTTATGGCATGTCATCAATATGTGTTGTTAATGAGATAGTTCACAATGTTTTTTTGGTATGGCATCTTCAAAATCTAGTTATGTATTTTAGAGTCACCACACAAGTCTTGGATGGTTCTGGACTAGGCTAGGTTTCAAACTTTCAATTCTGTGTTTTAAGCCACTGGCCCCTTTCCCCAGTGAGACTCTGCTCTGTGTCCCATCCTGTAAATGGACAAAGGGAGGTTTCTCTGGTTGTTTCAGGACCTTGTTGATCCTTATGCCCGACACACTGCCCCTTCCTTGCTTACTACCTACTTCCGCCAGCCCTCAGTTCAGTTCAGTTCAGTCGTTCAGTCGTGTCCGACTCTCTGTGACCCCATGGACTGCAGCACGCCAGGCCTCCCTGTCCATCGCCAACTCCCGGAGCTTGCTCAAACTCGTGTCCATTGAGTCAGTGATGCCATCCAACCACCTCATCTTCTGTCGTCCCCTTCTCCTCCTGCCCTCAATCTTTCCCAGCATCAGGGTCTTTCCTAGTGAATCAGTTCTTCCCATCAGGAGGCCAAAGTATTGGAGTTTCAGCTTCAACATCAGTCCTTCCAATGAACACCCAGGACTGATTTCCTTTAGGATGGACTGGTTAGATCTCCTTGCAGTCAAGGGACTCTCAAGAGTCTCCTCCAGCACCACAGTTCAAAAGCATCAGTTCTTTGGCCCTCAGCTTTCTTCAGTCCAACTCTCACACCCATACCTGACTCCTGAAAAAACCATAGCTTTGGCTAGACAGACCTTTCTTGCAAAGTAAACCCTATTTGGAGTTGACTGTTCTAAGTAATCCCTGGGGATTCTCATTATTTTGGCCATAGCTGACAGTCAGATGTAGAGAAAGGCTTTGAGTTTTCCCCCAGGATCCATGCTGCCAACTCCAGAGCCCCTGGAAATCCATTTTCCTGCGTTCATTCATGGCCTCAGTCAGCCCGGGAGAGGTTATGCTGCAGTAATAGCAAGCTCTCAGACCTCATTGGCTTCACACAGAGTTTACTTCTTCCTTGTGAGAAGTTTAATGTGAGTTCGTAGCCTTCCTGGGCGGTGTCCTCCACACAGTGACTCAGGCAACCAGGCTGCTTATATCTTCAACACGTGCTCTTGGTGCAGGGAAAGAGACGGGGAGCATTACCCTGGACGCGCGGTTTTGTAGCCATTCCACCAGCCAGAACATAGGAATGAGAGCCCAGCTGAGTGCAGGCTATGGTCCTCCTGGGAGCCCAGGGGAGGAAATGATGCTTTCAGCTTTGAGCCAGTCCCTTCCTGCTTCAGCGCGTGTGCTCACCTGCTTCCTCTGCTTGAAATGCTCTTACTTCCTTTACAGTCTTTTTGTTTGCTTGTTTGTTTTGAGTATCTATTTATTTGGCTGCATCAGGTCTTAGTTGTGGCACACGGGGGTCTTTGTGGAGTCACGTGGCATCTTTGGCTTCAGTGCGGGGTTTCTCTAGTTGTGGCTCAAACACTCAACTGCTCCATGGCACGTAGGCTCTTCATTCCCTGACCAGGGATCGAACTTGCATCCTCTGCCTTGGTCTACTCTTAACCAATGGACCACCAGGGGAGTCCCCTCCCTTCAGTTTGAATTATGTTCTGATGACCTTGGGTAGATGAGCTGAGCTTCCCTGGATAGATTAGAGGGTAAAGAATCTGCCTGCAATGTGGGAGATCTGGGTTCAGTCTCTGGGTCAGGAAGATCCCCTGGAGAAGGAAATGGCAACCCACCCCAGTATTCTTGCCTGGAGAATCCCATGGACAGAGGAGCCTGGCGGGCTACAGTCCATGAGGTCGCAAAGAGCCAGACGCGACTGAGTGAGTCACAGTTTTCTGATGACTTCAGTTCCAATGCTACTTCAGGAAGCGCAGAGGGGAGCCCCTTCAGGGCCAGGGCGGAGCACTAGGTGGCGGGGGTCATGCAGGCCTGGCCCCCCACAGAAGGGAGCTCAGGTTTCATCCATGACCTGCTACCATTGTGCTGAAATGGAACAGTTCTCAGCCAGGCAGGGAGAGGACAGAATTTGCATTTGAGCACAACCTCCTGGGCGGCCTCGTAGATGGAGCACTGATAATGACACTTCTATTTTTAAGAAAGGCCAGCTCCCTTGGTGGTGCCCTGAGGAAAGGGCAACCCTGCAAGACACCACTCTGATGAATAATCTCGTCTCCATCGAAATATTTTATCAACGTTCCATGTAAGAGGCTTATACATTATTCAGTCTCACAGCTGTCTCGGCAGAGGGGACCCTGGCTGTTCCCTAATGAGCAGCCAAGGGCTGGGGAGTGGGCTGGGGCTACAGCCTTTGAATTTTCTCTGCATCTGAGCCAACTTTTCAAGCCCCACCATTTCCAAAACCAAACCACCTCCTCCATGTCCACAAAACTTGAATGTGGACTGTCAGTAATCTGGGGGACACAGGGCTGGCTTCTGGGGACAAAGAGATGAGCCAAGACACCATTGTGAGCTGTCCCCATGTGGCAAGGAGACCAACAGGCAGTTGGGAGGAAGGAAGGTTCTCAGGAACAAAGGGGCTGTGGGAACCCAGGTCTGGAATGGCTGCCTGGGGTGATAAGAAAGGTGATTTGGGGTTTTGAAGGATGAGTAGGAGTTCACCAAGGGGAGGTGGTGGGTGAAGGTCATCCTTGCCTCCGGAAGGCTGTGAGAGCACAGAGGCCAATGTGGGTGGGTCCTGGGAGTCAGGGACGTGACAGCCTCCTGCTTAAGGAGCACTGTGCATGCCCATTTTATAGATGAGCAAACTGAGGCTCCAAGAGGTGAAATTACTTGCCCAAGGTCAGGTGTTTGGTAAGTGGCAGGGTGGTGATTCAAATCCAGATCAGTCTTAAGCCGAAGCCTGTGCTGGCTTAAGGGATCCAGGACCCCAGGGTTCACGTACTGGGAACGGGGCCACTTCAAAGAGCCAAGCTCACCCCACCTTGTTGGTGGGCACGTGGATTCTACCCTAGCCTGTTCAGGCTCAGAGCAGAGACCATGGCTCAGAGGCTGCCCTGTGTCTGATGGGGAAAGGCTGACCCTGAGAAGGTCCCAGAGCTGGAGGGGTACCACCCTGGGCAGAGCTGAAACAAGGGGGCATGAGGGGGCATGAGGCTGCACGGTCATGGGCATCAGGGAGGGCACAGGCTGGCTCCTGTGCCAAGGTGGGTAAAGGGCTGTGGCCGATGCCCCCGCCCGCCCCTCGGCACCAGAGCGCTGGGCCCTTCTCAGCGGGGGTGAGCGTGTTGGCCTCCGCATCCCGTTCCCCTTAGATCATCTACAGAGTGAAGTGCTAGAATCTCTGCTGTTTTGGGCCACAAAGGATCTGAGCCTGGTGGAGCGTTTGTGTTTCCAGAATGGCCTAGTTTTTATGGGAAAATCCCCGCGAGGCTGCTGCTCTGAGGGCTGACACTTCTGGGCCGACGGGGGACGCCATCCTGGTGGCCTGGGCCCTGGGGGCTCTCGCTGGCGTCTGCCTCCCCCTCCTTCCCTCTAGTACCCGTGCCACTCTGTGCCACGCTCTGAGACGCTAAGAAAACTCAGAGCTGGTCCCTGGCCTTGGCCCTCTGCGGGCCTCCAGCCCTGGGAATGTGCCCTGACCTGTTCGATCTTAGTGGCCTTGCCGCTGGGGAAAGCAGAGGGGCTGGCAGGCAATGAGCGCCAGAGGGTGGTCCACACTGGGTTCAAGGACGGGGCTGGGAGCCCTGGGGTGGTGCCTGGGATCAGGAGGGGGCATCTGAGGAGATCTAGGGCCTGAGGGCTTCCCAGGTGGCACTAGTGGTAAAGAACCTGCCTGCCAATGCAGGAGATGTGAGAGATGCAGGTTTGATCCCTGGGTCGGGAAGATCTCCTGGAGGAGGGCACGGCAACCCACTCCAGTGTTCTTGCCTGGAGAATCCCATGGACAGAGGAGCCTGGCGACTTAGAACAGGCACAAGGAGCTGTAGCCAGGCAGTGGGTTGGGAGGCAGGCAGAGAGGTCAGCCCAGGCCAGGGCAGGGAGGCTGGGCCAGGGCGGGCTCGTGGGTGTTACAGGGAGTAGAGTCCAGTTGGGCTGGGTCAGCCAGAGCTGGGCCTGGGCGGGGCTGGGCGGCTGGGCTCAGGGGAGGAGGAGGCTCTGACAGCTTGCCTGGCAGGGCTGGGATCTAGTTTCTCCCAGTGAGTGACCTAACCCCTCTGGGTCTCCACTGCTCCATCTGTGACCTAGGGACAGTGGTTCTGCCCATCTCATGGGGTGACTTGGCACATCAGACACATGGGAATGCTGTCTGCATGCAGCAGGTGGTCCCCTGAGGTGAACTCTTGCCCTTCTTGTCATCATTCTTCAGAGGACAGTCCTGCCTGGTCAGGAGCTCGGAGGCTGTGTTTTGGAGCTGGGGCTGGGGTGGCCGATGGCTGCTCAGCTCTGAGAGCATCACACCTGTGGGTATTGTGTGATGGCGCCATCCTTCCTTCTCTCCACACTCTTTCTGACCTTCTGCCCTAGATACGCAGAGGTGAACCAGGCTGGATGGGGCTGGGTGGGGGGACAGGAAGGTGGACACAGAAGGTTGAGGGTGGGGGAGCAGCAATCTCCTGGGACCTTCTGGAAGCCTCTCTAGAAGATGTCAGGTCTGAACTGAGTTGTGGGGCTGAGCAGGTTAGCCCGCTGGACCAGTGGAGACAGAGCGGCAGGTGCAAAGGCCCGGGGGCACATCCTGGTTGCCCTTGCGTCTGATAGCACGTGCGAGCATGCTAAGTCGGTTTAGCCGTGTCTGACTCTTTGCGACCCTATGGACTGCAGCCCACCAGGCTCCTCTGTCCATGGGGATTCTCCAGGCAAGAACACTGGAGTGGGTGGCCACACCCTCCTCGGGGGTCTTCTGGTCTTAGGGCTCGAGCCTGCGTCTCTTATGTCTCCGCCGTCGACAGTCGGGTTCTTTACCACTAGCCACTGCCACCAGTGTTCAAACCCTTGTTCTGCCGCTTACTAGACAAGCAACACCGGACACGAGACTCCTGCTCTCTGCGCCTCAGTTTCCTTGCAAGCGAGAAGGGAGCAAGGAGCAGCACTTCTTACCTGTTGGCGTTGTGGGAGAGGTAAGTGATGCGTGTACAGGGCTCTGAGCAGGGCCTGCAAGTGCTAGTCAAGACTGATATCCTGTGACTCATCCGGAGAGCTCGCTCATAGATTCAACCCTCCTGCTCCCCAGTGGAGACCAGCTTGAAGAAATAACAGCATGAATGCAAATTCTTGACAGGCAGAGATTTCAAATCCCACTGGTGACGACCTTCTAATTGCACTGAAAAGGAGTGTCTTTGATCGCCTGCTCAGACACCGGCAGCTGCTGGGTGACAAGCCGCTGTCAGATGCTTCTAACAAGCCTGGGGGTTCAGGAGGCCAAGGTACCACCTGGACCAGAGCTGGGATAATTGGGTTCTTCAAAAGGGCCACCAAGAGGAACACTGATGAAATCGTGCCCAACTTTGAGCCGGTGATGGGAGCACGGGTATCGGTCACCACCCCCCAGCGACACGCTGCCTTTGTCAGTGCCCGAGTCTTGAGCATCGAGGGTCCCTGAGTGCCCCCAAGTGCCCCACGGCCAGGTGATGCTACTGCCTGCAATGTCCTGGGGGCGGGGGTGCAGGGAGCTAGGCTACCTCCGCTCCCAGGAAGGCACAGCCCCTGGGGAGTGGAGGTATGAGGGGCCCTGGCCACACTTGCCTCTGGCTGTTGAGTTAATAAACAGCTGTCACCTCCCGTGGTCCAGATGGATCCCAGCTCCATGTGCACCCAAAGAGTTCTGCCAATTAAAATCAGGTTTTGACATCTGGGGCTTTTTGCTGAAGCCAGGAGATCGTACTCTGGCATCAGGGGAGAATGGAAGCTCTGAGTTCTGCCGAAACGTTGGGCCCCAGACAGCTGGTGTATGACTCCAGACATTCTCATGCGTTTATTTATCAAATATGTTGGTACTCTTTCCCCATGGCCCAGAGAGGGTTTGAAGCAACCGTAAGAAACGTGTTCACCTTGACATGGACAAAGAAAACCCCACGCAAGCGTGTGTGCACACACATGGCTTTTGGAGTTGCAAAGGACTATGTATGAATCCTGCTCTGTCCCCTTCTTGTTGTGGGTCCTTGGACAAGTCATTTCCCCTCTCTGAGCCTCAATTTCTGTGTCTGTACAATGGGTTCACGCTCCTCTCTGCCTCCTCCTCCATACTCACACGTGAGGCCAGCACAGACAAGGGGACTGAGCCATGCCGGGTTTTGTTTTCTTTCGTTTCCATTCTTCCTTCCTTCCTTCCCTACTTCCTTCCTGTATCCTACCTTTGGGATCTCTCTCCTGGCCTCCCATGCCCTCCCACAGCTTTTTCTGTGCATCGGGAAACAACACCCTTCAGAATGACATTCTTCACCATTACCTGAAGGCCCGCGAGTGGTTCACACCTGTGGTTAGTTTAAGCATTAGTGCTTTGGAAGCTCTGTTACCCTTTTCCTCAATCAGAGAGGGTTCCGGGTCACTGTCAGATGCACTGTGGAGCTTGTTTAGGTGGACATGAGGGGGTGGGGGTCCACAGCCCGCCAGGTGGGTGTGCTCACACGGGTGGGGCTGGGGAGGATGCCCTCCCAGTGGGAGCTCCAGTAGAAGGAAGGGTGAGGCCTGGTCACTCAATTATGCCCCTATGTCTTCCTCATGGCTGCGAACAGTTGGCTCCCTGGATGCTTGATGTCTTATGTAACAGGTTTCTGTTACTGGTGTCGACAAACAGATGGGCACAAGGGCCAAGCCATCTGGGCTCAGCTCTGGGCCCCACTGGGCACTGGTGATTAATCACAGACAAGTTGTTTAGCCTCTTAGGTGCTTCAGTTTTCTCATCTGTAAGCTAGGCTCACAAACTGCACAGACTGCACAAGATTGCTTTCAGAATGAGCTGAGTTACTTGTCAAGCACTTGCCAAGTGCCCGGAGCACAGTAAGCGTTTGAAATAAGTTTTTCTACCCTTTCTATGTTGTTTAAAAATTCCCCCTATTTTGGACTTCCCTGGTGGCTCCGTGGTGGAGAGTCCACCTACCAACGCATGGCTTCAGTCCCTGATCCAGGAGGATCCCACGGGCCGTGGAGCAGCTAAGCCCATGGACCACAACT
Source organism: Procapra przewalskii (assembly GCA_006410515.1). Taxonomy (NCBI): domain Eukaryota; kingdom Metazoa; phylum Chordata; class Mammalia; order Artiodactyla; family Bovidae; genus Procapra; species Procapra przewalskii. The sequence goes on along the minus strand of SJYF01000590.1, from coordinate 1,990,231 downwards.
CCTGAGCCTGCACTCTAGAGCCCAGGAACTGCAACGGCTGGAGCCAGGACCCCTAGAGCCCAAGGCTGAAAACAAGAGGAGCCCCTGCAACGAGAAGCCCACACTGGAGAGCGGCCCCCACTCGCCTCCACTAGAGAAGAGACCACGCAGCAGTTAAGACTCAGCACAGCCAGAAACACATAAGGAAACAAAAAATTTAAAATCCCTCACATTTCATTAGTCAGCTTTTGCTGTAATAATGCTGCGTAACAAGCAGCCCATGCCTCTCAGTGGCTTTCAGCCAGGGTGAGACTGGTCTCTGGGCTGTGGTTGATTCGGATTTCAATCTCTTCTTATTTGAGAGCTCAGGAGGAAGGAGCAGGACCACCTGAGATGTGTCTGCTGAGGGTGGGGGCAGGAGGGGCATCCACGAGATGCCTCTTAGGGCTGGGGCCTGCACCCCGAGTACAGTCACTACTGTCCCCATTTCAGCCCTCAAAGCCCACCTCACGGCTAAGCCTGGGGCCTGTGAAGTAGAAAGGCTGGTGCCAACCACAGGACAGCAGGCAAGGGCCACGGGTGGGGAGGGAAACTGAGAGAAGCCCACGGCCACTTAACTCCAGATGACCTGGTTATATTGTCCCTCCTATGGGAATACGTGGGCATATGCACGCCCCCACCTGCTTCAATTCTGGAAAGGTAATATCTGGCGAGTGATCTGGGCATTTTCCTGTGGCTTCAGAACACAATGCTGAGCTCCAGAGAGACTGACCAAGTTACATTCCTATGAAAAGTGCACGAGGCTGACCTACAGCCCCAGCCAGCACTGTAAATGATCTTTTTCCATCTCTGATGGGTTGCTAGGTAAGGATGATGATGCCATCACTGGTGAAAACGATGATGGTAAAGACGGCATCATAGTGTGTTTCTGGTTTGGATTCTGATGCGAGGTCTGTGTGTATGAAGTCACACAGACTTGGATGGGTGCAGTCACGCTCACGGGTCCCCTCCTCACCTTCCCCCACTGCCCTGCTGTGGAGCTGAGCCTTTCCCTGTCCTGGGGGCTTGGCTGATGGAGCGTGCCCTGCCCGGGTGGTAGCTTAAATGTGCTCCGCTGGTTTGCTCTCCCCTATCTTGCTCCTCCACCTCCACCAGGAGCACAGCACGTCTTGTCCTGGACGGTGGCTGTCCCTCCCCCTCGGTTCCCGAATGAGACATGCAGAGTCCATTTCAGCTGAACCACAGCTTCCATGAATGAGAACAAGAAATGATATTTCTTGCTGCAAAGGATCAGCTTTGTTTAATTGTAGCAAAACCTGCCCAATACAGTGTGTGCTTCGAATCACACTCCCCCTCAGGGATGTGATGCCTCTGGGTTAACAAGTGGAAGGACCTTGCTGTTGTTCACTCGCTCAGTCGTGTCCAACTCTTTACGACCCCAGGGACTGCTGTATGCCTGGCTTCCCTGGTCTTCACTATCTCCTGGAGTTTGCTCAAGCTCACGTCCAGAGTTGGTGATGAGTTGAGTTGGTGATGCCATCCAACCGTTTCATCCTCTGTTGTCCCCTTCTCTTATTGCCCTCAGTCTTTCCCAACATTAGGATCTTTTCAAATGAGTCAGTTCTTCACATCAGGTGGCCAAAGGATTGGAACTTCAGCTTTAGCATCGGTCCTTCCAAAGAGAGTTCAGGATTCATTTCCTTTGAGATTGACTTGTGGTCCAGGGGACGCTCAAGGGTTTTCTCCAGCACGATAATTCTTTGGAAAACACCTGTTCTTCGGTGCTCAGCCCCCTTCATAGTCCTGCTCTCACATCCATACATGACTAACTTTGACTATATGGGCCTTTGTGGGCAAAGTGATGTCTCTGCTTTTTAATATGCTGTCTAGGTTTGTCATAGCTTTTCAAAGAGTAAACATCTTTTAATGTCATGGCTAGAGTCACCATCCACAGTGATTCTGGAGCCCAAGAAAATACAATGTGTTACTGTCTCCACTTTTCCCCCATCTATTCGCCATGAAGCTGTGAGAAAGACCTGGATGATAATAGATAAACCACTTCCTTAGGCTGGGTTCCTGTGGGTAGAGGCTTGATGGGGGACAGCTCTGGTCGGAGCTGGAAGGATGTAGCAGCAGACAGAGGGAGAGGTCGTTCTGGGATGGAGCTGTGGTGGAGACCTCACCTGGCCCAGGGAGTCCCGAACCAGGAGGCCCTGCAGACGCAGCCCGGATTGAGGCCTGGGGCCAGTCCTTCACATCCAAGCACTGACCAGTCATGGGATGCAGGCTTCCCTGGTGATGACCTTGGCAAGGAGGTGCCCTTCTGCCAAGTCAGTGTCTAGAGAGATGCAGCTAGCTAGGGGCCATCAGGGGCTGCAGCAGTGAATGCCAGGCCCCCCGAGGGAGGGTTTGGGTGGTGAGCCACTGCCCTCTGCACTGATAAAGCTTATATAATTGAGCAGCTACTGGTGCTGGACATATATTACTGATCGTGATTACAGGGCTCGAGGGGGTCAGTGTAACGTCCATCAGAGGGGATCCTGAGGTCACAGTGCTGGAAGAAGGCCGGGCTGGGGCACAGGTCTGACTCCAGTACCGAGGCTCTCAGCTGCTGAGACTGAGCTGGGGGCGGCCACACCTGGCTGTGACTTAGGGTTGCACCTCTTCCTAGGGGGAAGGTACCCAATGGCATTATCACCCCAGTGGGTAATAACCACACAGCATATTCTAGAAAGGCCCGCCCTGGGCTGACGGGATATGACTCTTGTGTTCCGGATCAGCACTTCTTTGGTAGCAGCTTTTCCTCTGCGGAGAGGGAAACAATTAGAAAATGATTCAGCAAACGGTTTGGCAGATGTTTCTCGGGCTGTTGGGTTTGGAGAACGTGCCTCGTCTTCAGAATCAATCAGACTGGTTGGAGTTCCAGCTCTGTCCCCCGCCCACCCGCGTCTCAGTTCCCCAGGGTGGGCGAGATGATGGCCCTCCTCCCGGGGAGGGTGTCCGGAGGATGGAGAGAGGAGGTGTGCTGTGGAGCGTGTGTTCCCCACGGGTCAGGGATGTGCTTTCAGCTCCAGGCCTGGGGACATAGAGGTGACCAGTGTGGCCCTTGCCTCAAGGAGGCCAAGGCCCAGTGGGGAGCCACCCATACCTGCCATCCATCCTAGGGCTGCACCGGCTGTGCCGTGATGCAGGAAGAAATGGGGAACCAGCCGTCGTGGGGGTGGGGCATGGGAGCTGGGTTTTGAGTGTTGAATAGGAGTTCACCAACTGGCCAAGAGAACATGGAAACAGCGTGAGCTGAGCTGGAGGGCTTGTGGGTCCGGAGCATCTCAGGTCAATGCGGTGAGAGGGTAATTGGAGATATTTCGATTTGTGATCAGGCTCTCTGACTGCCCCCCCCCCATTCCAGAGGCCCTGATGCACAGCAAGGTCATGGGGTTCTAGCAGTGGGCTGAAGAGGGGACCCCTTCACACACAGCCTGAGCAGGACCAGAGGGGTCCCCTGTGCTGGTGTGGCCCTTGAGGGGGTGGGATGACACGGGTGAGCGTGGGGTCACCTGGACGCAGAGTCAGTGTCTCCTAGGGGTGGGGCTCCTGCTCGGCCAGCACCCCGGGTTCCATCATGGGGGGCCCAGGCCACCCACCCACAGGACACCCCCTTCTCAGTGTCCTGGGCCCTCCTGAGACCCTGAGAGAGAGGGCAGGGGGTGAGAGGGAGGCATACAGACCAGCGTGTGTGAGATCCACCTCCCTACCCCGCCCTCGAAGAGACACAGTGAGGTCCGGGGGCCATGCGCAAAATGGCTAGAGATGAGATGAGGTCAGCAGGGGCCCGGCCACAAGGGGGGGTCCTTGAGTCAGTCAAGCTCAACGTTGCACAGAGTCCCTGGAGACCTCGAAGCAGAGGCCTGGTGTGGTTGAGGTGGGCTTCTGAAGGATGCCTCTTGCTGCTCCGTGGAGAACAGGTGAGAAGGGGGAGACCCAGGCTGGGAGCACATGGGCTTGCCACTCGCATGCAGTGAGGTCCGAGCTGGGACCTGGGTCAGGGTTGAGCCCAGGAGGACCCCAGAGACCCTGCCAGCAGCTCTGAGCCCTTCCCTCCCCTGGTGATGGGGAGACGGTTGCAATGGGGCAGGGGTTGGTGGTGTGCCCCAGGCTGGGCCATATAGCAGTGAAGGTCATTTATTCATTCAACAAACACTCATAGAAAGTCTCCAGTAGATGCCATTTATCAGGCTTGCCCTCCCCTTGAGAATGGCCCAGAATGAAATGTCAGGCTCAGTCCGGGACTCTTAAGTCCAGAGCAGACACCCAGCCCTGAGCCCGGCAGACCTCACGTCACTCTCCGTGGATGGTGATGTGAGTGCTGACCTTCCTCCCAGGGGCAGAGGCCTCCTTCCCTGGAAAAGTCAGAGTAAGCTGGAGACACAGACCTGGTCGCCTGACCAGACTCTGTAAAAAGGGCCGGGGCAGGCTCTGTGCCTGTCTTGTTCCTGAGGGGTCAGCAACCATTCCAATTCTAACAGGTCACAGCCCCTAGAGTTTGGGGCTGAGTCTGCACTTAAACTCGGGGGGCCATGGGGTGTCTAGGAAAGTCCATGGAGCACCCCTTAACAGGCCGTGTTCTCAGCCAAGCACTAGACGCAGTTCTTGCCTTGAGGAGCGTCCAGCCCAGTGGAGCGGCGGGTTTGCAAAGACGGGTTTATCTGTGTCCAGCGCGTACCTGACAGGCGTTCTCCAGATGCCTTGGGAGAACAAAGAGGACAGTGCAGACTGTGCTTCGGGCTGTTTGAGAACATTTTCCCCAAGAAATGGACATTCCAGCTGGGCCATAAAAATGGGCAAGCAGGACATGACGGGGTGATGACATCAGCCTTACGCCCCCACATGCACCAGCAGATGACCAGAGAGATACCAGAGCTGCGGTTTCTGGACCTTGGGTAGCAGCTTAACAGGGCAACGTGGAAGGTTAGCTCCAGCCGCCCCCAGCTTTCCTCCTGGGCTGCTCGCCAAACTGGCACAGAAAGGAGAACTTGAACAAAGGGCAGGATCTTGTATAAAGGAAATAGACTGGGATTAGGGGCCTTTGAGGTGCAGAGCGTGTTACTAAAGAGGGGCCGAGTGTAGAAGAGGACCCCCAGAGACGTGCATAGGGCCCCTTGGGTATCTGGGAAAGAGGCTACAAGGCCCAGCAAAGAGTCACTGCCGGGTGACTGGCACCTGCGGGCATTCCCACCTGTCACAGCAGTGCAGCCTTGCCTGAGACCCTGGACACTCACCCAGCCAAGATTCCAGCTCCTGAGGACAAGTCCAGACCCTCTCTGAGAAAGCCTCAAGACTTGAGGGCGTCAGGGAGAGACCCCAGATTAAATGTCACCCGGAGCAAAACCTCACACCTTTTAAAGGGAAATAGAAGAACCCTGACTGTCAACAGCATAGCCACTGTGAGACGCCCAGCATGCAGGTGTGGGTGTGCATGCTAAGTCGCATCAGTCGTGTCTGACTCTTTGTGACCCTATGGACTATAGCCCTCCAGGCTCCTCTGTCCATGGGATTCTCCAGGCAAGAATACTGGAGTGGGTTGCCATTTCCTTCCCCAGGGGATCTTCCTGACCCAGAGATCAAACTCGAGTCTCTTATGACTTCTGAGTTGGCAGGCAGGTTCTTTATCACTAGCACCACCTGGGAAGCCCGTGAGGCCCAGCACAGACAGGGGAAGGGCCAAGTGAGCTGTGGGCTGTTCACAGTGTGGCAAGCATCACTTGGCCATAAAGGAGAAGAGCTGTTGACACATGTGACTGGATCTTCGTAATCTTGTCTAAGCAAGAATCCAGACACAAAAACCACGTGCATAAGAGATGCCGTTACAAGGAGTTCCAAGGCAGGCAGAGCTAATCTACGGGGTAGATGTCAGAGTGGCGGTCACCTCTGGGCAGGCCAGGGAGGGACTGACCAGATGCACGGGGGAACATGGTGAGGCGATAGAAACATTCTGTGCCTTGGCAGGGCGTTGGCTTCACGGGGGTATTTACCCATCCAAGTCAGTGGCACCTAGAATCTGTGCCCTTCACTACACGTCAATTGCTCTTGTTCAGTCTCTAAGTCATGTCCGCCTCGTTGCGACCTCGTGGACGGCAGCACACCAGGCTCCTCTGTCCTCATCTCATCCTCTGCTGCCTCCTTCTTTTGCCTTCAATCTTTCCCAACATTAGGGTCTTTTCCAACGAGTTGGCTCTTTGTATCAGGTGGCCCCAAAGTATTTGAGCTTCAGCTTCAGCATCACTCCTTCTAATGAATATTCAGGGTTGATTTCCTTTAGGATTGACCAGTCTGATCTCCTTGTGGTCCACGGGACTCTCAAGAGGCTTCTCCAGCACCATAGTTCGAAAGCATCAATTCCTTTGCACTCAGTCTTCTTTATGGTCCAACTCTCACATAGCTGATTAACAATGTAATAGTTTCTGGTAGACAGTGAAAGGACTCAGCCATTAACATACATGTATCCATTCTCCCCCCATCTCCCATCCCATCCAGGCTGCCACACAACACTGACCAGAGTTCCCTGTATTATGCAGTAGGACCTTGTTGGTTATCCATTTTAAATATAACAATGTATACATATCAATCTCAGACTCCCTAACTATCCGTTCCCGTCTTCCTTCCCCACATTGGGATAATATTTCTTGATGGAGAGAGCAATTCACTTTGATCTGTGTTCATGCCACTCAAACATATCGAAAGGCAATGCCAAAGAATGTTCAAACTACCGCACAATTGCACTCATCTCACATGCTAGTAAAGTAATGCTCAAAATTCTCCAAGC
>SJYF01000590.1:1965961-1977657 GCA_006410515.1 Procapra przewalskii | reverse complement strand
CAGTGTGCAGTATTCTAGAAAAATATAAACAGAGCCACACTCCCTGAGACTAAATCAAAGACTTGAGGGGTTTTTGCTTTTAGTGCAAAAGCAAAAACTTTAGGAGAACAGACTCCTGTCTAAAGGCCAGAAGGAGCAGAGTCATCTTTACAGGGTGCCCTCACATAATACATTTAAATACATTTAAAAATGATTACTCAAATAGAACATTTTTATTATTTCCTCTCCTGTGAAAGTGATTGTTCATGACAATCAAAATTAATTAAAAATATTATATATTAAAATACTGCAGAGTTGGTTTAAAATTACATCACCTCCTTTCTTTAGTTTTAAATACACACTCTAAAATTGTATAATAAGCAAATGAATCTTGACTTATGATATGCTTACAAAAGTGGGGAAGAAAGATGATATACAAATGAAAAAGCCTTTAAGTATTGGTTGTTCCCTCTGGAGTTTTTCTCCATTAAGCCATCTAGCTTCTTTTTGTATAGAATCTGACAACCACTGTGAAACATTCTGTTTCAAGTCTGCTCTTGCCTATCTTTCCTCAGCATCTTTACCATTGTTTAAATTTTCTTTTGTTGTGGTAGAATACAAAAAACATAAAATTTCCTGTCTAAACCATATTAAAGTGTACAGTTCAGTGCTATTAAGTATATTTGCATTGTTGTGCAAGCACTGAAGTTTTCACTATAAGTGAGCTTTGATTTAAAAGTAAACATTAAGTAGTTCATTGAACAGTGAGCTGAGAGCTGGTCCATGGATGTTGAGGGTAGACAGTGCCCGCAGCTGAGAAATGCCCACCTCCTGGTTCTCAGGGTTCCCATAATCACTGCCTGAGCTGAAAACCCCACGGGCTTCCCATTTCCCTTCTAATTAAGTGCAACCTCCTTCCCTGGTCTGCATCACCTGCTTCCTCTGCCAGGATGTTCTGGCCCTTTCTTCACATTGCCAGCTCCTTTCCATGCCCTTCCTAGCTGGCATATGCCCACCCTAAGTCAGCCTCCCAGACATTCTTGATGACACACAGGGCACCTGGGATGCTCTGAAAACTCCATCCACCCTTGGCTTCTTCCCCAAAAGATTTGAGGCAGAACACAAATTCTATTTCCTGGTCCTTATGGTGCCCCAAGCATAAGGTACTTCACTGATCTTATAGCAGTTTTTCAGGAAACTCACAAACACAAATCCTGTTGTTGTTGTTCAGTTGTGACCCCATGGACTGCAGCACCACGTGCTCCTCTGTCCTCCAGTATCTCCTGGAGTTTGCTCATCTTCATGTCCATTGAGTCAGTGATGTTATCTAATCAACTCATCCTCTGCTGCCCCCTTCTTTTGCCATCCATCTTTCCGAGCATCAGGGTCTTTTCCAATCTCAACACCAAACATGAGGCAAGATTTGAAAAAAAGACAAAAAACAAAAAACAAAAAAAAACAAAAGTCACTGACAAGTGCATACCTTACCCACACCATCCTATCTCAATATTTTAATTTTTCTCTGCTTACCATCATCAAAATAAGAGTCTAAAATTCCTTCTGAATCATGCTTGGCTGTCTGGGTGGCTCATCATAGCACACTGTTGCTTCCCAAATCCTTGTGGGAAGGATTTCCCACACTGTCAGGATGAGTGGTACAAGTCTGCACTGTGCCCAGGAATTCTGGAGTTTGGAGTGGGAATAGTTTCATTTCCTCACTTAATTGAATGACTTCACTAGGAGTTGAAGCAGAGTCTTCTGAAAGGCAGCTGGAAGCTACAGACACAGGGATATTTTGTTCCTGAGTGATCTTCTTTTGACAGGTGAATTTGTCATCAGGACCTCTCCAAGCCTTGGAACCCTGGACTCTCCTCTGAGAGATTTGGAAGTGTCCTCTGTCTTTAATGTGTTGGCAGGTGTGTGACAAGCATGGAAATTATACACAGAATTAACTTTCAGTCTTTTTGTCTGTTATTGCAGCTCAGGGATAAACTCACAGAATTGGAAGGGTATGTTTGGAATGGTGTGCTGCAAAATATATTCTAAGAAGCAACTGCAAAGTTCATTTTGGGGGGAGAGTGGGAGAAGTTCCTCAAAGACAGAGCTGAACATGGTCTTGAACAACGAAAACCAAAGTGCTTCTGTAGGTCCATGGGCATGCCGATTAAGACAGACAGTCTGTGAGTACAAAGATGCTGAGAGAGGTTAGACTACCGTTCCAGAATCTTTGCTCCCTGCCCACCTCCGTGCCTGAAGATGCTTCTCTGTCTCACTGATGCTGAGTTGATCACGTGACTTGCTTTGACTCTGAAGTGAGGGATCCTCATTCTCTGCTCCTTGACTGGATGCTTAGCTGTGGGACTGTTTTGCTCCATAGGATGTTAGTGGATGTGCCAGCCTACAGCAAACGCTCGGATATGCTTATGAAGTGTGTTACAGTCTGGGCCTTCTGTCCTCCCACAAGCAGAGCCTCCTGGCCAGTGACTGCTGCCTCTTTAGCTTACATTCCTCAATGAATGACAGAGGGGTACACCTGCATTCAATGTGAAGCTTAGGGTCAAGCCCAGACCAACTATTATCAGCTGATCTTCCACCAATCACAGGCATGTGGGAGAAAATGAAATGATTAGTGTTTAAACCATTGAGTTTTGGAGTAGTTTGTCATGCAGCATTATTATGACTATCGCTGACTGATACAAATACTGACATGGTTTCAAATAAAAATCTCAAATTAAAAGACAGAAGAAACCCACCAGTGTGCGGGCATTGACTTGTGGTTGAGTATGAGCTATGTGGACAACCCCTCATTAGGCTTTATTTTATTCATGATCTTTTTCAGGCAATATAGAGGAACCAGCTAGAAGGGAACTTTTGCTTTTAAAGCTTCATCATCTCATCCTGTTGTAGTGCTGGGATTTATAGTAAGAAATATATATTTGGTCTTCACACCACTTCCTGGCACAGAGCTCCTAAAACCCCTGGTGTTTCCTAAGTGATAAGAAAGACAAAATAAAAAAGAGTGTCTTTTGCTATTCATTAGAATAACAATAATAGACATGAGTTTGAGTAAACTCCAGGAGTTGGTGATAGACAGGGATGGATGGCATGTGCCAGTCCATGGAATCACAAAGGGTCGGACACGACTGAGTGACTGAACTGAACTGAACTGAGGAAGGAGTCATGGGAACCTCTGACTTAAATCGAGTCAGAAGCATAGGTGACAGCCTGAGACATGTGACTAAGCGTCTCGAGAGCAGGGGCAGTCTTGTGGGACTGAGCCCTTTACTTGTGGGGCCTTGCTAATTCTGGGTAGAGAGTGTCAGAAAGCAAAAGCGTTAGCTGCTCAGTTGGTCTGACTCTCTGTGACCCTGTGGACTGTAGCCCACCAGGCTTCTCTGTCCATGGGATTCTCTAGGCAAGAACACTGAAGTGGATAGCTATTCCCTTCTCATTGTCAGAACTGGGTAAATTCTGGTGCATCCAGCCAGTGTCAACAGAGAACTGGAAAACTGCTTGGTGTGGAGAGAAAACCCCACACATCTGGAGGCCGAGGTATCAAGAGGCATAGAAAGAAGCAGAATTTCCCTTAGTAGAGTGTTGAGAAGAAAAACAGAACGCTTTTACTTTCATTAATCAAAAAAAAGAAAAAAAAAGAGAGAGAGACAGAGTGAGAGAGAAAGTGACCTCCCGCAGTCCAGTGGTTAGACCTCACCTTCCACGGCAGGGGGTGTGGGTTCCACCCCTGGTCAAGGAACTAAGATCCCACATGACACATGGTGCAGCCAAAAGCAATAATTTTTTTAAAGAGAAGTCAAGTGTGCATATTTAGGTTCAAAGTTAAATGCTGGTGGTGCTACCAATGTCCACAGACGAACTGGGTGACAAGGACGGGCTGGGGTCACACCTCTGCAACCAGCTCCCCTCTGGAATCATCGGGTTTTAATATGGAGAGTCCGGCATCCCAGGACCCGGGACTCCTGGAGAAAGTGAGGCAGTGGTCACTCTATGCCCCACCCTAGGCCTGGGGGTGCAGCAGATCGTTGACACCAATTGTAGGAAGGATTCACTCATTTCAGAAACACACTTTGAAAGATTTCCTGTGTCAGGGTGATAGAAGCATCGTGCTTACAGTAAACAAGACAAAAGCAGATGAAGGCGTGAGGGTGGAGATGAAGATGCTGGAGGTGGTCTGTGAAACACCGCTCTCTTTCTTACCCTCCTTCAAACCTGCTAGCGTGGCAATGAAAAATGCGGATTTGAAGAGGTATTAATTCAGGAGGACAAAGAGAAAGGGAGAAGAAATGATGGAAATAAGCTCTGGGAGGCAGGAAGGAAAATGGACACATGCATATTGATCTCATCACAATCACAACATGAAGGAGAGGAGCAGACAGAGCTTGTGTTACGTGTGTGTGCATGTATCTATGTGTATCTGCGTACATGTGTGTACGCATGTGCATGTATTTGTGTGCACGTGTGTATATATGCATGTGTATACATGTGTGCATGTATGTGTGTCTGCACGTGTGTATATGTGTGTATGTGTGCACACTATGAATGTGTGTGTGAGGTGGGGAGGGAGGTGGGGAGAGGGAGAGAGGAGATTGCGTGGGGTGTGCCGCTGTGACAGGAAACTTCATCACCATTTTCCAGGATGGGAAGTTGATAGATAATACCTAAATCTAAGTACTGTCATCAATAATGAACAAATGGTGTCATTTATAGATTTAAAGCCAAATGTAAACAAATGAGGCAGGAGTCCACATCTTAGGGAAGTGGGAATTGGGTCTCTGGCAAGGATTGTTGTGTTGAGGAAGAAATCATTGCACAAAGACTTGATTCTCTAATCTATGTTCATGTAAAGCTTAGATAAAAACAACAGAATTGAGCAGAGGACCACTCAGGAGCACTCAGAGATGGTACGAGAATATTGTGACCCACTGTGGCTTGAACTTCTGTTTTCTTGACTGCTAGTATAAAATTCATATTGTATGGCAATACAAGAACAATTTAAACACAAAAAATGTCTCTGGTCTTCGGCCTCCTCTCACCCCCTTACTTGCACTGTGAACCTGCGTTAGGCACCAACCAAACCCTCCCACAGGCCTTCCCTGGTGGCTCAGACGGCAAAGCGTCTGCCTGCAGTGGGGGAGACCTAGGTTCAGTCCCTGGGTTGGGAAGATCCCCTGGAGAAGGGAATGGCAACCCACTGCAGTACTCTTTCCTAGAAAATTCCACGGACCGAGGAGCCTGGTAGGCTACAGTCCATGGGGTCACAAAGAGCTGGACCTGACTGAGTGACTTCACTTCCCCTGCAGTAGGGTCTGTTCACTAGTGAGAGCCTTGAAACTCTCCCCCTGGCGGAAATACCTGCTGCTCTGTGAAGGGCAACGTTCTCCCAGTGTCAACACGACAACTCCTTAAAGATAACATTCCTTCTTGATCTTGAAAGGGGCCAGGATGAGAGATCTGGATCATGTCAATATCAGTGATGCGCCATCTAACACAGTCTCCGTCTTAAAAACCTTGCGTGATCTGTCTTGACTCCTAAGGGCAGAGCAGTTCTCAGAGTTTTCTGAGATGTTGTTCCTGGGCTATCATCCTCGATTTGGCTTGAATAAAATTTTCATTTCTTCCTTAGACCAACTGACTAATTTTTTGTTGACATTAGTGAAGCTGAACATTAATTTGCTGCCACTTTTGGTTTTCTCCATTTAAAGACTGCCTCTTTACCATCTTTCCTCATTTTTCTGTTGAATGATTTTCTTATTGAGTGGTGGGCATTCTCCATACATTCTGAATACCAATCTTTCCTGGTTATAACTTAAGCAATTATCTTCTCTCATCTTCACTGTGTCTCGCCTTCATTTCATGTTGTGTGTGTGTGTGTGTGTGAATGTGGTGTGTGTCCGTGAGTGTGAAGGAGTGTAACATTTCATTGAACTGAATTTATCAATCGCTTCCCTGTAACTTGAGTTTTAGTGCCTCATTTAGCAGAAACTCCCTAAATGGCCAAAATGATGTACTTCTACATTTTCTTCTAAAGGTTTCAGAACTTTGCTACTCCCTTTTAGATCTTTTAATCTATATACAATTGATTTTTGCACATTGTCTAGAAATAAATATGCCACAGCCTTCAATACAGCAGAGAAAAGTAGAAAAAGTTAATCAACTGGAAGCGTTCCTGAAAAAATTGTCCTGAACATGGTGCAGTGGGGAAGAGTGATGCAAATGTGAAGGAGCCTGAGACATGCAGATAATGGGCCAAAATCACAGATGGGGAAGGAATAACAGCCTGACCGCTGTGTTCCAGAAGAGTAATCTGTCTGGCTGAGCAGTCTTTGAGATGTTTATTGACAGGTTTGCCGAACTAATGTGAGACATCAGTCCTTGAAATCAGGAAACCCAATCAATTCCAAACAGAAGAGATAAGGGAAATTCTCAGGCCAAGTGGGAACACAGCAGGGAGGGGGAGAAGCAGGGAGGGAGCAGGGGCGACGTGAAGACAGGCTGGTCCTCAGGAGCACAAATCGTGGTCTGAAGACAGTGGGGAACACCTCCATCATGAAGGAGGAAAGGGACTATCTCTCCAGCAAAAATGCCTCTTATGAATAAAGGTAAAATAAAGACATCTTTGAACATTTAAAAAACTGCAAGGATTAGCTCCCCCTGGAGCTTCACTAGAGAAAATTCAAGTTGAAGAAAGTGCTTTTCAATGGAAGGAGATATGAATAAGAAAGAATGATGAGCCAAGATGGTGTGGAATATTTGGGCAAATCTAAACACAACTGATTATCAGAAAAATAGCATTTCATGGGGTTGTAAATTTTGTACAGGTTTATATTATCCTCAATAATATAGATCAGGAGAGGAGTGATTGATCACAGTTAAAATGGTTTAGTTTCTTGTGCAGTTTAGACAAAGAGCGAAGATTGTGATAAATCTCAAAATTCCTTATTAAAATTACTAGGGGAGTGACTGAAGGAAGAAAAAAAGGAATATTACTTCCAAATTAATAGAGGGAGAAAATGGAAAGAGGAAAAAGGACTTAATCTAAGAGAAATGAACGAAAGATAGAAAAAGGCAGAATTGGTGAGACAGTTGGAAAACCTCAGGGTTTGATCCCTGGGTCAGGAAGATCCCCTGGAGGAGGAAATGGCAACCCGCTTCAGTATTCTTGTCTGCAGAATTCCGTGGACAGAGGAGCCTGGAGGGCTACAATCCACGGGGTCACAAAAGGGTCAGACACAATTGAGCATGCATGCACGCATACCTAAGCTGTAAGGGCATTAAAAAATGGAATGCCACGAAAGAAAGCTTTAATGATGTTGACACCAGACCAATTTATTTCAATGTAAAACGTTTTGCCTGAGATTAAAGGTGCTGCTCATAATGATAAACAGCTCAATTAACTAGGATTGTGTAAGAATTAAAATTTTGTATGTACCCAATAGTAGAGCAACACAGCACATAAAGCGACAATTGACAGGTCTACAAAGGGACAAATCCACGCGTCTGGGGAATTTTAGGAGATTGTCTCAGCAATTGTTAGATTAAGCAGAGGAAAACTGAGGGAAAATAGAGAATAGCTGAATAAGAAAACCACTGAACAATCTACTTATCTGGAGAGAAGGCAGAACAGAGGACATGCGCTCATCTTCTCCTGTGAGAACTCCCAAATTCTCACATTACTTTGCTGACAAAGGTCCATCTAGTCAAAGCTATGGGTTTTCCAGTGGTCATGTATGGATGTGAGAGTTGGACCATAAAGAAAGCTGAGTGCCAAAGAATGGATGCTTTTGAACTGCTGTTGGAGAAGATTCTTGAGAGTCCCTTTGACAGCAAGGAGACCAAATTCAGTTCAGTTCAGTTCAGTCGCTCAGTCGTGTCCGACTCTTTGCGACCCCATGAATTGCAGCACGCCAGGCCTCCCTGTTCATCACCATCTCTCGAAGTTCACTCAGACTCATGTCCATCGAGTTAGTGATGCCATCCAGCCATCTCATCCTCGGTCGTCCCCTTCTCCTCCTCCTGCCCCCAATCCCTCCCAGCATCAGAGTCTTTGCCAATGAGTCAACTCTTCGCATGAGGTGGCCAAAGTACGGGAGTTTCAGCTTTAGCATCATTCCTTCCAAAGAAATCCCAGGGTTGATCTCCTTCAGAATGGACTGGTTGGATCTCCTTGCAGTCCAAACCTGCCTCTTGAGAAATCTGTATGCAGGTCAGGAAGCAACAGTTAGAACTGGACATGGAACAACAGACTGGTTCCAAATAGGAAAAGGAGTACGTCAAGGCTGTATATTGTCACCCTGCTTATTTAACTTCTATGCAGAGTACATCATGAGAAACGCTGGGCTGGAAGTCCCTTTGACAGCAAGGAGATCAAATTAGGCCATCCTAAAGGAAATCAGTCCTGAATACTCTTTGGAAACAATGATGCTGAAGCTGAAGCTCCAATACTTGGGCCACCTGATGTGAAGAACTGACCCTTTAGAAAAGATGCTGATTCTGGGAAAGATTGAAGGCAAGGAGGAGAAGGGGATGATAGAGGATGAGATGGTTGGATGGCATCACCGACTCAATGGATATGAGTCTGGGCAAGCCCCGAGAGTTGGTGATGGACAGGGAGGCCTGGCATGCTGCAGTCCTTGGGGTCACAGAGTCAGACAAGACTGAGCGACAAAGCTGACTGACTGAAACGTAATCTAAAATGCATATGTTTTTGTGTATTCCAACACCAGACAGCTGTCAAATTCAAATTCTTTCAAGCACACGTGGGCATTTATGAAAACAGGCCACAAACTGGATCTGCCTCTGATCAGAATACCTTCAAGCTTGAATTAAGTAGCACTTGTCCGTGAAATTTGAAGGCAGGGCTTTAGCTTGTCCATTTTCACCTTTCTGGATTCATGCCAAATTGTTTCCTGAAGGGACTGGTATCAGCCTGAATCTAAGCAGAAAACAAAAGACACACTCATTCCAGGTAAATGAGGAGAGTTTGATAATGGAGGTGATTTATACCTGTGTCCTGAGGAAAAGGCATGTTTTCATTAAATGAGAAAGCTAGTGGAGCATAGAGGTACTTGGGACTGGTTGCAGTGAATGCATTCTTCTTAGCTGCATCCAAATGATCCCTGATATTTTATCCATCAGCTAGAGCTTGTAGGTGTCAACCCTGAGAAATATTTTTATATACACCATCAGAGAAATTAGGCTATACGTTTTTTGGTGACAAAGTTAGTACTGAATAGAAAAAGAGCCTTCAGACTCCTGGGGTTTCCTTTCTGAGTTTTCTGCAGTCAGTAATCTGACCCTTTAAAATGTTCAGGGGTAAAGAATCTGCCTGCTAATGCAGGAAACATTGGTTCAATCCCTGGGTCTGGAAGATCCCCTGGAGAAGGAAATGGCAACCCACTCCAGTATTCGTGCCTGAAAAATCCCAAGGATAGAGGAGCTGGGTGAGCTACAGTCCATGGGGTCCCAAAGAGTCAAACATGCCTGAACATAAAGCTCAACTCAACATCAACATAGAAAACCCACTTTGTGCATCATCCTAGGGCCTTAGAAAGGGATTGAACTTTCCCTAAACGAGTGTTTTAATTTTTTGTTACACTGTGTTCAAAGTCTGCTGGAGATCTTTAATCAAAGTATTCATTAAATGAGTGCCAAGAATCTTTGAGCTTTGAAGCTTTAGCAAATTGTAATTATTAGAATCAACACTTGCCAATGGGAAAATGGTGAAATTCAGCTCTACAAAAGCAAGGGAGGAGCTGAAGGAATTTGGTGCTGAGTGTTCCAACGGTGTTCAAGTTCGGATTTTCACATCCCGTGATTGTTTTTGGAATATCTCAACATGTGGGAAGAATCATTTGGTGAGAGTCCTAGTTTTAATTGGATAAATTTATAGTCTGTACTGGAATGGGAGAAATTCAAGAAGGCCTACAATTTTGTAGCCTTTAAATTTGATGAACTACTCAAAAGGATAATAAATTTTGAGGGGGATATGTTTTGGCTTATGAAAATATTCACAAAATGGCAGCCTGTTCTGTCAAAACTGAGTCAAAATGACAACCCATGGAGGTATTTGAGCTGGAATATTGATACATTCCCATTAAAAAATAGAATTGAGAATATTCTCCATTTACGAGAGTTTTTCTGAGCTTATGCCGTACATTTGCACCTACAGGAAGACGATTTTCTTAATTAAAATCTAGTCTACAAAGAAGGAAAAGACCCTGATGCTGGGAAAGATTGAAGGGAAAAAAAGGAGAAGGGGGCAGCAGAGGATGAGATGCTTAGATGGAATCACCAACTCAATGGACACAGACTGGAGCAAACTACGGGAGATAGTGGAGGGCGGAGGAGCCTGGCATGCTGCAGTCCACGGGGTCACAAAGACTTGGACACGACTTAATGACTGAACATCAACAACAAAGAAGTTAGTTGAAAAGGTCAACAGATTTAAATTTATCATTACACAATGCAACATTGAGTAAGATTGCAAGCAACTTTATGACAAAACAAAGAATGATAAGACCATACTGGGGGTGGAAAAAGGAGTCTCTTCAGAAAATCATCAGTGATGTGGCCATAGTTAGAGACTGTATAATAAACTAATTCATTGGGCCATAAGTAGTGTTTCAGAAAGTGCATTCGTTTAAGGATCTTCATCAAATTGTTTAGCTCTCAAGAGCATCCCAGTTTGAATGGTGATGCTGCCCAGGAGCAGACTTTGAGATGGTAGCCTCACCTGCTGCTCTCTGAAGCCAGTTCCACAGCTTCATTCTTCCCTTCTGGCCACTCCATCAGGTCCTTCTCATTTCTAGCACCTGTAAATCACGCCTTGCACAGCTTTTGACCCTTTGCTCATTTTTGTTTACACTCTCTTCCTAGTCTTAAACACTCGCTGTAAATAACTTTCTGATAGACCTTTCCCCCAGAACTCCAAGATCACATTCAGGGCCAGCTGGACATTCAACTAGAAGGTACAGAAAAGGTCCCCTCAACTCTCAGCGATGTCCTCCCCAGCAAAACCCCTTCACATGCATTTATAATAAATAATAGAGACAGACGCACGCGTCCTTTCCTCTGCTCCTCCAGCAGTAGCAACTGGCAGACCCATGAAGCAACATCACAGTCAGGATACTGAGCTTGATAGAGTCAAGATACAGAAGACAGGTATACCCACTTCCCTTCCACCCCAATGCCTCCTTACAAATTTATTTTTCTGAGATGAATGTCTGCCACGCAACCTCTGGGTTGTACAGTCGTTGAACTCTCAGTTTTGGAAAGAAACTGTCACACTGATTTCCAGTGTGGCTGGACCACTTCGCATTCCCATCAGGAATGTGCCCAGTTTCTCTGCATCCTCACTGGCATTTGGCGTTGTCATTATTTTTTTATTTTAGCCAGACACATGGGTGTGTAGTGGAATCTCCTTGTGGTTTTAATTTTCATTTCCCTAGTGGCTAATGATGGTAAATACTTTTTCATGGGTTTATTTGCCATCTGTATAGCCTCTTGGGTGAGATGCCTCTTCATCCAATTTAGCTCATTTTCCAGTTGGGTTGTTTGCTGTTTTACTGTTGGGTTTTGAGAAGTCTTTATATATTTTAGATACTAGTCTTTCGTAGACCATCTTCTCCCAATCTCTAGCTTATATTTTCATATTCTTAACAGAGTCTTTCACAGAGCTTAACTTTAAATTTTAATGAGGC
>SJYF01000590.1:1930338-1943960 GCA_006410515.1 Procapra przewalskii | reverse complement strand
TTTTTTTTTGCCACTCTGAGTGCCACTGGGATCCCGGTTCCCTGACAAGCGATTGAACTCTCGGGCCCTGCCTTGGAAGCATGGGGTCTTAACCACTGGACCCACAAGGGAAGTCCTGAAACCATTAGTTTTAAGAATACCATCTGAGGAGTTTTGAAAAATGCATCCACCATCCAGCCATCTAATGAGTCACTGTTATCCAAGCCCCTATCAATGTATAGCACATCACCACCCAGAAAATTCCCTAGTGCTCCTCCCCAGTCTTAGGAATTTTTGTCAATCCACAAGACACAAAGGGTCCTGTAATTCCTTTCAAAAAATTATGATTTTAACTTAAAAATTTTTATTGAAATATAGTTGATTTACAACACTGTGCTTATTTCAGGTGTATAGCAAAGTGATACCGTCATCCATATCTATGTATATATCTATTTTTTAAGGTTCTTTTCCAGTTTTAACTTTTACATGTAGGTTCTGATTCATCTCAAATAAATATTTTGTCAGCAATATGAGATGGGGTTGAAATTTGTCCCCCCACCATATGGATATCTAATTGCTTTAGAATAATTTGTTGAAAGACTCTATGTGTCCATTGGATTGCTTTGGTGACTGTTTAAGTCAAAACACCAAATAGAATTTGTCTACTTCTGGACTCCTTTTTCATAAACCTGTTTGTCTTCTCCCGTGCCGGCACCATGCCATCTTGATTACTGTGACTTGGTAGTAAGCTTTGAACTCAGGGTGTATAAATGCTGCACTGGAGTTCTTCTTTTTCAAGATCCCCGTGGGAAGCCTACGTCTGTGCGCTCCAGTTAGTAAGTCACTAGACACATGTGGCATTTAAATTTATTAAAATTAAGTAAAACGAAAGATTTAGTTCCTTGGATACAATAACCACATTTTAAATGCTCAGGAGAGCATTTCCATTATCATAGTTCTATTTTAGATCCTTTGCAATTCTATATAAATTTTATAATCATTTCATCAATTTCTATTAAGGAAACCCGCTGGGGCTCTGATTGGAAAGGAATTGAATCTACAGATTTAAGTGGTTGGAAACTGACATTTTAATAATGTCGAGGCTTCCAATACATGAATATGGTTTATTGCTCACTTTGTTTAGAATTTCTTTAATTTTTCTCTGCAGTTTTGCAGTTAATGTCCTTATACGTCTTTTGTGAACTTATTCCTAAGGATTTTATGATTGTTGGTAATATTTTAAATGGAATTACATAAATTAATTTTGTAATTGTTTGTTGCTAATGTATAAAACCCAAACTCATTTTTATATTTGCTTTTATTCTGTGACTTTGCTAAATTCATGCATTAGTTCTGGTTGTTATCCCCAACCTTTTCAGGATTTTCTACACTCAGGATCATATTGTCTGTGAATAAAGAGAGTTTATGTCTGTCTTTTCATTCTGGATGTCTTTTTTTCCCTCACCTTTCCCACTGTCTAGGGCTTTCTAATCGGAGAAGGCAATGGCAACCCACTCCAGTACTCTTGCCTGGCAAACCCCATGGACAGAGGAGCCTGGAAAGCTGCAGTCCATGGGGTCGCTGAGGGTCCGACTCGTCGGACTCGACTGAGCGACGTCACTTTCACTTTTCACTTTCGTGCATTGGAGAAGGAAATGGCAACCCACTCCAGTGTTCTTGCCTGGAGAACCCCAGGGATGGGGGAGCCTGGTGGGCTGCCATCTCTGGGGTCACACAGAGTCAGGCACAACTGAAGCGACTTAGCAGCAGCAGCAGCAGCAGCAGCAGCAGCAGGGCTTTCTAATACAGTGTTAGACAGAAGTCATGGATTGAATAGTCTTGCGTTATTTCTGACCCGGAGGAACATTGAGGATATTTCATATTAGCTGTAATGCTAAGTAGTAGGTTTCTTATACATACCTTTTAACAGATTCATGAGCTTTTCATCCATTCCTCCTTTGTGAGAGTTCTTTTTTTAAAAAGTCATGAATAGATGTTGAATTCTGTTCAGTGCTTTTTCTGCAGTTTAAACAATCACATTTTTTCTCTTTCATCCTGTTAACATGGTGAATTAAACTGACTGATTTTCAGAAGCGAAACCAGCCCCGCATTATCAGGATAAACACAACGTGGTAATCCAGTATTATCCTTTTTATAAAATGGTGCATTTGCTTTGCTAATATTTTAAAGTACCTTTTATGTTTGTTATTGATAGGGATATTGGGCTGTCATTTTTTTTTCCTGCAACATCTCTGTTATTAGGGTTTATGCTCACCTCATGAAAGATTAGGAGCTCTTCCTCTGTTTTCTGAAAGAGTTTATGTAAGACTAGATTATTTCTTCCTCAATTGTTTAGTGAAGTAATGCCACATGGATTTGGAGTCGACCATAAAGAAGGCTGAGCACCAAAGAATTGATGCTTTTGCCCTGTGGGGCTGGAGAAGGGCTCTAGAGAGCCCCTTGGACTGCAGGGAGATTCAACCAGTCCATCCTAAAGGAGATCAGTCCTGAATATTCACTGGATGGACTGATGCTGGAGCTGTACTCCAATACTTTGGCCACCTGATGTGAAGAGCTCATTGGGAAAGACCCTGATGCTGGGAAAGATTGAGGGCAGGAGGAGAAGTAGGTGGCAGAGGACTAGATAGTTAGATGGCATCACCAACTCAATGGACACGAATCTGAGCAAACTCCAGGAGCCGGTGAAGAACAGGGGAGCCTGGTGTGCTGAAGTCCCTGGGGTCGCAAAGAGTCCGACCCAATTTAATGACTGAACAACGATCAAGCGTTCATTAGTGAGTTCAGTTTCTTCAGCAATTCGATGGGACTGCTCAGTCATCTGTGTCATCTTTAGTGAACTTTGTAGTGTGTGTCTTTTTTGGGAATGTGTCTTATCCGAGTGAGCAAATTTACTTGCATAACATTGTTGATAATATTCCGTATTGAAATCTACAGCATCTCGAGTGTTTGCCCCTCTTCTATTGCATAATATTGTGTCTTTTTTTAAAACCTTCTGATGAGATGTTTATCAACTTTACTGATCTTTGTAAACTACCATTTTTATTTCATTGATTTACTCCATGTTTCTGTTTTCCATATCATTGATTTCTTCTCTTTGTTTTCTTTTTTTTAATTGAAGTACAGTTGTTCTACAGTGCCATGTTAATTTCTGCTCTATGGCAAAGTGACTCAGGTACACACACACACACATGTATTCTTTTTCATATTCTTTTCCATTATAGTTGATCACAGGGTACTGAATATAGTTTCTGAGCAACAGAGCCTTGCTGTTTATCCATTCTATACGTAACAGTTTGTATCTGCCAACCCCGAACTCCCCATCCATCCCTCCTCCACTCCCCTCCCTCCTTGGCAAACACCGATCTATTCTTTATATCCCGGATTCTGTTTCTGTTTCATAGGTAGGTACGTTTGGGTCATGTTTCAGATTCTACAAATCAGTGAGACCGTATAGTACTGCCTTTCTCTTTCTGACTTAGCTCACTTAGTGTGTTAATCTCTAGGTCTGTCCATGCTACTGCAAACGCGTTGCTTTGGTCTTTTGATGCCTGAGTAATATTCCATTGTTTAGATATGCCAAGGAAGTGTGTGCGCTGCTTTATCCATTTGTCTGTTGATGGCTATCTAGTTTTTTCCCACGTCTTGCCTATTGAGCATAGTGCTGCTATGAATACAGGTGTGCGTGTATCTTCTTGAATTATAGTTTTGTCCAGACAAATGCCCAGGGGTGGGATTGCTGGACCACATGGTATTCTGGCTTCCTGAGGCCCCTCCATACTTCCTCTCAGTGGCTGCACCAGCCAACCCTGCCCCCAGCAGAGCGCCTGCCACCCTTCCCCTCACGCTGTCTCCACGTGCTTTTATCTTGATTATGCCCTGCCTTCTGCTTCCGCTGGGTTGCATTCACTCTTCCTTTTCACATTTTGTAAGGTGGAAGATGCCTTTCGCTTCTCCAGAAGCAGCGGGTCTTCCCTAGGTGGTGCTGTAGGGAGAACTTCCTACTTTGGTACAGGAGGCGAAGGTGGCCTTGAAGGTTTGTGTATCAAGCAGAGCACAGCTTTCTCTGGCCTCCTGTCCTGCCCCCACTGTCCATCGTGGGCACCAAGTCAGGGTCCATGGGAAAGAGCTGGGAACGGGGCGTCCACAGTGTGTAGGGCCCCATCCTTCTACGTGGTCACACTAGCTCGTCAGAATTTGAGAACTTATTAAGGTGTCGGCTCTTTTCTCCTGAACTGTCTTTTAAAATGTATTTCTTTGGCTGCTCTGGGTCTTAGTTGTGGCATACAGGATCTTTAGTTGCAGCAGGTGGGGTCTGGTTCCCTGGCCAGGGCCCAAACCCAGGCCCTCGTGAGTTGGGAGTGCACAGTCTCAGCCCCTGGGCCACCAGGGAAGTCCCTCTCCTGGCCTGTCTTTGTGATACCCTTTCCTCCATGCTTGGCAGAAGGTGGAGAAACTGAGGTCCCCATCTCTGCACAGAGAGGTTGCCACTGTATAGAATTGCCATTCCTTCGTTTCCTTATGATCTGAGCTCTCTCATGGGCTCTAGAAAAACTGTGATTTTGCAGATTATCAGATTTTCCTCATCATTAGGTTGAGTATGGTGTTCTCTTGCCGTTTCCTACACCCTGAACCTACATGGTTTTTTTTTTTAAGTTATGTTTTCTATTTTATTGAACATATATTCAAACTCATAAAACATTTTAGTTGTTTTTTTTTTCCCAGAAGATTATAGGAAAACATAAATTCATTTTTATTTCTACTTGGATGCAAGTTTCCTGCTCACATGCGTTGCCGTTAGTCAATTAATAATCAATTACATTGGATTAAAGAACACGTTATGAATTCACGTGTACTGAAAACATTGAGTTAAAAAAGTGAACACTCTGCGAATCTCACCCTTACTAGTGGCCCAATAGCTTCCTCTTTTTCCCTTTAGAATACAGAATATTTTAAAATTCTTTTAGAGAATACATAAGCATGAAATGCTAGAAGAAAATTTATTTGAACAGCATAGAAGAGAAGGTAGTCTCTGACCAGCAGAAGAACATAATATGATAGAAGAGGTGAATAGTAGGCTAAGTGTTTGGTGAAAGCGCGGGGGTTCTTCCTGGGCTGCGTAACAGTGAAGGATCCACCTGCCAGTGCAGAAGACGCAGGAGATGTGTGTTCAGCCCCTGGGTCAGAAAGATCCCCTGGAGGAGGAAATGCCAACCCACTGTGGTATTCTCGCTGGAGAATTCCATACAGCGGACTCTGGCCAGTGGGCTACGGTCCATGGGGCCACAAAGAGTTGGACACGACCGAGCAGGCACACAGAAGCTAGGGGACAGAGGAGAGGAGAGATGGTTACTTCCTGAGGAGTCCAAGAGACACTCCCTAGTGCTTTCATATATTTAACTCCTAGACATTGGACTGACTTGGCTTTTTAAAAACAAGAAGAGAAAGGAAAATAGCTTCTTTTACTCACGATTCGTATATGTTTTTGATTTAAAGTTGTTGATAGAGCACATTTTCCCTCACCAATGTAACTTTTCAAAAACTGTATTGATACCCACTTAAAATTTTTTTTCTAAATATTTATTGACTTGGCTGCACTGGGTCTTGGTTGGGGTGCCCAGACTTCGTTGCTCCACTGCATGTGGGATCTTAGTTTACCCACCAGGGATTGAACGTGCATCTCCTCCATTGCAAGGTGGATTCTTAACCACTGGCCCACTAGGGAAGACCCTCATACCTACTCTTTATTTCTCACAAACTTAACTTTCCATAATGTTTATTGGTTTGTTCCATTTTATAAGAATAATACATGATCATTGTAGAAAATTAGAAAATAGAGTATAGAGTGTAAGTAGAGTATAAAGGAAACAATGAAATGAAAGAGGTCAGTTTTAAATAAAATTAAGTACAAAATAATGTACACGTATAAAAAATTAAACATTGCAAACTATAATGGGTAAAACACAAGGTAAGCCATCTATAAGATCATGGCATCTGGTCCCATCACTTCATGGCAAATGGATGGGCAAACAGTGGCTGACTTTATTTTGGGGGGCTTCAAAATCACTGCAGATGGTGATTACAGCCTTGAAATTTAAAGACGCTTACTCCTTGGAAGGAAAGTTATGACCAAACTAGACAGCATATTAAAAAGCAGAGACATTACTTTGCCAACAGAGGTCCGTCTAGTCAAGGCTTTGGTTTTTCCAGTGGTCACGTATGGATGTGAGAGTTGGACTATAAAGAAAGCTGAGTGCCGAAGAATTGATACTTTTGAACTGTGGTGTTGGAGAAGACTCTTGAGAGTCCCTTGGACTGCAAGGAGATCCAACCAGTCCATCCTAAATGAGATCAGTCTTGGGTGTTCATTGGAAGGACTGATGCTGAAGCTGAAACTCCAATACTTTGGTCACCTGATGCAAAGAGCTGACTCACTGGAAAAGACCTTGATGCTGGGAAAGATTGAGGGCAGGAGGAGAAGGGGACGACAGAGGATGAGATGGTTGGATGGCAGCACCGACTCAATGGACATGAGTTTGGGTGAGCTCTGGGAGGTTGTGATGGACAGGGAGGCCTGGCGTGCTGCGGTTCATGGGGTCGCAAAGAGGCGCACACGACTGAGTGGCTGAACTGAGCTGAAGCCTTCTATGAGGCTTCCGTGTAGCTCAGTCGGGGACTGCTTTGGGCTTTTTACTTAAATAACAAAACACTGTTTTCAATGGAAGTACTTAATGTAATATTATTTTCAGGTTTTTATTTTTTAATGACCAGATGAGTGTATTTGTCAAAGATTTTTCTGGAACTGTTTTACCTGTGATTGTCTTCGTAGTTTCTACCTGAAATAAATATTTTGAAAGACAAAAAAAAAAAAGGAAAAAGAGTCTGCCTGCAATGCAAGAGACCTGGGTTCGATTCCTGGGCTGGGAAGATCCCCTGGAGAAGGAAATGGCAACCCACTCTAGTATTCTTGCCTGCAGAATCCCATGGACAGAGGAGCCTGCAGGGCTATAGTCCATGGGGTCGCAAGAGTTGGACACGACTTAGCAACTAAACCACAACACCAAGGCTTCTACGCACTGTTTGAATTTTATGTGTCCCTTTCAGATGTTTTGCTACATAAACCCATACACGATAAGTAAGTTCCCACCAGCTAAGTTCATATCTAAGGCAGCTACGTCTCAGGGCCCTACGGAGTACAAGGCCACCTGGGAACGAGGGCATCCCCAACACCCTGCACCTCGCTGCTTCCATTGAGCCCAGCCAGGCTCCACAGTGAAGACTGGGGCTTCCCTTTATTTTTTATACTGAGGTCTTTTCCCACCTTAGGCTGCACCATGTGGCATGTGGGGTCTTCGTTCCCCAACCGGGGCTCGAACCCCATGAAAGGGTCTGAACCACTGGACCAGCAGGGACGTCCCTTGGGTTTCCCCTTACCTGGGTCTTGTGCCTCTCGTCATTGCTTGGCTTAACTGCCTCGCATTCACCTTCCATTCTCTATCTGAGTCTTACTGAATTTTACCCTCTTTTTCTACTTAGAGGCAACAACTCTCAATTATTCATGATTCTAGTAGTTTCTTGCTTCTGGGGTTCCAGGAAAATTGGCATCCCCTGGACTGATGAGAAGGTCTGTCTCTTCACTGAGAACATCACCTGCTGATTTATTTTCTCGTTAAACTTAATTGGCTGGAATTCCTGGTATTAGGCAGTGGAGATGATAAATGACATTTTAATTCCAGATCAGCTTACTTCTACGTAAATCCTTTTTAGGGACTTCAACAGAAAATTGTCCATTTCATGGAGATTTTCAGACTTATCAGCATAAAACTGTGCTGGCATTCTCAGGCTTTGAAAATCCTCTCTGTAACTGTAATGTCCTTTTTCTTCTTTTTAATCTAGTTTCCTTTTTGTAATGATTAGATTGGTCAGAGATCGACTACTGTATTATTTATTTTTAAAGAATCAGCTATTGATTTAACATATTGTTTTCCTGTTTCATATTCATGGATTTCTGCCTATATTTTTATCACTTCCTTTCTCCAACTCCAGCACTTCCTAATAAGGGAGAAAGAATTCACTTTCCAGTCTGCACACTAAAAAAATTTAAGTTTCCTGGGCTGTAGACAGGTGTCGGGAGGGAACAGGCTTCTGAAGCAATTAAGTCCAGGAAACAGCGGAGTAAGTACAGTTCACTCCTTCCCCTGCCTCCTCCTCCCTCACCCCCAAAATTCTTTTTAAAACCCTCAGAGTGCCAGTGTTCATTAAGAACGTCAGAGGACGGTCAGTTTACATTCTCCCAGACTGATTCATTAGAATATGGACTCCCCTTCTTCCCTCTGAACTCCTTTTAGGCTCATGATGTCTCAGAATTCACACTGGAAAATGCTCCCCTGTTGCGTAACTGGGGCTCCCTGGTGGCTCAGTCGGGAAAGAGTCTGCCTGCAATGCGGGAGACCTGAGTTCGAGCCCTGGAGAAGGACATGGCAACCCACTCCAGAATTCTGAACTGGAGAATCCCATGGACAGAGGAGCCTGGTGGGCTACAGTCCACGGGGTCACAAAGAGTCAGACACGACCGGGCAACCCAGCGTAGCATAGAGCTTAACTGTTCCAGCTGACGTGTCTCTTTCTCCCCTTCTCCCCTCCTCCTGAGCCCACTGGAGACCACCCTGGATCTTGATCCTGCCATCTCCACGTGTCGGGATGCATGAGAAGCATCGTGGTGGATGAAGATGCCAACAGGCTGGCACAGGACCTGCTGGTTACACGGCCTGGCAGGAGCGTGCCCTGCTGACACCCTGACTTAAGCCCAGTGTAACCCACTTTGGTCTTCTGGCCTCAGAATAAATTTGTGTTGATTTAAGGCCCCCAGTTTGTGACAAGTTGTTACAGAAGCCTTGTTGCTGTTGTTCAGTCGCTCAGTCGTGTCTAGCTCTTTTGCGACCCCAGGGATTATAGCCTGCCAGGCTTCTCCGCTCATGGGGTTTCCCAGGCAAGAATACTGGAGGGGGTTGCCATTTCCTTCTCCAGGGGATCTTCCCGACCCAGGGATCGAAGCTGCATCTCCTGCATTGGCAGGTGAATCCTTTGCCCCTGAGCCACCAGGGAAGATATGGGAAACTAAATAGAGGCTACTATGGAAACAACTGTGGCAATTTAATGTGAAATTTTACGTGAAATGGATAAATTTATAGAAAGAAGACAATGCTCCAAAACTGGCACAAAAATAAAGGAAAAATCTGAATCTATAACTGAAAACTTACCCACAAAGAAGACTCCAGGACCAGATGGCTTCACCAGAGAATTATAGCTCACATTTAAGGAAAAACAATGCTATCCTTACACAGAGCCTTCCAGAGAGAGAAAAAAGGGAAGATGGCCCAGCTTGCTTGCAAAACCAGTTTAACTTGGTATAAAAAAGGGAAAAGGATAATATAAGAAAGAAAAATTATAGGCAAATCTCACTTGTGAACACAGATGCAAAAATTCTAAATGAAATATGAAAAAAGCAACCAAACTGCGAGGTAGATTTAATATTATAAACTGAAACATCATTTGGTAAAGTAACAGTTTAGGGGAGAAAAATATGATTATTTTAATGAATGTAGAAAAAGCACTGGTAAAGTCCAATATCCACTCATGAACTCTAAGAAAACTAAGAATCTAAAGAAATTCTTTAATTTTTGGAAAGGTTTCCACCAAAAAATCTGCAGGAGATTCATATTTATTTGTGAAATGCTAAAAGAGTTTCTCTTAGGATTGGCAGCGAGACAAAGGTGCTCGCTATCTTTACTTCTGTTCGACATTGGACTGGGGGTCCTAGCCAACGTAATAAGGCAATAAAATTAAGGAAATCACAGGGTTTGGAAATGCAGCAACAGATCTGTCTTTATCTACATGAAATGGAATTGTATATCTCTCAGCTTACAGAGATGTTTTACGTAAATTATTAGACAGTTTAATAAGAGAAGGTTACAAGTCAATATACAAAAGTAAATTGGATTTCTATAATCAGAAATGAACAGAAAATGAAAAGTCTAAAGACAGCATTTAAATACTATGAAAAAGTGTATGCTGATAAAATTAGGCAACTTAGATGAAATGGAGAAATTCTTAGGAAGATACAAGCTATCAAAACTGACCGTAGAAGAAACAGGAAAGCTGAATAGATATAAGCACTTGATATTAGTAGCATAAAAACTTCCCACAAGGAAAGCCCAGTTCCAGATGGCTTCACTGGTGGAATACCAAACATTTAAAGAAGAATTAATACCTATTCTTTATAAATTCTTTACCTCCCCCAAAAAAGTATCAAAGAGAAGGGAACATTATGCAACACATTCTGAGGCCAGTGATCAGTCCAGTTCAGTGCAGTCGCTCAGTCGTGTCCGACTCTTAGCGACCCCATGGGCTGCAGCACGCCAGGCCTCCCGGTCCATCACCAACTCCCGGAGTTCACTCAGACTCATGTCCATTGAGTCAGCGATGCCATCCAGCCATCTCATCCTGTGTCGTCCCCTTCTCCTCCTGCCTTCAACCTTTGTTATCATCAGGGTCTTTTCCAGTGAATCAGTTTTTCATATCAGGTGGCCAAAGTATTGGAGTTTCAGCTTCAGCATTAGCCCTTCCAAAGAATATTCAGGACTGATTTCCTTTAGGACAGACTGGTTGGATTACAGCCCAGTAATACCCTGATACCAAACCAGACACACCTACCACTATCTCATGAGTGTCCACGCAAAAATCCTCCATTAGTCACTAGCAGGCCAAACCCAGTGACATGTGGAAAGGACTATCCTCCATGACTGAGTAGGGTTCACCCCAATAATGCAAGTGAAGGACAGGGAATCTCGGTGTGCTGCAGTTCATGGGATTGCAAAAAGTCGGACATGACCGAGCGACTGAACAACAAAATTTCACATTTAGTGGTGGAAATTAAGATGCTTTCCCCTGAGAGCAGGAGCAAAACAAGGATGTCTATCCTCATGACTTCTATTCCACATTTTACAGGGGTCTCTAGCCAGGGCAATTTGGCAAGAAAAACAGGTATCCATATTGAAAAGGAAGGAGTAACTTTAACTCTATTTGCAGATGACATAACCTTCTTTGTAGAAGATCCTAAGTAATCTACTATTCACTGAACTACATTATTAATTAAATTAGTTATTAGAACTACTAAATGAGTTCACCAGGTTTCAAGACACAAGATCAACATACAGAAATCAATTATATTTCTATACACTAGCAGTGAATAATCTGAAAATAAAGTTAAAACAATTTTTTTACAATAACATCAAAAAGATTAAAACACATCAGAATACATTTGATAGTTCAAGTACAAAATAGCATACTCTGAAAACTTCAATACATTGTTGAAAGAAATTAGAGTAGAAAAATTAAATGGAAACACATATTATGTTCATGGATCAGAATAATATTGTTAACAGGGCAGTAATTCCCACACAGACCTATAGATCCAAAGCGATCCCTATTAGAGTTCCCGCTGGCTTCTTTGTATAAATGATAGTCACTCAGCCGTGTCCAGCTCTTTGCAACCCCATGGGTAGTTCATGGAATTCCCCAGGCCAGAACACTGAAATGGGCAGCCTTTCCTTTCTCCAGGGTAACTTCTCAACCGAGGGATCGAGACCAGGTCTCGCGCATTGCAGGTGGATTCTTTACCATCTGAGCCACAGGGAAGCTCAACAGTACTGGAGTGGGCAGCCTACCCCTTCTCCAGTGGGTCTTCCTGACTCAGGAATTGAACCGGGGTTTAAACTAACTGTCTAATCCAAAATCCATACACACAAGGAACCCAGAATCATATCTAAAACAATCTTGCAAGATGAAGAACAAATTTGGAAGATTCACATTCCTGGTTTCAAGACCTACTACAAGGCTACAGGGATCAAAAGAGTCCAATGCTGGCCCAAGGATAGTCCTTTATATTAATGAGGTTGAACTGAGTGTCTAGAAATGAACCTTCACAATTACAGCCAATTGATTTTGGCAAGGGTGCAAAATCCATTAAATGGGGAAACGATAGACTTTTCAACAAACAGTGCTGGAACAACTGGATAGCCACATGCAAATGAAATTGGACGCCTATCTCAAGCTCTAAGAAATTAGCTCAAAACAAATCCAAGACTTAAATGTGAGAGCAAAAATTATAACTCTCTTAGATGAGAACAGTGGGCTAAATCTTCATGATCTTGGCTTGGAGCAATGATTTCTTAGATATTTCACACATGGGCAATAAAGGGAAAAACAGGTAATCTGAAGCTTCATCAAGATGAAAACTTTTCTGCTTCAAAGGGCTTTGTCAACTAAAGAATGTCACTCACCATCCAGCTCTATAAGGGTCAGGTCATCTGGGATTCAGAGGGAAGATCAGGAATGAGGCCCTCTGGCTCTGGGAAAACCTGGCAGAACAGGCCTTCAGATAGTTAGGCACTTTCCGGAGGAGATTTGATTAACCCAGCTTCTTGCATCTTCTCATCCCTAGGAAAGCACTAAAGGCATGAACAGACACCTGCTCCTCGGGACCAGCAGCAACCTTCGCCCGAGATGCGCGCTCGACTGGACGTGCCCGCTTCACCAGTCATACGTGCACTGACTCCTCCCCCTCTGCTTCAGAGCAGGGCCTCAGAGCCACCTGAGAGGCTGCCTCCCGGGCTATAGTCCTCAGTAAGTCCCCAAATGAAACTGAACTCACAGGTCTCATGTTTTGCCCCGCTCCCCGCACCCTTGACAACACCATCAGCGAAGAGAAAAGACAAGCCACAAAATGGATAAAAATTTTGCAAATCTTGTACCTGACTGTGGGCTTCCCTGGTAGCTCAGCTGGTAAAGAATCTGCCTGCAATGCAGGAGACCCCGGTTTGATTCTCGCGTCTAGAAGACCCCCTGGAGAAGGGATATGCCACCCACTCTACTATTCTTGGGCTTCCCTTGTGGCTCAGATCGTAAAGAATCTTCCTGCATTACGGGAGACCTGGGTTTGATCCCTGAGTTGGGAAGATCCCTTGGAGAAGAGCATGGCAATCCATTCCAGCATTCTTGCTTGGATAAGAATCCCATGGACAGAGGAGCCTGGTGGGCTACAGTCCATGGGGTCACGAAGAATCAGACGCGACTGAGTGACTAAGCAGACGATATCTGATACTGGCTAGTAAATTCCATGGTATGTATATGCCACATTTTGTTTATTTATCAGCTGATGGACTTCTGGGTTGTTTTCACTTTTTGGCTTTTGTGAATAATACTGCTGTGAACATCTGTGTACAGGTTCTTGTATGGACATGTTTTGTTTCTGTTAGGTCAAGGTGGAATTGCTGAAGTGGTAACTCTATGTTGAACCTTTGGAGGAACTGCCAGACTGTTTTCCAAAGTGGCTGAACCATTTTACACTCCTGAAGGGTATGTAGGTTCCTGATTTTCCACATTCTTGATCACTCTTACTCTCATCTGCCTCTTTGATTACAGCTGCCCTGGAGCCAGATCTCCCCACGTTTTGATTTGTATGTCCCTGGTTCCAAATAGGAAAAGGAATACATCAAGGCTGTATATTGTCACCCTGCTTATTTAACTTCTATGCAGAGTACATCATGAGAAATGCTGGACTGGAA
>SJYF01000590.1:1917197-1929896 GCA_006410515.1 Procapra przewalskii | reverse complement strand
GAAGGGGACGACCAAGGATGAGATGGCTGGATGGCATCACTGACTCGATGGATGTTAGTCTGAGTGAACTCTGGGAGTTGGTGATGGACAGGGAGGCCTGGTGTGCTGCTATTCATGGGGTCGCAAAGAGTCGGACATGACTGAGCGACTGAACTGAACTGAACTGATAGCAAATGATGCTGAGCATCTTTCCTATCTGCTTATTGGCTTTGTATGTCTTCTTTGGAGAGACATCTTCATAAACTTTGTCCTGTCTACCCCCTTTTTTAAAATAAGCTGTCCTCTTGTTATTGAAAATTAGGAGTTCTTTATGTGTTCTAGATTCAAGTCTCTTTCCAGATATAAGATTTGCAAAGAATTGTCTCCTATCCTGTGAGGTGTCTTTTCCCTTTCTTGGTGGGATCCTTCGAAGCACAAAAGTTTTTAATCTCAGTGAACTCCAATTTATTTTCTCTCTGACTGTGCTTTTCGGTGTCATTATCTAAGAAACCATCGTTCAGCTGAGTGCGGAGGGGTGCGTGTGTGTGTATGAGTGGGCATAATGTTTTAAAATTAATTAATCAATTAACTTTCGGCTGCTCGGGGCCTTCACTGCTGCGTGCAGGCTTTCTCTAGTTGCGGTGAGTGGGGACTACTCTTGCTGCAGTGCACGGCCTTCTCATTGTGGAGGCTTTTCTTGCTGCGGAGCACGGCTCTAGGCGTGTGGGCTCCGTAGCTGCAGTTCTCAGGCTTAGCTGCCCCAGTGGAATCTTCTCAGACCGGAATTGAACCTGTGTCCTTGGCACTGGCAGGCAGATTCTTAACCACTGGACCACCAGGGAAGTCCAGGCTGTAATTATTTTTGACAGAAACGAGGCCATGTTTATCACCACTCTTTTGCAGCCTCCATTGAGGACTTAGCCCTGTGTGTTGAGTGGATTACTCTGAATGAACACTGCTCTGTTGCTGGGCACCACCAATTTTAGTGTCAACCATTTAGCTCCTGGAAGCATTTTTGCCATTGTGAGCAGCGTGGGGGCAACTGACCCTGCCATGTGCCCTGACTTACGTGCTCAGCATAAATCCCCAGAAGTCGACCTTCTGGGTGGAAGGGTATTTGCATTTATACGACTTCCCGCTGGGGCTGTCGCTGGGTTTTAGAGCGTGGGGAGCTGCACAGGATCTGAATTGATGTCCCCTCCTGGCCTGAAGCTGGTGAAGAGCCGACTCACTGGAAAAGACCCTGATGCTGGGAAAGATTGAGGGCAGGAGGAGAAGGGGACAGCAGAGGCCGAGATGGTTGGATGGCATCATCAACTAAATGGACATGAGTTTGAGCAAGCTCCAGGAGATGGTGAAGGACAGGGAAGCCTGGCGTGCTGCAATCAATGGGGTTGCAGAGAGTCGGACACGACTGAGCGACTGAACAGCAACCCAGCCTGAACTCTCAGAGCATCTTGGAGAGGCTCTGTCTGCCTCCAGACCTGAAGGAGAGGGAGCATGACTGCATTTCGGTGCTGAGCTGAAGATGCTGGCTCACTGCCCTGGACTCCTGGGACCAGCCTCGTGGCCCTGCCAGCTCTCGCAGGTGCTGGATGAACCATACACCCCAGGGACCCAGGGCAGGGGTGGCCCACACATTGGTCTTCTTCCAGCCCTGTCTCTCCATCTGTGCAAAGAAATCCCTTCTGTAGGAGGAGCCCCAAATCAAAGAGTGTGCTCAAACTGGAGAATTTCAGGCTGTGCTTGGCCCCTTTGGTGGCTTAAAAATAGACCAGCCATTATGCAGGTAATATGTTAACGTCAGGGTGTGTGTAAGATGGTAATTGCCTCCGAGGCCAGAGTGTGCACCTTGCCTTTGGACTCCAGATCCCCAGATCGGGGCCTCACATCAGTCAAACCCACATGTATCTAAAGTGAGGCTTTTGCACCTGGACAAAGCCATCCTTCAAGCAAGAGAGGGCAAGGGCAGGGGCCCCAGAGACAGCCAGTGAGAGCCTCTCCAAGAGGGAGCCGCGAGCTGAACCACAATCGTGTGTTCAGAAACACACAGACACATCCGCCTGGGGTCTGGAGTGGCAGGCGGGAGATAAATGGAAAATTTTGGCACACAATTAACGTAATGGTAGTCCTCCAGCCCCAGAGCTCAATTTGCAGAAGCAACGTTTCAATCCAGGCTGTTTATCACCCCACGGAGGCCGGTTACTGAGAGATAACGGAAAAGCTGTTGTGTGGTCCAGGCAGTGATTTGTCTTGGAGACAATCCTGATGGCTCTGTGTAAAGAAGCATCGGTACCCAGACACGTGTTTCAAATGAATGCATCCCTTTTGATGGCTGGCATCAGGCACTCTTGATAAGTGCCTGAGTGTCCTGGCGTGTCTGTGAAATTGCCAGAGATTTGGAGATTTGGAGTCCAAGCCTGGGGTTTCTACCTAACATTCTCCACATCCCAGCTGCTGTCTGCCCATCCTGGGGGCAATAAGCCACTCCCCCCCTTCCTGTCTTTGAGGTAATCAAAGCTAGAGTGAATGCTAAGAGGTGGTGGTTGATGCCACTGGTTGCTCAGCTAATAGCCACTCACCCTGATTTCGGTCAGAGCTGCAAAATGCCCGTT
Source organism: Procapra przewalskii (assembly GCA_006410515.1). NCBI lineage: Eukaryota > Metazoa > Chordata > Mammalia > Artiodactyla > Bovidae > Procapra > Procapra przewalskii. The sequence continues at coordinate 1,927,302 of SJYF01000590.1, read as the reverse complement.
TAAACCAATTTGCTCTCCCAGGCTCCCTTGCGGCCAGTGATGGCCCAGTGGCGCCATTCTGGCTAAAAAGGTGTGAGTGAGTTACTGGCGATAGCTTCTGGGGAAAGCTCTGTGCAAGAACCAGCGCTGGCTCTTGTTTCCTCTGCTTGGGTCTTTGTGTACTTCCTCCTGCTCAGAATGCAGAGGGAGTGGCTTGATCTCAGCAGCCATTGTGTGACCACGAGGATCATAGTCACAGGCTGAGGAGGATGGGGTAGAAGGACAGAGGAGCCTGGCCATTGATGACACTTTTGGACGGAGCAGCTGAACCTTACCTCCAGACTTTTCCATGAGACAAAACAAGCCCTCCACTTGTTCAGTGGGGTTCAAGTCTCTGTCACATGCAATGCTAACTGCTTCAGCAGTATGAACCGTCTGTCTGGAGTTCAGGCCAGAGGTCTGGCTGGAGATGGCAGTCTGGGAGTCAGCAGCACTTGGCGGGCTGGAGAGCTTTGTTTGCAATGGTTGAGGCCTCCAGGGGTGAGAAGGAGCCCAGAAAAAGGCTGGGATGTTGGCATTAGCGAGGGGCAGATTGTGGAAGGAGAGTGCTCCAGAGCGTGAGAGGAGACAGGAGAAGAGTTTGGAGGGCAGGGTATGGCGGAGGCCAAGCATCCTCTGTCTTTTCAGCCCCCCAGTCATGGTAGGAGAGTCGTCCTCAGCAGCCAGTGAGTGGAATCCATCCTCTGCACTGCGGCCCCATCTTCCCTCTCTGTTCACCATCTCAGTGACTGGCATCGTTACCCACCCCCATGTGCGGGCTACTCCCTAACCCACCCTCCCTTCTGAAGCTCTTCTCTCTCCTCCCTCCTTTCCACTCCACTGCCATCATCTTCTGCCTGGACCCTGCATGTTCCTCCCTGCATAGCTCCCTCCTCCACCCCATCCAGCTTTGCTCTGCATGCTGACGGATGATGTTGAAAATCTTCTCCTTCCTCCTTTGCTCAAAGCCCCCTTCAGGGCTTCCCAACTACCCCTCTGATGAAGCCCAACACCCTTGATATGGACCATAAGACCCTTTACTATCTGGGCCCTGCCTGCCTCCCATCCTGTCTTAGCCAACACTGCTAGCATTTCAGATGATGCTCCATTAGCTGGGCAAGATATGTGTTCTAGGCTTCTGTGCCTTTGCTATTCCCTCTTCCTGAAATGCTGTTCCCTTGCTCCCAGTGGTGAGCCCTTACACATCCCTTGGGAGCCCTGCAGACTCCTCCTCTGAAGACCTGCCCTCCAGGCAGCTTCCCTCATTCCTGTGGCACTTTTCTTGAACCAGGTGAGTCGAAGAACTCAGCATAATGTACCACAGTGAATTATATCCATGCCAGTGTCCCTCACTGGAATACGCATTAATATTCAGACCATGTCTGAATTAAAGGACCCAGCCCAAGGCTTGACATGGAGCTTGATAAGTCACTGTTGGAAGGATGGGAAGATGGGTGGATTTGATGGGTAGAGGGATGAGTCAGTGAGTCACTGAATGGATTCATGGATGGATGATGGGTGGGTGGATGAGTGGCTGGCTGGCTGAATGGGTAGGTTAATGAGTCATTGAGTTGATTCATAGATGAGTGCATGAATGGGTAGGTGAGTGGATGGATGGGCAGATGGATGGGTAGATGGGAGGATGAACGGGTGGATGGATGGGTGAGCAGATCACTGGATGCCCACACCCTGTTCCCCAACCTTGTCTAAGCCCTTCTCCATAGCACTGAGCTATGTCCACCTTCTCAAATGAGAACATAAGCTCCATGAAGACAGAGACTGTTTTGCTGAGGACTCTATTCTCAGAGCCCTGAAGTGTTACAGACATGCGCTGCTCAGTAACAAGCCAATGAGGAAGTCAGGGACGAGGGTCCTTGTCTTGTCTCACTCACCCAGGCTTCCTTTCTCTCCTATGGTCTCTCTTTTTTGCAAAAAGATTTTTTTTATTTGATAATATAGCATTTAATAATAGGAACATCCTCCTAATTATGAAATATTTCTCCTACAATACCATAAACATTTTCAATGACTGCATAATATTCCCTTGGATGATTTTCTATAGTCTATTAATAAATCTCCCATTTCTAGACCTTTAAATATTAGCTAATTCTCACTATTATACATTGTGTATGTGTAGAAATAGATAGACAAATTGTTATAGATAGACAAATGTTTAGGAAAAAATATGTTCAGTTCAGTTCAGTTGCTCAGTCAGGTCTGACTCTTTGCGACCCCATGGAGTGCAGCACGCCAGACCTGCCTGTCCATCCACTGTGTTATAACTAGAATATCTACCAAAAGCAGCTAGATAATTCCACACACAATTATAATGCAACAGTATACACTGAATCTTTATAGTAGTTGCCTTTGTCTAGGGGAATCAAGAGAGTTTTTAATTTTTTTTTAACTTTTATGCTTCCTATATGGTCTCTTTAGGATCAAGCTGAAATGAAGGCACAGAGCGGTGCCTACATTCAAGATCAGTCCAGGTCCAGACGGAATGAGCTCTGCTCAGATGTCTGGAACCCAGGCAAGTGTGTGGCTCTATTTTTTAGGTGCAGAACCTCTGGGGAGGGTGGAGAGACACCAGGAGGAAAGAGGTCTCTGTGAAGGGAGAGCTCTAAATGGGTGTTGGGGAAGGCTTCCTGGAAGAGGTGGCATATGAACCTGGCCTGGGAGGATTTGTAGGGTGAAGATGGGCAGACATGGGCATAGTGGAGCAGAGCCAGCAGACTGGGAAAGAAGTCTGGGTCGGTTTGACTGAAGAGCTAGGTGCAGTGGACGGAAAGATGGGCAGAGAGAAAATAACTGAACAAAGTAGGTTGGGAGCAAGCCTGCCTGTAATAGCTGAGAAAGGACCTGGGAGAAGTATCTGGCAGGACTAGAAAATAGCCTGACATGGGTGGTGCTCCTGGGACGACCATTAATCAAGGGAGTCAACCACAGGTGTCTGCCTGGAGCTGCCTGCCGAGATGACTTCAGGGGTGGGCATGTGACCCAAACTGGCCAGTCAGTGTCTTCTCTGGGACCTTCTCTGGCTTCCTGGGTGAGGCTCAGCTGGACCAACTTGCTAGTCATGGGTGATGAAGTCTGCAGCGCCAACAGCAAGGCACCGGGGAGGAGGCAGAGAGAGGAAATGAGAGAAGACGGCTGCCGTCCGGGCCCCTGGAGGGGTCGCCGCGCTTGAGCCAGAGCACTTGACTGTTTTCTGAACCAGGGCAGCCCCTAATCGCCCTCTTTGCAGAAGGTTCCGTTTGATGATGTGAAAATAGATCCCGGAAGCTGCGGGTTGCAGGGCATGCAGCCCTCTGTGTGCAACGGGCAGGTCAAAGTCAGATGCTGGCGCTGGGTCTTCTCCGGGGCCACCAGCCCTGGTCCCACGGGATCAAAGCTCTGGCTGCACCATCTCCTGGCATCTCGCAGAAGCCGGAGCCTTTGGGGGGGATGGTGGAGAAATGTCTGGATGTAGGAAGATGTGGGTACTCCTTCCAGTGCCAATAAAGCTCCAGCAGAGACCAGCCTGGAAATGGGGAAGAAAGTCCAGCTTTGGTCAAAGGAGCTCTGTCTGCCTGGGGCCTCAAGTCCGGTAATGAGGTGCTTGGCAAGGCGGCAAAAGCCAAATTCTCTGCTCCAAGCTGGGGTTCCTGTGAGCAGAGGCGGGAGGTAGGGGGTGCAGTGGGGACCCTCCTGGTGTCTCTGCTCTGCATTCCTAGCTGAGCCGACACAAGTGAATCTGAAACCCACTGGGAAGTCCAACCACCGCCCCCAGGTACAGCCTGGCCTGGGGCGCACAGCCCGGCTGGCAGATAACCCAAGCCTGGAGGCTGCCGGCTGGGGAGGGTGGTTGCTAGGAGACCGAGATCTCCAGGCGGACGTCCAAATTTCAGGCCATGACTCAGAAAGAACCCTGGGCTTTCATCCCTGGCCCTCGGCATCTTTAGGAACCAAACCCCCAAGGGCCACCTGAGACCTGAGAGGGGCAGGTGTCTTGACCCAGCGATAGGACTGGGATGGGGGCTGCTCAGCCCTGACACAGGCTCAGACCCTGAGACAGGCCCAGCCAGAGCCGATTCCCCCAGGGCCCCGCTCTGGGTGCAGCCCAAGAGGACAGTGGTGGAGGAAGACGCTCCCAGGGTGGCCAAGCTGGCCCCCGGGGCTCCCTCCACGGACGGAAGGATGTCCTCGCGCGTCAGCTGGACTCTGCCTGCCTCCCGTGTGCACACACGTATGAGTGAACACCGACAGGATACACACGTGAATTCACACACAGGACGCACACGCACTAACTTCATTTATATTCCAAGACACCATCCTGTCTCCCCTCTCATCTCCCTCCTGCCACTGTCCAGCAAATCCCTAAGATTCTGTCTTAACTGTCAGCTGATCAGAAAAGTGAAAGTGAAGTTGCTCAGTTGTGTCCAACTCTTTGGGACCCCATGGACTGTAGCCCACCAGGCTCCTCCGTCCATGGGATTTTCCAGGCAAGAATACTGGAGTGGGTTACCATTTCCTTCTGCAGGGGATCTTCCCTACCCAGGGATTGAACCCAGGTCTCCGGCATTGGAGGGAGGCACTTTAACCTCTGAGCCACCAGGGAAGCCCGCTGAAAGGCTGTCCCTAAACCCTTCTAGCAGGAACCCACGTGCGCCACGTATGGAGTGCCGTGTATGGCTATGGTCCCGGGTCCAGTGGCCCAGTGGACCTCTGGAATGTAAACTCCTTAAGGTCAGACAGGGAAGCCTGGTCACTGATACATACTCTGTACTTCAACTCATGGCAGGGTTTCACTGGATGTGGAGTAAATGCGATGAAGATTTTGTAAGTTCTAGGCCTTCCCTCTTCCGCCTCTCCTTTGGGAAAGAACTAGAGTAGTCCCTGCTCGCCGTGACCCAAGAAAAGCCAGCACAGCAACAAAGACCCAGAGCAGCCAAAAATAATAAAATAAATATTGAATGAGTGAACGCATGCATAAATGAACGAATGGGACGGAGAGCGGCTTTTGCTTACTCTTACCTGATCCTAGGCATTATTTTGCCTCTTTGGGACTCAGTTTTCTCATCCATAAAAAGGGTGTAATAAACCGTGTCTCACAAGGCTATGTTTAAATTGTAGCATCCATGGCTGTGTCCGGCACGTAACAGATACACTAGATATTTCTCTAGTTTAATTCCTCCCGCGGAGTTTCACTTCCTGCCTTTGAGTCAGCGGCTGGTTTGGCGGCCACGCTCCTGGATGGAATTCTAAGCGGCATCCAGGCTAGAATCACCCAGCATTCACACAGCTCCCAGACAGAGTAATTGCTGCTGTGTGTCAGCGTCCCAGGGGTGGGGCAGCGCTTCAGTCCGTCTGTCCCCGCCGCAGGGACGGGTCACACAGAGGCTGTCTCCTCGCCGAGGCCAGTGTCTGTGACTCACTCACTGTGGTCCACGTCCTAGCTCCGTCCTCAGAACGTGTCTGGCTTCTGGACGGGGCAGGACAGTATCGGCCGGCCTTGGGGGATTCCACTGAGGGTGAGCTGGGGGCCCCGACCTGGTGCACCCCGCGTCCCCTCTGCTCTGTCACTGGCTGAGCTGAGGTTTTCAGATATACTGTGTGATCTCCCCCATCCCTGTGGCTTTGTCAGGCGTAACTGGGGCGGACCTGGGGAGAATCCGTGGTCCCCTCAGAACCTCGGGCTCTGTGTCTCTTTCCCGCCTTCCTGGTGGGTGGGTGGAGAGCCTTCAGATAGACTCTTTCCCCTTCCTTTCCGTGCAGTCTCTGTCCACTGGGTCCAGCCAGCCCTGCCCGAGGACGTCCTGGTTGTAGGGGAGACAGGCTGCCTGGATGCTGAAGCTGTGCGTTAGCAGTGGGCTCCTGCAGGGGACTCGGGATCTAAAGCAGGCCCAGGGGTGTCCTCTCATTCTCCAGGACCCCGGCCATGTGGGCAGCCTTATCTCTATTTCACAGATAAAGAATCCAAAGAGCAGAGAAGGAATCAGTCAACTGTTTCCTTAATGAGCCTGTTTAGCAGACACCCCAGAGCTGGTGGCATCACGACACGCAAGGGTTCTTGATTCCTAGTCCACCTGTCGGTTGATCCAGGCCGGCTCCTGGGTGACTCCCTGGACTCGGGTCTGCTCCAGGCCCAGGCTGCTCAGACCGTCTTCGGCTCCTGGCCAATCCCAGGAGCACAGACCCGCAGGCACTCTGATGGCCCCTGGACACCAGGCGTCAATCCCATTGGCACTGATTTTGTTTCGGCCAGGTGGATGGATAGGGAAACGCTCCATGTTCTCGGGCAGGTGGTGGGTGGATGAGGATACGCTCCATGCTCTTGGGCAGGAGACTCGGAAGCTTGGCCCGAATCATGCAGCTCAGGTTGGGGCTGGGATTTGAACCCACGTGCACTGACCCGGTGCCTAGCCCCGGACACCAGCCTCTCCTCTGAAATCATGCCAGAAACCCTGGCTCGGGGCTCCACAGGTGACAGCTTTTCTTCCCCCGTGTCTTAGGGGTCAGAGCATCTGAACGCGATCGGCTGCTCCTTGCAGTCATGGAGCGAGCTGCCGGGAGTGGTCAGGCCATCTGCCCGGCAGGGAAGTAAGGTGACTGTAGTCACTTCACTTGTTCGCTCCTTCCCTCCTTTATTCATTGAGATGTCCACTGAATAGTGGCTCTGTGCCCTGCTCAAAGCTTGGATCTTGGGAGAGAAATCAGACAGGGGCCCTGTGACCAGGGAGCTGCTAGAACGTTAGAGCAAAATGAGACCTCAGAGCCCAGCATCCTCACAGGGAGTCATCAGCCTCAGTCCCGATTCCTGCAAGTGACAGGGAATTCACTACCTCACCAGCCAGCCTCTCTCCAAACTGGACATCTCTGCCAGTCAGAAAGTCCTCCCTCTCTTCCTTCCTTCCTTTCCTTTTTCCTGGTTTTGCTCTTGGTTTTGCTCCCAGAAACATTCTGGCGTCATCTCCATGACCCCAGGGGCAAGAGATTTTCTAAAAACCACGAAAGTGAAATGACCGGCTCTGCTCACCTCCACGCTCATGAGATAAGGCCAAACTGCTTTCCAGAGCGATTGCACCAAGTTACACAATTACTCTCTTATTCGTTTCCAGAAACCAAACTGCTCAAGTCATTTTTAGGATCTCTTGCTTTTAACCCATATTTCCAATTCTCTCTTTTTTATTTCTTGAGTCATACTGAGCAAACTTAGTTTATACTCCTCTGATAACGCTGTTATCCAAGGATGGTGTGGTCGATGCAGCTGGGTGGGGTTGCTGCTGGCTCTCGCGGTGCTCTGAGTCCTTGTGTGCTCAGTGGCTTTCCTCTGTAAGATGCTGCTGGTTCTGTCTCCCACCTTCACCTGGTCTGGCTCCCAGGAGGATTCCTCCAGAGGGGGATTTGCATTTGTTTGTGAGACGTCTGGAGAACGCTATTTTAACCTAAATTCTCAGCCCGGGGTTTGTGCAGACAGGGCCAGAGGTGGGATTGGCCCTGCAGGCCCAGTTGAGGGCTGGCTTGTGGGGTATAACATATGGGGGCACCGGGCAGACCCGTTTCCTGCCACCGTGGATTTCTGAGGCTCATCTCAGGTCACCTGGGCCAGCTGATGGCAGGCTCGTGAAGCACGTGAGCACTCTGGACTCTCAGCCTTGCATGGCGCCTTTGTGGCTTCAGTCAGCTTCTGCAGCTATTATGTTACTGTTCTGGCACCAGGGATGTCAGGGACCCGAGTCTCCTGCACAGCTGTCCCCTCCGGCCGAAGCCCAGACTCCCTGATGGAGCAGGCTTGTCCCCTGTTGCGGCAATGAGTGGTGACTCATGCTGGCCTCTCCTGAATTAGTAAGAATTCCTCAAGCAAATGCTGCTTCGTGTTGACAGCCAGGCAGCCTCTGCCTGTCCAGCCAACAGACACGGTGCTGTTCTGGGTGCATGTTAAAGACAAAAGCGACTCAGGGAAACAAGGCCTCTTCAGAAATGGACACACGGCTGTGCCTCTGATTCCTCCAACACACACGTCTGCAAGCTTTGCCTGGAGAGGTACTCCTTCCAACCTTTCCTGGGGCCGAGGGGGTGCTCACCAGCCCAGGTCCTGAGCCCTGGACTCAGAACTTTAGGGGCCAGTCAAGGGCAGGCGGGTCACTGGTCAAAAGTTCTCTGGAGCACCCTGGGTCCCAGAATGCTTGTGAGCATCTTGCCTGATGCGGCTGGCACCCTGAGACAAAGAGGCCCTCAGCTGAGTCTCCCCCTGGCCCCAGCCCCCACTACCTGCTGTCCCCCAGCCCTTCTGTGATTCCTGTGCCCAGGTGGGTGATGCTGCGGAAACAGAGGAGCCAGCCCTGGCCCTGTCCTGGGGCAGCTCCCAGTCTGGAGGGGGCTCAGGCTCAGAGAGAGATACATAGCTACAATCTGGGAGCCCAGCCTGGGAGAGAGAGCAAGGAAGACCTCCTGGAGGAGGCAGGATGGGCCTCAAAGAGTGAGTAGTGTGAGTAGAATGGCTAGGTTTTCTCTCTGCTGAACCTGGCTCATTCCTGCTCGATTTTCAGATCTCAGTTCGAGTATCACCTCCTCCAGGAAACCTTCCCTGATCTCACCCACGTGGCAATCCCCATAACAGATGACCCTCCATGTCCCTCTCCTTCCCAGTCCCTGAAGCAATGGCTGGGCATGGATGGGGCCGGGCAGGGGAGGCTGCCTCACCTGCCTGCCCTCCCAGGACCTGTTACCTGCCTCAAGGCAGTGCTGACCTCGGCCACATTGCTCATCTACTCTGGGTTCTGGGAGGAATATTCAGAGGGAGTGCCTGACAGGTCTGTCTTGCCGTGGCGCAGCCCCAGCTCTTGGAGGCATTTGGCATGTGGTAGGGGATCTCCTGGTGGCTCAGAAGAATCCGCCTGCAATGCAGGAGACCTGGGGGGGGTTCAATCCCTGGGTCAGGAATATCCCCCTGGAGGAGGGCATGGCTACCCACTCTGGTATTCTTGCCTGGAGAAGTCCAAGCACAGAGGAGCCTGGCAGGCTACAGTCCACAGGGTCACAAAGAGTCAGATACAACTGAGCAACTGACATTTTCAACACACAGGGGCTCCAGAGCAGATGCTGAGCACACGTCTTCTTCGTGTTTGTTCTCAGTGTTGGAGACTGGGGTGTCTGGAGTGGGATGCCCATAAGCCGTGTGCTCCCCGCCCCTATCTCTTCTACACAAAGGGCTGAGAACCCGGAGGAAGGAAAAAGGAGGGTGCTCACGCAGAATCCCTTGGGAAGGGCCCTAGGAGCAGGGCCTGGCACGGAAGGGGGTTTCCTGGGCTGCAGAAGCAGGGCAAGGACCTGTGCCCCAGGGGGAGGGAGCCCCATGGACCAAAAGGGGCAAGCGTCGGGTAAAGGATGTGTGAGCTGTGATGTGAAGGGTGCAGAGCCAGTGAGAGCGAGCAGGGTTGGGGGTGGGGAGCTGGAGATCTTAGTGTTGGGACAGGAGCTCCAGCCTGATCCTTCAAAATCCAGCCTCACCCCCCTCCACCCACTGCATTCTAAAGACAACTGTGTCTGCCCTCGATAGTGGAAAAGCCTCCCCACAGAGATTCTGCACGATGCGAGGCCATGGCTCGTCTCCTGTAGAAATTATCTCCATTTCTCTGAGTTGGCTCCAGAATTGCTCTTCCGCAAACCCTAGTTACGAGAACACTATTACAGTCTACGTGCTTCCCAGCTGTCCTCAGAGAGTCTCTGACGGCGGCGCGGCTGCCCCCGGCCGGCTCCCCACTCCAGGGGGGCCACTTAGCCTGTCAACAGCAGAGCTGGAGTGTGGTTCGTCCCCGAGAGCTGGCACGCAGAGGTGCCTTGGTGGCCGGGGGGCCAGGACATGCCGCTTGCAGATAAATTGAGTTCTGCTGCTAAACTGTCCAGTTCCTCAAAGAAACTGTCAAACCATGTCTGGAGAAATCCAAGTAAATCCTGAAAGCCGCTGCTGGATGATAAAATGTCAGAGATGCCGAAGGTTATTAGAAAAATTACTCCTCCGTGTGGCACTTGGGGAGAGGGCTGGGGAGAGCGTTGAGAAGCATTGGGGCGGGGGGGCTGGTGGCCGGGGGGACTGGGGAAGGCCGCT
>SJYF01000590.1:1892443-1905472 GCA_006410515.1 Procapra przewalskii | reverse complement strand
GTGCTTCCAGAGTGGTCAGGTGCCCCCGGGGATCATCCCACAGCCTGGAGCTTCCCCAGCGCCGGGGGAGGGGCCTGCCATGTGCCAATCCGTGTTCCCCAGATCGCACTGTGTGGAGTCAGCTGCCCCTGGTAATTAGCTCACTTCTATAATTAGCCCGAAGTTCTGCTGCTGAGGGGGACAAGGATGTGGGATGCGAGGGTGAATCGGTGTGGCTGAGCGCTTGACTCACACCCTAGAAATGCCCCATTGCAGGGAGGGGATGTGCTTCCTCGGGTGGGCTCCCCTCTTGTTCTAGAGTAGCTGAGGCTCCAAACCGCCTTTCCAAGACAGCGGTCGCCCCCACGGCCATGATGATAAGCGTGTGCCCGGCGTCGGGAAGCCCCTCCACACACTCTCCTCCTCCCACACGCTGCAAGATGAAACCTCACGTGGTCCTCACCGCCCGGCAGGAGAACGCGGGGTCTGCTGCACAGGTGGGATCTGAACCCCGGGCGGGCCAGCCTCTCCTCCACAGCCTCAGTACCACCCACAGCCTCATTCCTCCCAATGGCCCTGGAGGTGTCCCTGCAGGGGCTGGCTCTAGAACGTTCAGACGTGGTCTTAGGGGACACCTTCTCATCTTTAAAGAGCTAGTGGGAACTCTGTGGTGGCCCAGTGGTTAGCATTCCATGCTCTCTCTGCCAAGGATCCAGGTTCAGTTCCTGGTCAGGGAACTAAGATCCCTCAAACCACGAGGCTCTGCCAAGAAGAAAGAAGGAAAGAGCAGGTAGTTTGTACTTTTGAGGATGGGCAGAGCTTAGAGGGTTCTGCAGCCCGTCACGGGTCCCTGTATCCGCCCTGCCTTCTCCAGGGGACACAGCGAAGGATAAAGGGCAGGATCGGGGGGAGGGCTGTGCGCTCAGCCCCAACACCCCCCACCTCCCCGCCCTTACCACCATCATAGGCTCTTAGGCTGAGACCAGGCTTAATAGCAAGTGAGATTGCTTATTTCCTGACTGCCTCTGGGAACAGCGGAAAACAAATATCAATTATGGGCAGAATTGTCTGTCAGAAAAAAAGATGTCGTTCTTGATTCAGAATTTACAAACAGTTAATTAAGCCTGCAGTGAGGAACACGCCTGTGGGCTGCCCGCCCGCCTAGAGAGAAACTTCTGGTCTCCAGAAGTCCCATGTGAATCCCCTGGGCTGCAACCCCCCCACCCCCATTCAATGGGCCATAGGATGTAACACGCTTTCTTGGCTTCCTGATCTCATGAGCTCATTTCCATCAGCCACCCACCCCTGGGACCAGAGACTCTGAACCCAGCTCTGAGCATGCACCCCAGAATCCTGCTCTGCGCCCCCTCTTTTAGGCCTAACTGCCTCCTAGGTCTTGGACCCAAGAGTGGGAACATTATTAAGGCTTTTGATAGCCCCAGCCCAATCAGGAAGGATTTTGTTTCATTCCATCTGGAGTAAAAAGAGGGACAGTGTGGAAGGGGGGGCCCTTTGCTGATGGAAGGAGGCGGCTCTGCAGATGGCAGAAGGCGGCTGAATGGCCTGAGATGCAGGACAGATTTCTACCTTTGCTTTCAAGGAAATGACTCTTTATTCAGGAAATGAGGGTGCCAATCGGGTGTCATAGAAAGTGGAATGGCCAATTAAAATCCTTACAAGGAACCGAGAGTGCCAGACACCACAGGGAAGAAGACAAATCCACCCCTGCTCCTTGGGGCACACGTTCTGTTTGGAGAGACAGAGAATAAACAAATAAACCTGTTAACAAGCACAGTCATTTCAGGTGTCAATCAGTGTGACAAAATAAATGAGCAGGGACTTCCCTGGTGGTTCAGTAGTTAAGAATCCACTTTCCAGTGCAGGGGATGCAGCTTTGATCCCTGCTTGGGGAACTGAAGAATTGATGCTTTTGGACTGTGGTGTTGGAGAAGACTCTTAAGAGTCCCTTGGACTGCAAGGCAATCTAACCAGTCCAACCTAAAGGAAATCAGTCCTGAATATTCATTGGAAGGACTGATGCTGAAGCTGAAACTCCAATACTTTGGCCACCTGATTCAAAGAACTGACTCATTGAAAAAAACCCTGATGCTGGGAAAGAGTGAAGGCAAGAGGAGAAGGGGACGACAGAGGACGAGATGGTTGGATGCCATCACCAACTCAGTGGACATGAGTTTGAGTAAACTCTGGGAATTGGTGATGGACAGGGAAGCCTGGCGTGCTGCAGTCCATGGGGTTGCAGAGTTGGACACGACTGAGCGACTGAACTGAACTGAACTGGGGAACTGAGATACCATATGCCGTGGGGGCAACTAAGCCCTCATACTGCAACTACTGAGCCTGCCCGCTCTAGAGCCCCTGCAACACAAGAGAAAGAGAAAGCCCACGTGCCACACAGAGACCCTGGGCAGCCAAAATTAAATAAAAGAACTGAAAGCAGCCACAGCAGCAGAAACAGAAGGAGGAAGAAAGACGAGAAACGATGGGCAGATGGGGAGGCCCGTTGGGTTCTGTTGCAAAGTCTGGTCTGGGAAAGGTTCTCTGAAGAGGTGGTTCGGAACTGAGACCTGTATTGACTGTCATGCAGACAGCGGGGCTCAGAACACTTGGCAGAAGGAACAGATGCCAAGTCTCCAAGGCAGCAAAGAGCTTGACGTACTTGAAGATGAAAAGGAAGGCCTCTGTGCCTGGAGATTAAGGGACTGCAGAGCATGAGGGTGAAATCTGAGAGCGGGGTAGGGACTGCAGAGCCTCCAAGACCAAATAAAGAACCCGAGTCCTTTCTAAGTAGCATCGGAGGCCAGGGAATCAAGCCACTTGCGTTTGGCCAAGATGGAATAACTGGCGCCCGGCCGTGCCCTCCGTAATGTGTACACCACTATGAATGATGCTCAGCTGTTCAGTCATGTCTGACTCTTTTGGAACCCCCTGGACTGGAGCCCATCAGGCTCCTCTGCCCATGGGATTCTCCAGGCAAGAATACTGGAGTGGGTTGCCATTTCCTCCTGCAGGGATCGAACCCCTGCCTCCTGAATCAGCAGGTAGATTCTTTATCACTAGTACCACCTGGGAATAAACAAGAACCCGGCAGGCAGTAGACAATAGGCAATGCAAGACTGCTATCCTTGAGAGAAGGAAAACTCATAGGGTGCCCACAGTCACCAGTTCTCTTCCAGGGGATAGTTTCCCAGGGATCTAAGCCGAGCTCAGTGGCTGCGGTGAGCTGAGAAGACAGTGGTCAGAAGTCAGGGCGGCTGGGACCGGCAGAGTTGGACATCAGAGAGAAGGGGGCTTGCAGGTAGAGGGCCCAGAACTCAGTGTGGGGTCTCCCGTGGAGTCCATGGCCGGAGGATGTTCTGTAGATGCTCAGAGCAAGACCGTCTAAGACTTTCAGAGAGTGGACGCTGTGGAACTGCAAGAAAGCTAGAAACACTGGAGGTGTGAGTTAAACTGGGGGAAGAGAAGGGAATCCTGCACTTTCAGCTTGGCCAGAATGGAGAAATCCTAACACTCTGTTAATACTCTCAATATGCAGCTGCGACCCCAGAGAGGCTTTGTCTTAAGAGTGGGAACCCTGCATGAGGGGAAGAGCTACACTGGACCCTCCTCGGTTGTTCAGTTGCCAAGTTGCGTCTGACTAAAGCCAAGTCCCCAGAAGATCTGCAAGGAAACAGGGGTCAGAGGCAATTCTCGCCAATTAAGAGGAATCCGCGTCTCCTGCAGAAAGAATCTGCCTGCAGGAGCCGCTGCAGATGCCAGTTTGATCCCTAGGTCGGGAAGATCCCCTAGAGAAGGACGTGGAACCCACTCCAGTGTTTTTGCCTGGAGAATTCCACGGACAGAGGAGCCTGGTGGGCTACAGTCCATGTGGTCACAAAGAACTGGACACGACTAAGCAACTGAGCACGCATGCGTGCAAGAGGAACTGAGGAAACAAGTTGGCTTTTTCCATATTCACATGAACGTAGTGTAAGCTGAGTCAGCTGGTAGATTAACTGCCTGCTAAAACAAGAAGCGCTCTTTACAGGATGGCAGCAGACTCTAAGAGCTCTACAATACATGGTTCACAATGCCCAGAATTCAGTTAAAAAATCACTAGACACGCAAAGTACAGGAATATGAGACTGACAGTTAAGGAAAAAAGTGGACAATAGAAATTAAGCTTGAGATGGCTCCAACGTTGGGCTTAGTGGACAAAGACTTTAAAGTAGCTATTACAAACACATTCAAAGAATTAAAGGAAAAGTGTCTCTAAGAAATCAAAGAATATGATATTAATGAGTGAACAGATAGGAAAACTCACCAGAAGAATAAAAACTAGCAAACATGCAAACTCGAAGAAAAGCGTATAACTGACACGAAAAAATCACTACCTGGACATCACAGTGTACCAGTAGAGAGGATGGGAAAAGATGCAGGGCCCCGAAAACAGACCAGTGAAAAATTATCCATACTGAAGAATAGAGAGTTTTTTAAATGAAGAAAAATAAAAGGCAGAGAAAGTATAGTCCCCTCTGTGAACAGCGCACCTGTTCTGAACTGGGCGCCAGGCTGGTCTCTGGGTTCCTGCTGATGAGGCATTGTTGGCCGCCGCCAGCCCCGTCTCTGGGCTAGATGAGCCTGACTGAGCCGGGGTGGGCTCAGGGCAGGGGAGACGGAGCCTCGGGGGGGCCTCCTGTGTGGAGCGGGCCAGGAGGGCAGGGAGCCAGGGGAAGGGGTCTCCGCCTGGGCCCTGGGGCGGTGTGTCTTCCCTCTCCCTCCAGATCACCCGACTGGCAGTAAGTGTCCACTGGTCGCTTGGTATATGCTGAGCAGCGGTCAGGTCTGACCACACAGAGGTGAACGAGACAGGCGGGGCCCTGCTCGCTTGGCCTGACCTTCCAGGATGGGGCAGCCCGCCCTTCATAAGTAAACAGACCAACTGCTCGTGGTGGGCACCAGTGCTTGTGAGTGACATGCAGGCTTCAGAACACACATGGGGGGCGCTGGCCATTCTGACTCAGGAGACGTGGTTTAAAGGCACAAGAGTGGGTTCTACTGAAAGTTTCAAAAGCCCAGGTACGTGGACGTAAGGCACAGGGGTGAACCAGAGCGCCCAAGGCTGGGGCAAAGCCTCTGCCTCATGAGCCGCTGAGCTGTGAAGGGGCAGGGGCACAGCTGGAGAGTGTGCGCTGTGTCCATGGAGGAGCTGGGTACTGGACAGTGAGCTCCCCATTGCTGGAGGTATGCAAGCATCCACCACCACCAGCAAGTCTGCCAAAGGCACATGAGTGCCGCAAAGGAATAGAGAGAGACTATCACTGCGGTGACTGGGGGGCACAGGCTTCTAACTCTGACCTGTTTAACCTTGGTTTTCTCATCTGTAAAATGGGCCAACACATGGACCTGAACCAGAAAACCTTCTAAACTCATAATAGTCTGAGGTCAGGTGGGCAGGCATGCAGGCTGTCCTCTGCCGTCGCTTTCCAGGCATCGTTGCCCCTCTCCAGCCCCATCTCTTCCTAACTCCAGGTTTCTCTCCATGTATTGCTCACCTTGTCTCAACTTGTCTCTGTCTATCCTGCCCCTCCCCCTTCCCCTGGGGACAGGGGAGCAGGATGGGCTGGAACACACCTGCAGCTGGGAGGTCAGTTGCCACCCTCTCTTTCCTCTCCACTGGGGCAGTGTTGGGGGGTGATTTGCACAGTCCCTGAAGAAAGGGGGGCCCAGTAAAAGAAACCCTGGGCTAGGTCTGGATTGGAGTGCTGCGGCCATCAGATCACAGACAGGTGGGGTGCCCTGGCTGGGGTGGAGGGCACTGGAGAGCACCCAGGGACCCACTGGGTGCCCAGAAGCAGGGCAGCAGGACTCACGAGGGCAGGTGGGTGCTTGGGGCTCTGTCCCCGGAGGGCGATCATCCCCCGGGTCCTCTGACGCTCAGATCGGAGCACAGAGCCCCCGGGCTCATCCCAAGTCCTGCAAGTAGGGGCAGGACCTCGGGCCACGGGGAGTGGTAGAGAGGCTGCTGGCCTGTGGAGCTGGCAAAGCAGGTTAGGCTGGGAGACTGCGGGCTGCGGACAAGCAGGCAAGAGGGTCCAGCCCGTCTTTTCATCTCAGCGTTCGTGTGGCTCTCCTGTACTCTGCTTCTCAGTACCTGGAATCACCTGGTTTACACACTGTCTGACGCAAGCCCCGCAGAGTGGGACCCTCACCATCCGACTCTCCCTGGGACCCCAGCACCCAGAAGGCAGTCTGCACACAGTGGCTGCTCCGCAGTATTGGTTGGCTGGGTGAAGAAACCCGTCCACTCTTTCACCAAGTGGTCATCATCACTCCCAAGCGTCCGCTGAGCCGCCTAGGAGGCGAGGGAGCAGGGCGCGCAGGTGAAGGGCTGGGCTGGGAGGGGCTGCCCTGCGCCCGCACGGATGGGCCGTGTCCATCCCTGGGCATCTTCAAGGCGATGGCTCGCAGTCTACTGTAGTCACTTTGCTCGCACGGTGAACATGGCCCAGAATGTTCAATGTGATTCAGAGAACACTTTGAAATGACTATATAATATGACAGCTCACGGACGGCCTCCGTTCACTGAGCTCTTCTTTTAGGGGATTGGTTCATTTGACCAACGAATAGGAACTGAACGGAACTGGGGAGACCGGCTTCACAGGGCTGCACCAGCTGCTACAGAGCACAGGCCGGGTCCTCGAAGGGGCCTGGTCAGCCTCCCTAGGGATCGATGGTCCTAGTTAAGAGGCTAAGACACTCCTGCTTGCAAGCAACCCTGGGGCCTGGAACGGGCCCTGGGTGGGCTTCCGTCTGTCTTCTGGGGAGGGGACCCCAAAGGCTGCAGCTGCACCCCAGTCTCCAGGCAACCTGGGTGGGAGCAGGGGGCTGGGCATTCCCAGTCCCCAACCCTCTCAGGGCCCCGGGCTGGCGGGCCAGTCTCCTCTGTATCGAAGAAGAGGCGTTGGCCTGGGGGCTGTGGGGACACCTGAGGAACAGGGGGGTGGAGGTGTGGGCAGGACACCCAGGTCCGCGTGTCTGTAAGGGGCTGTGCCCGGGGGGTGAGGGGCAGCTGGCTCACACGCTCTGCACTGGGGCTCAAGCACATTCAGCCAACACACACACACACACAGATCAGGACATTCTTTCCCGACAAGCTGACGCAAAGCGGACCAGCAGACACTGACGGGCCTCTGGGTGCCCAGCGCCTTCCCCTTCATCCCTGCAGCCCCAGCAGCTCTAGGAATGGCATCGCTGCCTGGCTTGACGGAGGGGAGTCCCAGGCTCCCACAGCTCAAGAGCTGTGCAGAGGCCTCCTGCGGAGTGGAGATGTCCAGAACCGGCTGAGTCCTCCCTTGCGGCGACGGACAGATTCAGAAGGCAGCGCAGCCCCACGCTGGCTCCTACAACTCCCGGGGGTGGAGGTTCTGGGTGGTGAAGGGGATGAGGTTTACGGTGCTTGGGGGCGGGGGGGCAGCGTGCGAGGCCCCCCCGCCCCGGCCTGGCCAAGGGGAGCGATCCAGGGTTGCAGGTGGGACGGGGAGTGATTCAGGCTTGAGCCCCCAGGGAGCCTGCACTGGCTCCTCCAGGCAGGGGACCGAGTCCGGCTCCTCGCCCGGCTCGGCCTGGGGCTGCATGCCTACCGAGCATACTGGCTCCGAGACCCTGCAGGTGTTAGGAGCCTAGCGGTGCTGTCGGGGCGTGCGCCGGCGTTCCCTTCCTCACTACGTGTTTCCTGAGCACCTACTATGTGCACCAACTCTGGAGCAGACCTGTGGAGTTATGACGGAGAGGACGAAAGGTCCCCACCCTCTGGTGACCTCAGTGTGGCTCGGGAGACGTGCAGAGCGGGTTGTGGCTGCCCAGCCCATTCCCTGGTCCTGGCCCTGCTCCAGACAGGAGTGCCCGCTCCGCTCGCATCTTCTGGAAGGAGAAACCAAGGGAGCCCCGAGGGGGAAGCTGAGTCCCAGCCCAGCCCCTGAGTCGGAGCCATCATCCTCGCCCGAGGGTTTCAGGGACCTCCAGTCCAGCCCTGCCTTTCTCAGATGAGAACACTGAGGACCGCATCCTTGAAAGCCTCCATCTCTCTCTCTTCCAGAACCTTCCCAGTCAACCACAACGCAGCCCAGAACAGGCTAGTTTGAGCTGCTGGAAATCTCAGCTGGGATCCTGTCGTCTGGGGAAGGGCCGGGCTCTAAAAATAAACCACTCGCCTCAGCCTGGGAGCAGCCGGCGGGTGCCTGGTGAGCGAAAGCTGACGCCTGGCGCTCCTGGCAGATGACGGTGGGCCCGGCCCGGCCAGAGCATCTCCGGTCTGGCAGCTGGCCCCTCAGGACGGGCCGGTGGCAGGTGGAAGCCAGGAATATTCCAGCCTGGCTCCTGGAGGCACCTCCCGCCCCCCGCCCACACACGACACATGCCCCAACCTGGGACGCGCTCCAGGGAGTGGGGTCCAGCGCTGCTCCCCAGGAAGGGGCTGGAGGCGGGCACCCAGGATGCCCAGAGCTACGCTCCACTTGCTACAGAGTGGCGAGTCTCCACACAGGTAAGGGAACGTCTTCTCGGGCCCTGGAGGAGGTGAGCTGCAGGGGGCAGAGTAGAAGGGGATTTGAGGTGGGGGCGGCGGGAGGCTGTGTGTCTGCCCTCAGCTCCCAGGACCCCTGACACAGCGTCAGTTTCCCTTCTCCTTCCACACCCCAGCCGGGTGGGCAGCAGCCTGCCCTTTGCAACTCTGAACACACCCCATCAGCGAGGAAATATCAGAGTCCTGGGGGGTTTAATTAGAAGCCGGCTGCAGGTTAATGGGTTTGCGGAAGCACAGGCTGAAAAGTTTTGAAGGCAGGAGCCGTGCAGGGTTGCCAACGGGATTGGAAGCTTCGGAGAAGAAAGGCTCTCCTTCCTGCCCCAGGGGGTTGGGCGCAAGGACAGAGGACCGCAGTCCTGCTGCTGATGGGTAGGCAGCGGCCTTCTGAAAACACCGGGGAGGGCTCTCTAGGAGGATGAGGAGATGTCCCAGGGACACATGCTTCCCTGGGGCGTCCCTGACTCCATAATTCTTCACGGTTTACAGAAACAGACCTTTCAGTAAAAGACGCTGCTTTGGGCCTTGAGCTGGACCAGATGGGTCCTGAATGCTGCACTTTGGTCCCCGGGGCTCGGAGGGGCTGGCAAACCTGCCTTTCTGGTTAGATGGGTTTCTGTGCCTAATCGCGGGGCAGGATATTCACCTAAAGGCGAGGAGATCGGTGCTAATGAGACCTCCTAACAGGCCTGGGACGGGGACAGCGGGGAGATGGACTGGGGTGCAGGCGTCATGCCGACCATCTTGTCCACCCCACCCATCAGGGGAAGGCAGGTGCTGGGGGCCGAGCCAGACCCTGGCGAGGCTGCCAGGGCCTTTCCTGGGACACTGTGGGGGCTCACTTGGGAAGTGGGGCTCATCGCGATGATTTTTCGTGGCCTGAGAGTGAGCTGGCTCCTGTCACGGCCAACTCCTGTAGCCGCGCTGGCTCAGCTGGAGCGCAGGGGGCTGAGTCAGGTGAGTGGCCCAGGCGTGTGGCTACAGGAAGGAGGGTCCGGCGGCCTGCAGAGGGAGGTGCTCTGTGTGATCAGTGGAGAAATGCTGGGCTGCCTCTGGGTCTCGGACTGAGCACGACCTTTCTGCAAATACCCGAGGACCCTCCATGCCCAGAGTCTGCGCCCACCCGCTTGCGGTCCTCCCAGCCTGCATGGCCCCTCCCAGGAGCTTGGGCCCCTCATCCTGGCCCTGCTCAGGGGCCATTGCCCTCTCACCTACCCAGTAAACCCATCACGTCTCCCCCAGCCTCTGCATGACTGCCAGCCCTCCCGTGCCGCCTGAGTCACTGGGACCATCGGTTGGATCTTGTCACCATTGGGCTGGGACTCTGACTTGGGCTTGCTGATGCTGATGCTCCCTATCAGTATGAACTTTGGCAAAGCTCGGCCCCCTAAACCTTCGTCTTCTCCCCCATGGAAGGGGGAGATGCTGCCTATGCTGGGGGGCTGTTGGAGGAGTCGCAGAGCTCTGGGGCCGGAAGTGTGACCCAGAGGCTGGGGCAGACTTCAGGGCAAGGGGAAGGCTCTGACACCAGGCTCATTTCTCCTGCATTAGACCCTGTGCCCCGACGGACAGCACTCACCCGCACAGAGCCTGCACACAGTTGGTGTGTGTCAGTGCTTGTCAGTTTCACACACACACGAGCGCGTGCACGCACAAAAGCACCCCTCTGGCGCTCACACCAGCCCAGTCTGGCTAGGGCCACGGCGCCAGCTCCCATGCATGACCCTTCGTCCCCTCATCACCCGGTGCTGCCCAGCCCGGCAGGGTCCCGGCTCCTGGGCACTTGGGTCCACCTTCCAGAGGGGTGGGCGCAGCTGCGGGAACATGCGAGGCCCTGGAGTCAGTGGTTAAGGCAGGAACCTCACATGGGAACCGCACCTCAGTTCCAAGTTCCGGCTCATTCGGCTTCCATCTCGGTGGTGCTAGTTGTAAAGAGTCTGCCTCCCAGTGCAGGAGACATAAAAGATGCAAGTTCGACCCCTGGGTCCGGAAGAGCCCCTGGAGAAGGAAATGGCAACCCACTCCAGTACTCTCGCCTGGGAGAATCCCACAGGCAGAAGAGCTTGGTGGCCTACAGTCCGTAGAGTCCCAGAGAGTCGGACATGGCCGAAGCATCTTAGCAGGCCCATTGCGTGTGCATCGGATGCCCAGCCTATGCTCACCAGAACCTCTGAAGTCGGCCTGTCCCCCAGAGCACCTCTGTGATGCCTGGGAGGCTTGGGGCATGAGAGGGGGTGGCTGTCTACAGACCCGCGCCAAGGCCCTGGGGAGTGCCATAGTGAGGGCCTGAAACCAAGTATGTTCCTGCTTCAGTGACAGCGACCGCCTGTGTCAGGGACCAAATGCCAGGCTGGGGCCACGTGCCTCACGGACACTGTCTTATACATCCAACCACTCGGCTGTACTGCAAAGAATAGATCTTTGGAAAAGATGCAGCTCAGTAAACAGGGCCACTGTGTGTGCATTTTAACACAGAGATGGAGGCGGGCCTGACCCGAGGTGCCTGCTGGCCACACTGACAAGCTTGCTGGCTGCTGGTGCCAGACCTCGGCTCACACACCCAGGGACTGAGCTCCTGGTTGGTGCCCGCTGCTGTTCACCCTCCCCCCAGCTTCTGTGCCAGTGGCAAATCGGCCTGAGGGGTGTCCTCCATCGTTTCATCCCGATTAAAGCTGCCCCTCAGGGCTGCATCAGTCTCGGTGTTTCCCCACTCCAGACACGGGCACGTCTCGCTCTGTTGGTCAGCTCCCACTGCGATGATGCTCTGTAACAAAGAGTTCCCCAGACCTCAGCGGCTTACAGCAACCAAATGCGTTTTTCTTGCCCTGGGTCTGGGGCTTGGCTGGCCTTGGCTCCAGGCTGTACTCATTTTGCATCTGCTCCATACTTTCAGTCTGAGGCCTAGTCTCCCCTGGGCTGTGGTGAAAGAGCAGGAGGCCAAACCCCCTCGGCTCGGGGAGGGTCTCTGCTCACAGCACGTGGCCATCATTCATCTCCAGAGGCCCAAGGTCGGTAGGGTGAGGGCGTGGCCTCCACCTACTCTTCACCCAGGCACCGCAAAGTCCCAGGGTGGAGGGGGGTAGCGATGGGGGAAGAGGGGCCCCGTTTCCAGCATCCACATACACCTCCCACCCTCTGTCTGCTTTATTCACACACCGCGCCATTCCAGCCTGGGTGCTCCCTGAGGTCGGACCGTGATTGATTCTCCCTGGACCGTAAGTTCCTGATGATGCAAATATCACTGAGACAAGGTCAAGTTCAGAGTCAAGTCGGGGAATCAACACCCAGGTTCAAAGCATTGCTTCTAGCCAGGGGGGTTGTCCAGAAAGAGGAATGGAGCAGAGACAGGGAGCATTTATGAGTCACTGGTCACTGAGGGGACAGCAAAGTGTTCACAAGAGGAGGAGGTCCCGTGAAGGGATCTCAGCAGGCAGAGTTGGGGGTGGAGGGCATCCGGGGAGGGGGCACTTCCCGGGCCACAGCCTGAGGGCCAGGAGAGCAGGAGGCAGAGTCTGGCTGGCCCTGCAGCCGCTTCTGAGGCCCCCCAGGCCTCGAATCCGAAGAGGGTGCTGCCCAGGGGTCCTTCAGAGGCAACTCTGCCGCTTCTGAGATCCTTCCTGAGAAATTGCTTAAGCTCCTTGGCACCGGCTCTAAGTTAAGTAGTAGCCAGGAACCTCTGATCTCATTACTTGGATTATAATTGTCCTGCTCTTTAGTCATCCACGGTGGCAGAGCCTGGGGACTCGGGGGGGCTCTGGAGGATTACCCAGCAGGCAGGCACGCAGGCGGAGTGTGGAGGACCCTGGCTTAAAGGTCACTTACAAACACTCCAGTTCACATTCATTTGCAAAAGATAGAATACATAATCCCAGTGCCCTGAGGCTATGAAGGCATTTAAATACCAGCAGTTTGAAACACCCAAGGGGAGAGAGCTTATTTTTCCAGGCTAAATACGCCCTTTCACCCTTTCGGGGAAGATTTCCAGACCCCAGGCAGCGAGAGAACAGTGGAAGAAATCAGTCTTAGCTAGAGGCAAGTGTTTGCAGTGTCTCTTCCCTGCCCTCCCAGGCAGGGTGGACCAGGAGACACAGGGCCCAGATTTAAGAGCAGTGTCGGTGCCACAGCTGTGTTGCCCGGGCGCGCTCGGAGTTGTCGTTCAGTCGCTAAGCTGTTTCCAGCTCTTTGTGATCCCAAGGACTACAGCGTATCAGGCTCCCCCGTCCTTCACTATCTCTCGGAGCTTACTCAAACTCATGTCCATCGAGTCGGTGATGCCATCCAACCATCTCATCCTCTGTCGTCCCCTTCTCATCCTGCCTTCAATCTTTCCCAGGATCAGAGTCTTTTCCAATGAGTCAGCTGTTCGCATCAGGTGGCCAGAGTATTGGAGCTTCAGCTTCAGCATCAATGCTTCCAATGATTATTCAGGGTTGGTTTTCTTTAGGACTGACTGGTTTGATCTCCTTGATGTC
>SJYF01000590.1:1851094-1864010 GCA_006410515.1 Procapra przewalskii | reverse complement strand
CCACTGCCCACTGCCTCCTCCAGACCCTGGCCCCGCGATGGACTCCTATTCACCCCTCAAAACTGCAAGTCTGCCTCCTCGCGGAGCCCTCCTGAGCCTCCCCACCCCTCCCAGAAAAGGAGTCATTCTTTCTCTAGGATGCCTCGCTGATCTGATTTCATGCTGGGTGGGCGGTCCCTGAACCAGTCTCCCCAGCCACTGCCCAGATGTGGGCACCATGAGGACAGTCTGCCTCACCCATCCCCCGCTGTGCCCCCAGCTCCCAGCTCCTTGCTTCTCTGAGGCTCAGCCACTTCCCTTAACTGATGGGTCACTTTCCCAACAGGTCACATCAGGGCCTCTGTCCCCACTGTGAGAGGGCAGAGGTCACAGGAAGGGGTGACCATCGAGGGCTTGTTTGCAGGCAGGGGAGACATTTTCTAGGAAGCATATCTGGGGCTTCTCAGAATCAGAGACTGGAGCCCATCCAGGAGAGGGGCCAGGAACCAACGGCTGCCTGGCAGCCGAGAACACAGGCAGATCCACCCACGGAGCAGCCGGCCGCCTCCCGAGGGCCACCCTGCCAGGCCACGGGCATGCTGCTGCCCTAGCGAGGGCCTTTGCGGTCAGTTTCTGGCCATCGAACAATGGCAAGTTGGTCCCCAACATCCGAGGCATCAGCGGTTCAGAAACACAACCTGTGCCTGACGCATCTGGTTTGGATATCGCAGGAGAAAAGCCCAGAGCGCTTTCATGCCAACGGAGCCTGGGCTACCAGGAGAGTGCTGCTGGTGGCCAGAGAGTCCCCAGGATCCAGCTGGAGAGCCCTCAGGCCTAGTGACATCACTGCACAGAAAACCTTCTAGCTCTCTGCTTGTCCTCAGGTAGACATCAACCATCTTAGCAGGGCCAATAAGATCCCGCAGGTTCTGGCCCAACCCTTGACCACCAGCACCCCTCCTCTAGGCTTGGGCCACCCCCAGAGTCCTTCATTGCCTCAGCTACATCCCGAGGTCCTGCCGCAGGGCCTTTGCACAAGCTGTTTCCCAGGCTGAGAAGGCTGTTCCCCACCCTCCATGTGGCCAAGTGACTCCTCCACGCCCTCGGGGGTCTCAGCTTGAGTGTCCTTACTCAGGTGGGACTCCCCACGCCTCAGTTTGCTGTCACACACTGTTGCGTCCCCTCGAGGGATGCAAGCTCCCCCAGAGAGCTGGTTCACTACTGTATCCCTCTGACCAGCCCTGCACTCGACACGTGTTTGGTGCTCCGTGAATGTTTGTTGAATGACTATGTGAGGGATCTCTGGCCTTGGCAGATTTGAATCTGGGCTCCAGCCTCCCTGTGCCCCTTAACATTTTATGTGATCTTGGACAAGGCACCGAGGATGAGGCCAGCAGAGGCTGCTGGGCGCCCTCCACGATGAACTGCTTCCCGGGGCTGGCTGAGCCCTCAGGAGGCCTGAATGCCCAGCTGGCCACTGCCCCCAGCACAGTGGACATTGGAGCTTTGCCTGGGGAGTAACTTGCAAGCAGATCTGTGCAAGGCAGCCTGAGCTAGACTTTCATCTCAGCCGATTGGTTCCCAAAGCTCCTCCTGAAGAGGAGGAAGGAGATTGTCCCCGAGCCCAGCATTCCCTGTGCCCCTGTGCACACACACACACGTGTGCACACATACATTCCCTTTCCTGCTGCTTGCCCACCTTGCACACTCCACCCAGACAGATTGAGAAGGGCCCCAGCTGCTCTCTGGGCCTCCAGGTCCCTCCAAGGCAAGCAGGAATTAATCAAGGTGGAAGCAGCTGACAAACGTACCCATGGGCTTAAAAGAACCAGACCCATTGCACAAGCCACCCCATCTCCCTGCTCTGAGTGGATGCAGCCCCAGATGCCCCCACACTGTGCCATCCATCCTGGAGGCACCCCAGCCTGCATCTAATTATCTCCAACTACCAGCCCAAGGAACAGTGGGAGGCTGGGCTCTTATTGACAACTGCCCTGGCCCAGAGGGGCTCTGCCCTCCCGCCCTAGCTGCGGATCATTCTCAGCTGCAGAGGAGGAACCCTGGGGGCTGGCTGGGGCCCATGGGTCCAGTGGAGCCGGGTCTTTCTCTCTGTCAGCGCGGGAGGGGAATGGCATTAATTCTGGTGCAAGTGATCCCGGGAAAGGTTCACTTGGTATGCAGTCCAAGGTGATGGCTGGTTGGAGCCCCAGCCTTGACATGGACCAGCTAGGACCACAGACTCATTAATTTGGTAACAAGTGCATAGACGGGGCCCCTCTCTGGGGGCTGGGTCTTTGGTGACTGCAAACTTTCTCCAGGCTCTGCCCACGAGCCCACGTGCCCCCTGCACAGGACTTCAGTCCTGCTTGACCCCCCTCCCAGGGGAAACCCGTCCCCTTCCCGAGGGTCTGTCTCCTAAGCCCCACTCAACTGGCTGATGGCTCTTCACCTCTTGGCAACAGACATGCCCATGATGGACTCAGCATGGGTTGGGGACCTGGGGGTGGGACAAGCTTCATTCTTCCTCCAGCTCCTCACTCCTGCCTGGCAGACTCTTTCCATCCTGGCGTGAACACTAAGGGTATTTCCCGTGGGTTTTCCAGGCACTTTGGGGTAACACAAAGTCCAGGCAAGTCCAACATTAAAAGTTCAGGGTCTCATGGAATTTAAAACTTATACCTGGCCCAGCCCAGATCAACATGGTTTCAGGGGCTGGGACGTGGTCACTTTCTCCTCTGTCCCCCCACTTCCCCCATTGCTGGGTGTGGTTCTTACCCCTCAGTGACTGGGCTCCAACAGGGCCAGAAGCAGGGCAGGGAGAGTCTCCAGATGGGCACAGCCCTCTTCAGGGACCCTCCCCAAGGGCGCCAGAGCTTGTGGTTCCTTGGGCAATGCCTGTCCTCTGCCTCAGCTTCCAGGATGCACCTTTCTTCAAGGTCTAATTTGGCCCCAAGAATTAGCCGCTTCGTCCCACAGCTCCCAGCACAGCCCCGCTCACTTCCAGCTGCCTCTTGTCTGTAAACCTACATCCCCAGAGGACTCCAGGGGACACTGGGCAGACCCTGGGGGGTGTTTTGTTTGCTTCTTCCACCCATGTTCCTCCAGCAACTACTGGCACACACCAGTGTTTCTGTGCAAATTACAGCCAGACCCCTTCCTCCAGGCCGACCCCGTGGCATGCCTGCCTGGAGTTCAACCCTGTTCACAAAGTCGTGGCTGCCTTTGGGAGCTGTGCCCAGGGCCAGACCAGCTTGGGTGGGCACCCCCTCCAATGCCTCCACTCCAGGCTCTCTTGACACCCCATGCTCCCCCACCTCAGCATTGACCACCATTCTCACGCAAGGTCTTGAAGGCAGACACTGCTTCCTGGACAGGAAAGGGCCCCCCAGGTGTCAACTGAGTGAGTGGGCTGGTGGGAAGCCGGCTCTCCATGAAATGGGGCCCCTCCATCCTGGGCACCAGGAGGCCAGAACCTCGGGGGGTCAGGGGGGCAGCTGCTGCACCTCGGGAGATTGGTTCCCCATGGGAAGCTCCCCCTGCCCTGCCCCGCTGCCTAGGGAGGAGTCACATGGCCCTCTGACCCCGCACCCAAGACCCGGGGGTCCCAGCCAATTCCTCTTTCCTTACACTAGGCCCATCCCCAGGCAGGAGGTGGGGTGCGAGTGGCCCCAGCCCTGTGATCTCGAACAAGGGGGGCAGCTGCTGGAGGGGTGGCCAGGGTTGGGGCAGGGTCTGCAGGAGCACAGCCATCCTTCTCTGGGCCTCAGTCTCCACATCTGTGAAAGGGAACAGTGAGTCAGGCCCATCTCACCAAGGAGGCTTCTGGGCCAGGGCCCCATAAAACACTCCACCATTCCTCCTCCGATCCTCCATCTGTGGGCCGGCTTTGCAGGCGTGAGCAGTGACTCAACCAGAGTCAGACGCAGGGTCAAGTGGGATTCCAGGACCCCCTGGGAGGATGTTAGATGGCGTCCAGACGCTGCTGCCAACCCGCTCCGCAGGGAACCCTCGTTACCACTGGGGCTGCATCCCGATCCTGCAGGCCGGCCCTTCCAGAGGGCTGTGCTGGGCGGAGGGGCCTCAGATCCTGGATGCCTGCCTGTGCTCGCTCCTTCTCCGAGCCCTGGGCTCGTTGACATGCGGACCAGAGGCTCCTTGAGGCAACTGCCCGGGGCCAAGGAGGGCCAGGAGGCCCAGGGAGAGAGGCCTATCCTGGGATTTGATTCTGTGCATCAGTCAACAGCTGCTCACGGGATGCCCACTCTGAGCCAGGCTCCAGGGTGGAGCCCTCCCTGAGCTCCCAGAGGTCCACACACCTAGAAACGGGGCCCAGAACTGACCAGTTCAGGCTGGCCCTCCCCTGCCTCTCCTGCAGCCGCCCAGGAGTCTCATGGTGGGGAGGGGTCCTGTTTTACAGCCGAGGAAGGGAGCCAGGCCAGGCAAAGGGGCCCCAGGCCCCTGGGCCCCCTTCTACCAGGTCACTCAACATGCATGCTGAGGGGCAAGGTGGCCCAGTGATCACACACCCCACCACAGGGGCCAAGGTGCCGCGGGTGAGTCCTGGTGTCCACCTCCACGTGTTTATCTTGGTCAAGTCACTCAGCCTCCCTGGGCCTCAGTCTCTCCATCTGTGAAACGGGCTGGATCACAGCGCTTGCTACAGGTTCTGGATGCGAGGTGGGGACGCAGAGCGTGTCTTCTGTCACGGTCAACTGCCATGCAGAGCCTGGCCAGGTGCCGGGAGAGAGGCACAGTGCCTGCCTGCCAGACACAAGCAGGTGCCAGGGGCTGGGGGGGCTTCCCCCGGGAGGGGCCGTGGACCAGGACCCGGCGATCAGACTTTTGTTTCCTTTCTGTGGCGAATAGAACAGGCGGGTAGAAGTCGAGTGTGGGAGAGAAGGCCTCCTCTCTGACCCCTGTCCCCAACTCTGTGCCCCCAGGGTGCGCCCTCCCGCCACCATCGAGGGCTGGCCCCAATTCCTCTGCTCCTGTTAAAACCCGCCCTCCACTCCGGGTGGCCACGTGGCCCCAGGCATGCTTTCTAGCCTCACAAAATGGGATTAAAAAACATCTATCTTACTTAGGATGATAAGAAAAAAAAACCAGATAGTCAGACAGCCATTCAAAACCCGTCAGCTCCCTCCTCCGTTTCCCTCCGTAATTTTCAGGCAGGCTGAATTCAAGTGATTTTAGACTCTACTGAGTGGACCTGCACGGCTCACTTTGCTTCTCTGAATGATCTGCTCCCATGATAACCCCGGCGAGCCTCTCTGTACCCAGGGCTTCCCCACGGATGGTCCCCGAAGGCGGAAGCCAGGGCCTGGTTGTGACCACCTCCAGCTTTGCCCCCATCGGGAACGGTGGAAGGCATTGCCTTTGAGAAAAGCATCTGGGGCGCTCTGAGTGAGAGCTGTAAGGACCAGCTCAGGTCAGCCCCGAGGGACCCGGGGCTCCACTGACGTCCCACGCAGGTAGTGGCAGGACGCGGGTGGATTCAAGCCTGAGAGGCTCTGATCCTCATTTCACCCTTCTGACATCAGTGCTGGCTGTAATCATTTGCTGAGGCCACCACAGTCCTGGTGGCCTAAACAACAGACTTTTATTTCCCCTCAGTCCTGGAGGCCTGAAGTTCGAGGTTTCAGAGTAGGTTCCTTTCGACCTCTCTCTCCCCGCGTCTCCACGTGGTCGCCGCTCTGCATGAGTCTACTCGTCTCCTTATAAGGACCCCAGTCCTGTGGGAAGGGGGCCACCCTAATGACCTCATGTTAGCTTAATCCCCTCTTCAAAGGCCCTGTCTCCAAATACAGTCACTCCCTGAAGTACTTAGGACTTAAACACACGCATTTGGGAGGGGACACCATTCAGTCCATAGCACGGGTGATTCATCATCATTCTAGAATTTATGGACCATGACCCCAGTGACTCCTGTAAAAACAGCAATGCCTACCCCCTCAGCAACAACAAGACTTCTGCCTCCAGTGGGGAGAACGAGGCGGGAGAGACTGTGACTTGCCCACGGTCACAAAGCCAGCCAGAGGCTGAGCAGGACGTGGGTTCGGACCTGGCTCCTTCCAGAGCCCATCAGCTTTCCATGTGCTACAACAGCATTTAAAACGGTCGGGGAAGGTTCTGGACTCCCCACAAGCTGCCTTCAGGGATGCTGACATGGCCAACTGCTTTATATCAGGTTGCCTGTGCCACCAGGGGCCCACCCCTGGAAGAAGCTCAAGGACACAGAACTTGGGACCTATTTATCTTGGCACTGCATTGCCCCACCCCTGCCTGGCTCCACAGCTGCTCTGGGATTGTTGGACAGAGCCGAGGGTGACTCGGGAGCAGCCACTGCCCAGGTCTCTCTGGGAGCGGGCAGCGAGCCAGCACACATCGCCACACACGGGGACACGCAGCCAAGAGCCGGCCGCTTCTCCCCTCCTGTTTGGGGCCCACTATCGCTCCAAGCAATGAAGCTGACCTCGGTGCGTCTGCTGGCAGAGCTCAAGTTAATCCCGAAGCCGGCAGCTGTCCCGGAGCTGAGTCACGTGGGCGGTTGGCAGGGCTCCTCGGGGGTGATCTGGCCCCCACGTGCTATTGCCTGTGACCCCATCCGTGCCAGGGGCTCAGCCCGTCACTGCAGCCCCCAGAAATACCCAGAGAGTGCACATCCTTGCAGAATGACAAGCCCTGCTGGCCCCAGCCCCCAATTGCTCACCATTTATGGTCCCAGCCAGCGGCCAGCTGTAAACAGACTAACAAGGGGGCCCCACGGGCCCGGGAGCTGTAGTAGCAAAGAATATGTGTCTTTGTTCCAGTTGGAATCTTCTCCCCAAATCGCACCGGAGGCGGTGGGCCTCTGGGAGGCAACTCAGTGTGCAAACCCCAGGCCCTAGGGCACCGGATCCAGAGGAGGGCTCACAGTTGTCAGGCCCTTTTCACGTGTAGCTGCTGCGCCTGGGTGCTCTCAGGACGCACCAGGAGCCCCACCTGGTAGAGGACTGAGTCAGAGGGTCAAAGCACAGCCCCAGCTGCCTTCCTCCTGGCCCCAGACATTGGCCATCCCATCACCACATCCTGGGGCGTCTCCAAGCCCTGCCAAGTCCCCACGGAGGCCTGGAGAGTCACACTCAACCTCCTTCTCCTAAGGGTCTCCCCCCTTCCACATGGCAGACTCCTTTCTGAACCAAACTTCCGTCAGGCTTCCTGAGCCCTCTTCTCCTTGACCTTGAGCTGCCAAGCCCAGTTTCAGGTGAGAGGCCTGCTAAGCCACTTCAGGAAGGATACTCACCCCTCATAGCCTTGTTCTCCCGCCCCTTGGTATCTGAGTCCTTGACCTTTAGGCACCATCCTTTTGGAACAATTTAGCAAGAATTCCCCTACCCTTGAGATCTAATAAGTTCCTCTTGGTAATTTTCCGACCACTGACCCCCTCACTTCGCTCCTTGGCTCTAAATCCGCCCCAGCTCTCCTTGCTGGATCCAAATTGAGCTCAATCTCGTTCCCCTATCGCAGCAACCTTGGATAAAGGCTTCCTTCCCATTTTTAGCCAGCGCCCAGTGCAATTTTTCTCTTGATCACACGCCCCTAGAGCCCTCCTCCCTGCCACTTCCACCCTTACCCCCAGCCTGGCCATCCTCCTGAAGTTGCTCAGCCCCGAAATCTTACTCTGGGTCTTGTTCCCCAGCAAGCTTGAGAGTCAGAGCCCCTGACTTTCCCTACCGGCTCCCCTTGCGGGCAGGCTCTTTTTATCTCTCAGCGCGCAGCCCCGAAGTTCACATCTGTAAAATAGGGATGGGGAGAAGAGAAACCACAGGCAGAGGGCAGAAGGCAGCTCTCTGAGTGGAACAGGTGCTCAGCAAAATGGAGTTCCCTTCTCCATGTCTGGCTCCAGTTTATAAGATGTCTTAAATCTGCCTGCAGAGAAAGAGTCTGCATTGCTAAGGGTACCATCTTCCAAAAGGGAAAACAAAATCCCAGGTGGCAGGTGAGGGGCGACTCTCAGAAACAGTGACATCTGCCCAGCTCCAGCGTTCCCGTTTATCGCTCTGTTTCAGTGCTCAAAAGGATAGGCAGGTGGCCTGCCACAGAGCTGAAACGGAATAAAAGAACCAGGAACTTACTGGATGGTTCAGGCTCAGCCCAGCAGGGTGCGGGTCTTCAGCAAGATAGATTCGGCTATTTGTTTTCTCCTCAACTGGAACAACGGGGCAGGGGTTCGTGAAAGGCTTTAGATGTTTGTCCAGAGGTTTCTTTTCTTATCCGCAGGCACGTGGCTCTCAGAACTGGCCAAAATGTCAGCCGTGAGCGTGCTGGGCTCAAGCGCCTCCAGGGAGATATGTATGGGTCCTTAGCTGGGGAGGCTTTGGAGAACAGGGCCTGGGTTCCATGAGACTCAGGGCTTCCCTAAGTGGCTCAGTGGTAAAGAAGCCTCCTGCCAAGAAGGAGACGTGAGTTCGATCCCTGGGTTGGGACGATCCCTTGGAGAAGGAAATGGAACCCACTCCAGTGTTCTTGCCTGGAGAATCCCATGGACAGAGGAGCCGGGTAGGCCACAGTCCATGGGATCAAAAGAGAGTTGGACACGACTGAGCAACTAAACAGCGCCAACAACCAGGAGACTCTGCAGACGTAACTACACCCAGCTCTTCTAGGGGATGGGTGCTTGCTTTTCACGCAGGGAGAAGGTGAGGGGCCAGCCCAAGGTCACACCGCACACGGGTGTGGGAGCTGGGAGCCCGGATACACAGATTCCCTTCCTCTGATGCCCTTTCCAAAAAGCCACTTACACTGAGAAGCCTTCCCTGAATCTACCACCCTGTCTAGCCTGGATCAGATGCCCCCCGGGCCCCCGCAGCCCGTCTGGATCCTATCATCAGAGCCCAGGCCCTGCTGCATTTCACCCACCACTGATGCCCCTCCCTCCCAGGAGGTATAGATGTGTGTTTGGACACAGAGCTTGCAACAAGGGCTGAATGTGTGAACACGCATTGGCCTTGTCCTACAGGAGGCCTACTCTCCCCTACAGGGTGGTGGGCAGAGGCCCCACTGCCCGGCTCTCTGATCCCACCTCACACTAGCTCAGATCCTACAGCTGACAGCCAATGACAATCATACTATTAATCACAACAATAATAAACATAACTCCGGCATGGCTGCCACCAAGGACGGAAACTTACTACGAACCAGGTGTGTTGCCGCTGCGTTCCTGAAGGCTCGTGACAGCCGTGGGAGGTGGGTATTATTATCCTGATTTTTCAAAGACAGAACGAGGGCTTGAGAGCTGCCTCTTTGCTTGATGCGCGAGGGCGTCGCTCCCAGACAGAGAGCTCCAGACGGGGTGGGGCTGCAAGGGGGCCGCCGAGTGAGGCTCAGGGAACAGGCAGTTCGAGCTTGGCAGTGCCGCCGGCGTCCTGGGGCAGCTGTAGCGAAGCACCGCAGATCGGGAACTCAAAGCAATGGACATTCATGCGCTCACAGTCTGGAGGCCAGAATCGGAGCTCGAGGTGTGGGCAGGGCCGGCTGCCTCCGAGGCTCTGAGGAGTGATCTGTGCCAAGCCCCCTCCCAGCTTCTGTGGGTTCCTGGCCGTCTTTGGTGTTTGCTGGCTTGTAGCCACAGCCTCCCGTGTCTGCCCCCATCCTCACGTCGCCTTCTCCCCACGTGTCTGTCTCCAAATGTCCCCTTTCTATAAGGGCATCGATCACACTGGACCATGACTCACCTGACTCCACTGTGCCCTCATCTGAACTTACTCATATCTACAACAATCTCTAGGCACTGAGGGTTGGGATGTCAACATGTAAATCTTGGAGGGACACAGTTCAAGGTGAGCTTCCCTGGTGGCTCAGCTGGTGAAGAACCCACCTGCAATGCGGGAGACCTGGGTTCCATCCATGGGTTGGGAAGGTCCCCTGGAAAAGGGAAAGGCTGTCCACTCCAGTGTTCTGGCTGGAGAATTCTATGGACTGTTATAGCCCATGGGATCTCAGAGTCGGACACGACTGAGCGACTTTCACTCTCACTTCAGTTCAATGCACTGGAAAGACCCCGGTGCTGGGAAACACTGAGGGCGGGAGGAGAAAGGGGCGACAGAGGATGAGATGGTTGGATGGCATCATTGACTCAGTAGGCATGAGTCTGAGCAAATTCGGGGAGATGGTGCACGACAGGGAAGCCCCGCGTGCTGCAGTTCATGGGGTCGCAGAGAGTCAGACACAACTTAGCGACTAGAATATATCAACAACAGTTCAATGTGTTAACAGCAGTCCAAGGGCAGCTAAAGGTTGTTATGGGTAATCGGGGCCAGTCACAGGGTTAGGGAGGCCAGGCTGAGTGCCAGGTAGGCCCTGGGGACAGGCCAGCCAGAGGAGGGGCCACATGGGGGATCTGCAGGCACCAGTGTGCCCGGGACACCAGCCGCTGCTCAGGTAAGTGTGGCCTTGGCTCCCTATCCATCCCCCATCCTGCTCCTCAACCCAGAAACCTGGTGCGGTCTCTGCCCCTCCCTCTCCCTCAGTCCCCAGATCTGAGGCCCCACCCACCGAAAGAACACTTGAGTCTGTTTACTGCTTACAGTTAAGCGAGTGCATGTATCATATAGCAGACGGCAATAAATGTCCCAGGGAAAAAGAAGCTGAGAAGGCAAGTGGGAAGTTTCAGGAGGTGAGAGGTGCTTTAGAGAGGCCTCCTCTCAAAACTGACATTTCCACCAAGGCAGGCAAGAAGGAGGAAGCCAGCTTCGGGGATACCTGGGGACAGGAGAAATGTCCAGGAAGCTGGACAGGCCAGTGCAAAGGCCCTGAGGCAGGAGGGAGCTTGCTGGAGTAGGGAAGGGTTGGGGAGGGAGCCTCAGAGGCGAGTTGCTTACCTTGTGTGCACCTGGCCCGGGATTCAGCCTCTGACCCCCACCTGTTGCAAGAGGAGCTGCAACATCCACATCAAGACCCCCCGGCCAGCTTTCTCTGCGCAACAGGCCTGGCTCCCAAACCGGCAAGAACAAACTGCGTGATTTCCATGATTAAAATCACTTTATATAGCAATATCAAGAAACCCAGGGGAAGAGCGGTGAAGAAAGCCCCCAGAAATAATGAAATAAGATGATGACGGCCTCGCTATGAATAGAAACCCCATTTGCAAAAACCTCACCAGGGATCACAATATTTCTAAATCTTCCCATGGCTTCTGTTTAATTGCCACAAAGTACCATTTTCTTCCTTGCACTTTAATCAACCAATTTAGATGTATTACCGCGCTTGACACCGCCTTGATTTTCTGATCAATGAAACAAAAAATATTTTAAAAACACTTGCGTGGTTGAGAGCAGCCAGCCCAGACACCCGCCCGTGTTCTGCCGGATGTCTCCACAGAGTCCCGGTTGGTTCGTTCATTCGGCAGATTTTTGCTGAGGGTCTACTGTGTGCTGGGCCCCGGGGGGAAGAGTGGAAGGTGAGCAGACAGTGAGTCCAGCTCCCGGGTGGTGGAACCGCCGGATCAGAGGGGCGTGTGTAACAACAGAGCAAAGGGGCAAAGCACAGACAATCAGGAGGCGCTTCGGCCATGGTAGGGGGAGAGAAAACAGAAAGCAGACTGAGAAAGGGAACCTCACGCGGGGACGGGCAGTGCGACCCCTGAGGCCTCACGGGAGAGCTGACATTTCAGGAAGGATCTGAAGGAGGCGAGCAGCGTTGCTGCGTGGCCCCAGGACCAGGGCCCAGCGGGGAAGGTTCCGTGAGCCAGCTTTGCTCTGGGCGCCGGGGGCTGCGGAGTGTGTGAGTCTGATTGTGGTTATCGCTGACTGGCTCTGCTGAGTTCTCAAGGAACAGGTGGACTCACACCTGCTGCACACCTGTTGGGAGGCAGAGGGTGTCAGGGTGGGGGCCACCTGGTCGCCACGAACAGGGATCTCGCTATAAGCAAGGGATGCTTTCAGAGGCTCAAGTCCTCCTCCCGCTCTGTCTCACTCAATCCCGTGCCTGAGACACCGGGGGCCAGACTCCGGGCTGGAAAGGGATGCTGCCCCAGCCCTGCCCACCACCTAGAAACTTCCACAGTCACTTCACGTGTCTGCAGGTCAACACAGGCACCTCCAGGTCCCCTGAGACTCAGGCCCAGGCAGGAGGAAGTCCGGGGCCCCACACATCCCACCTCGATGGGCAGGGCAGCGAGCCCCACCAGCCTGGCTACACGGCTTCACGGTCTGGGCCAGAAACCAGGGTAGCTCCATCACTGGATGAGAGGGGTGGGGAGCCCCAGACAGTCAGAGCTCTGGGCGTTTTTCCTGGAGTGAGGAAGTGAGTCAGCTGAACCGCTGGCTCGTTGGGCCCCTAACGCAACGCCACCCCAGCTGCCACCTGTCTCCCCGCCTCTGTCCTCTACGCTATCAAGGCACCTCCACCATGGAGGCTTCCCAAGTGCAATCGCCGGCTCTGGGCTGCAGCTGCTCCCCACTCCAGCTCCTGCTTCTCTGACGTCCATGCCTAGAAGCCTCTCTGCTGGGGCCCCTTGTTCTCCTAGGCAGGCTCTGGACTCCAGGCTTGGTCCGCGGGACTCAGGACAGGCACCTTCGCCAGGACAGCCGTGGGTCACCACCACGTCCAGCCCCACCCTCTCTCCTGGTCTCTCCTGGAGGGGACCCCCCGGGCACCGAGGCTGCAACAGCACAAGACAGACCCTCCAGCTGGTCCCCCAGGCTGGAGATGGGGGCAGCGGCCCCTCCCCCTGGGGACCTGGAGTAGGACGGGAGCTGCTTGTCCATCCAGTCTCCCTCTGCTCTGGTCTGACTGGGAGCCCGAGGGCTGGAGAAGGGCCCCTGCCCATTTTCTATGTCTGGGGAGCCACCTCACTGATTACCCCATTGACACTCTGCTGAGAACTTGAGCTTTCTTTGTCCATCGCAAGTGCCGATGGACACCGGTCTGTGACGTTAGGTGACGGGGGGGGGGGGCG
>SJYF01000590.1:1795121-1805658 GCA_006410515.1 Procapra przewalskii | reverse complement strand
CCTCCTGCCCCTGCCCCTCGCCTCCTGCCTCTGCCCCTCACCTCCTGCCTCTGCCCCTCGCCTCCTGCCTCTGCCCCTCACCTCCAGCCCCTGGTAGGTTGTTCCTCTAGGCCAGTGGATCCCAAACCAAGTCTTTGCATCCCCTGCAGGTCTTGCTAAGACTCAGACTGTGCCGCCCCCCTCCCCCGCTCCCACTCCAGAGTTTCTGTGTCAGAATGCGGGCCTCAAAGCACTGCATCTGTGACGAGTCCCTGGGGGATGAGGACGTGGCAGGTCGGGGACCACACCTCGAGACTGATGCGCTCAGCCTGTTTTCTCCTCTGTACCCAGGAATGCATGAGATCAAGTGAGATGGTGAATTCACTGAAGGCTTCCTTAGTGACCTCTGTGTCCTTAAGACGGTCTTCTTTTTTTCCCAAGGCTGAGAAGGGGGCCTGGAGAGCTCCCCTGACTCCTGAAAGGCTGGGGCCCTTCCCTTGCAATGGTCCTGCCCATCCCCACAGAGGAGGGTGCTGTACTTTGAGGAAGGGGCCTGGGATTTCACGAGGCCACCCAAGCCAGCCTCGGCACCCCAGTACCTGAGACCCACCCACCCACCAGCCAGCACCACCCAGCTGGGATCCCCTCGCCAGCTCCGGGCGCTGGGAGCTGTGTGGGCTGGAGTCTAATAACCTCTCAGCAGAGACAGAGCTTTCAACTAACTGAGGCGCTTCTGCAGAACTGGAGCCTTTGTGGTTGGAGAAATGTATTCAGCCTACGAAGCCCCTTTTGAGCGATACAAATTAGATACAGCAGTCCCTTTTATGAAGATACTAATTAAGCTGGAGATAGCGGGCTCCAGGTTTTTTTTCCATTGTTATATTTGTTCAGGCTTTCACTCCTGTTTATCACCATCGGCATGACTAGTAAATACTGTCCTGGGCTTAGACGGTGTCTCCAGTGGCTGAACACTGATCTTTGGCCTTGAGTCAGGGGAATGAGGGTCCGAGGCCAGGGAAGCTTTGTCACTGATTGTTGATGGAGTTTTTGATGGTCTTTTGTGTGTCGGAAGACGAAGAGGTAGAAATTGTGTTTAAATTCAATGGTCTAGGGGACTGAGTTATTTATGATAAGAGCTGGGGCCACCGAGGCAGCCCCTTGGGGGCTTCTGGTTCTAGGGTGTCAGTTTAGTTGATACTAAGACACAAGGGGACTCTGCTTTCTCCATAACCAAGACCTGGTTCTCACACGCCTGTCGCTCACCACCCAGGCCAGCCTGGACTTGTTGGCAAGCCCACCACCAAGTCTGCCCAGTGATGGAGGAGTGGAGAGGGTCCTGGACCTTGGATCCAGGCAGGCCTGGATTGGATTCCCCCTCTGCCACCTCTAACCAGCTCAGACAGGTCACTGTAGGCCTCTGAGCCTCGGTTTCTCCCTCTGTAAAATGGGACCCCAGACCTGCCTCTTAAGATGGCCAAGTGGATTAAATCCGATAGAACCGCTGAAGCACACAGTAGGTGCTCAGTTTGTGTTGTTCCCTAATTGGGTGCCTGCTGTATGCAAAACCCTGGGAAAGGATGTCCTTGAGGCTAAGATCAGCCGGGCCTACAAGGAGCTCCCGGGGGGCTCAGTATAAGCAGGATGGTAGCCCGGGGGACCTAGGAGGTGTCAGGAGCAGGCTTCCTGGAAGAGGGAAGGCTCACACTGGGCCACAGAGGCCTCCTGGCGAGGGAAGAGGCAGCAAGACCCTAAAATAGGCCAACCAGGCTCTTCCCGCAATCCTCACAGACTGACGGGTGTCTTGGGCCAGCTGGGCCTGGGGAGGGAACCCCACCAAGCCCGGTGACTCTGTTTTCCAGTCTTGTCCGCGCATTTCCGGGTCTGTGAGCCGTACACAGACCACAAAGGCCGCTACCACTTCGGCTTCCACTGCCCCCGGCTCTCGGACAACAAAACCTTCATCCTCTGCTGCCACCATAACAACACAGTTTTCAAATACTGCTGCAACGAGACAGAGTTCCAGGCGGTGATGCAGGCAAACCTCACGGCCGGCTCCGAGGGCTACACGCACAAGTGAGTACGCCGCTGGGCCCCCGTCAGGCCAGGGTACTGTCAGAACACCCCAACCTCCCAGCCAGCTGTGGAGTAATCAGTGTGAGGATGGGTGGGCCTGGAAGGAGCTTATGTGGTGACAGGTGACAGGTTTTCTGGGCTGCTCTGTCCTCTGGACTTTAGCCTTCTCATCTGAGAAATGGGCGCACGACACGATACCTACCTCTCAGGGCTGATGGGAAAGTGAAATGAGGTCAAGGATATGGAAGACTTTCAGTGCTTGGACCTGGAGCCCACGGGACCCAAGTTCCTTTTTCATTCATTGTTTGTTCAGCAAATATTTGTTGACATTCCTGACTCAGAAATTATTCCCATGCAGCCCCTTTCCCTAAGGTGATTAGAGCACATGAGACCAGGGCCCTGATAGATGGAATCTGAATGTAGAGAGAGAGGAGGAGTTTG
This sequence comes from Procapra przewalskii, assembly GCA_006410515.1. Taxonomy (NCBI): domain Eukaryota; kingdom Metazoa; phylum Chordata; class Mammalia; order Artiodactyla; family Bovidae; genus Procapra; species Procapra przewalskii. The sequence goes on along the minus strand of SJYF01000590.1, from coordinate 1,803,165 downwards.
CTGGTAGAAAAGCAGCGAGAATATGCTAAGTCAAGGCACATGGTATCAAAACAGCATCCACTTATTCATCTGATTATGAATGAGCATATTTCACATTTTTAAAAGCCATTGTGAGCTAGCTGTTTATGTCCTCTGCCATTGCCTGTTTGATTTCTGGCCTTTTTCCTATTTAATCATAGGAACTCTTTATATATGAAGGAAATGGGGTGCATTTCGGATATTTTCCCAGAGTGTCTCTGAGTTTGTGCTGCTTTTTTCTTCATGCTTAATTTTTAATTATTATACAGTCAAATTGTGCCCATATTTTTGTCTTTTATGTCTGGTGGGGTTTATGTCATCCTGAGAAAAGCTTTTCCTACTCTGAGATCATAAGAAGATCCTCTCATGTTTTACTCCTTGTGTGTTTATTTTCTCACCTTCAGATCTTTGATCTGTCAGGAATTTATTTGGACGTAAGATTTCTTTTTTTAATTTGCATGCAAGTAGTTCATGTGGATGTTTATTAGGAAACTAGCTTTACTTTTTTCCTAAATGGATAGACAGTTCTTCCAATAGGAATGATTGAATTGTCCGTCCTTTCCTCACTGATACGAAATGCCAACTTACTGTATACAATAATAGACTCAATGTGAGTGTCTGGGCAGATTGTGGTGGCTTTCATTGGTCTGTTTACGTTTTCTAGTGCCTCACTGTGTTAACTATTGTTGCTTTTGATATGTTTTAATGTCTTCTGAGTCTATTCCCCCAGATTTTTTGTCATATAAACTTTATAATTAGCTTTTCTAGTCTCTCTGCCAAAAAAAGTCTAGGTAGTATTTTTTATGGAGATTGTGTTGGATTTGTAGATTAATTCAAGGAGAATGGACTTTTCAAGATGTTGAGTATACCTTTCCAAGAATACAGGTTGCCTTTCTGTTTGTTCAGCTTCTCTTTCGTAGTGTTTTAGAGTTTTCTTCACATAGAGATTGTACATATCTTTTCATTTATTTGTATTTTTTTCTTTTCATGCTGCTGATTTATAATGAGGTGTTGTTTTTTTTTTTTCTACTGATTGCTCAGCTGGTAAAGAATCTGCCGACAGTGCAGGAGAACTGAGTTCAGTCCCCCTGGAGAAGGGAACAGCTCCCCACTCTGGTATTCTGACCTGGACAGTTCCAGGGACTGTATAGTCCATGGGGTTGCAAAGAGTCAGACACAACTGAGTGCCGTTCACTTTCACTTTCTTCCACTAAACTTTCTAACCAACTGTTGTTTAAATGCTAAAACCTAATGATTTCTAAATATAAACTTTTTTACTCAGCCACCTTATTGAAATTCCTTATATTTGTAGTACTTTTTCAGTTGACTCTCTTACATGTCCAATTATCTGTTTGCAAATAATGATGATTTCATCTCCTTTCCAATTTTTGTGCCTCACTTCTTTTTCTTGTCCAATCATGTTGACTAGTACCTCTAACACCATCTTTAAAATTGTCAGGCAGTCTGATATCCCTCATGACTTTAATGGGGATGCTTCAGATATTTTCCCAGTAAGCCTGAGGATGACTCCTGAGGCAGATATATTTTTTTCGTGGTAAGAAAAGAAATCTACTTGGAAAAGCGGGTTTGTTGAGTGACTAGCAGGGGTATCAGTGCCCTGCTGGGAGAAATGGTGCTGGGAAAGGGCTGCACCTCAGTCTCCCTCTGATGTTGGGTGTGGATGTTTTCCCACCACACCATGCTCTCTTGGGGGAAGCTGCCTCTTCCCTCTGATCAGGCAGGAGATGCAAATTGCTTGACGATCATCTAAATTTCTCCTCCTCTCACCAAGGCCAGCTCCCCAGCCTGGCTTCCTCAGATGCATGGGTGCTTCCCTTGAATATCTTGCCATCTGCTCAGACCTTAGAATAATTCTGTGTGAAGTAGTTCAGCAAGCCTCTTCTGTCACGAGGGCTGGAATCAAGCCTGGAACTTGACCCAAGCCTTTTTATAAGACCAAAGACTAATATCCTAAGCCAGGAGGGCGGTGCCAGGACTGAGGTTAGGACCCCAAAGTGTTGCAGTTGCTGGCTGAAAGCCAGACAGAAGACAGAGGCTTGGCAAGGTGGCCAGGCCTCTCCAAGGCCCTGGCGACTGGTGTCTGGGATCCTCGTTTTGAACACACAGGTCTCTGTGGTCTGCACGTCCACACAGGATGCACGTGGAATTCTCCACCGTCTCAGCACGATGGGTCCCGGCTGTGGATAATAAAGTGTCAAACCACAAAACAAAGCCCTTCCCTGGGGAGGCAGAGCCACACTGAGGAAGTTTAGCTTGGCTTTTATTCTGGAACCTCAGCAAGTATTTTTGGAGCAGGCAGCACGGGGCCGGTTCTGTGTCAACCTTCTGAAGTAACCTGGGAGCCCACCCTTAGCCCCCTTGACATGCAGGAAAGCGAGGCTTGGAGAGGCTGGATAACTTGCCTGACTGAGGCAGCCAGTTGGGGGTGGAGCCTAGAGCTGACCAGGATATACATGTGAGACTTCTGTCGATGGCAAGCCCCAGAGCAGGGACCCCCACCATGACCCCATGGACACGTGGGCCTCATCCTCCTTTTGGGGGTTGCTCTATGCATTGTGAGACACTGGCCACCACTCACTAGAGGTGGGGAGCACCCCCTCCCCACTGATGGGCTGTGACCCCCAACTGTGTCTCCTGACTTTGCTGAGCACGGGATGCGGGACTTACCTGGTTGAGGGCACCGCTCTAGGGGAATGCCTCCTCGTCACTCTCCACTGAGCTTCCTGTCACCTCTCTTCCCACAGACGTGGAGAGAAGCCCAGAAGAGCTGGGCTGCCCTCGGCCGGGCTGTTCAGCTCTCTTGGGCCTCACAAGGGAGGCGTGGTGCTTGGTCTCCTGCATCTGAAAGTGTGGAAGAAAGTGGGAGTCACACAGTGCAGAGGAAGGAGCATTCCTGGGTAGCCTGAGTAGAGATGCCAGAGGAGGAGTGCAGAGAGGCAGCAGGGGCTGGCATGGTGGGCTGGGGGCCCCTGGGCTGGGGGCAGAGGGGGTGGTTCTTGGGCTTCCTCTTGAGGGTGGCACAGGGCCCTGAGGGCTTCAAGTTGGGTTTGTACTCATGGATGGTGCAGGGACAAGGACCTAGGACATTGCAGAAACTATGATGTTGACCTGGACAAGATGGGGGCCCCGCAGAGGGGAGGGGCCTGGGTCACCCAGTAGACAGCCAATCAGAGCTCAGATAAGAGGCCCTGGAGGGCCTCCTGCTCAGCTGTCGGAGCTGAGGGACCTTGGGGAGAAGGCTTGAGCCCAGGGAGCTGGACCAGGGCCTTGTATCCAGTCAGAGCTTGTGTCAGAGAGGAGACAAATGGAAGACGGGCTGGTGGGAGTGGGAGGATAGGTCAGTGGTGAACAGGGTGGGACAGGCCTGCCTGGCCAAGAGGTCCTGAGTGCTCCAGGTATGTGAGGGGAGCCAGGTAAAGTCCTCCTTTAGGACCGTCCTGCCCTTTGGGGCTCTGATCCCTCTGGGCAGGACACCTGTGTTGTCTCGTTAGTCCTCTCAGCTACTCTGAGAGCAAGGAAAAAGGGACTGGGCCCAGGCTGGTCAGGTCACCTACTGCAGCCACAGTTGAGGCCAAGGGATGCCAGGGCCCTTGTTCCACCAGTGGGCTCTGCCACCCGTGGGTGCATCTAGAAAGCAAGGGCTTGTCTGATGCTGGGGAGTGTGCCAGACCTCAGCCCTCAGAGGCCAGATGAAGGTTGATACCCATCTAGATGGACCAGAGCAACTGTGACCCCCATTAGGGCTTTATGAAGATACAAGGGCTGCCTAACACTTGCCCGCCCTGCCCAGTGAATCAGCCGGGAGGCGGGGCTGGTGGCAGGCAAAAGGAGAGTGCGTCTGATGACTTATTTACTTGTGTTTTTCTGGAGGAACAGAATGGTCTGTTTTGGTTCTGGCTGCCTGGCAGAAAGGCAGGCAGAACAAGGGAAGCAACCTCGCCAAGCCCACCACCTTGGGGAGATGCCACTTCTAGCCACTCGGGCAGCGGCCCTGGTGTTCAGGAGTGTGTGCACACACCCACCTACCCCCCGTGCCAGGTTCTGGGCAGGACGCTAGCAGCAGTACCACCCAGGGCCCTGAAAAGGCAACAGCAGCATCTGTTCAGGGCTTGCGGGGGGGACGGGGCTCGTGCGGTCGGCGATCAGCGCTCTCTGAGGGCAGAGGTCGCCCCTCTGGCAGCGGGTCACGGACTGGAGTCCTTGTGCAGCGCATGGGTGTTCCTTCATGAGACAAACGGGCTGCTAGAGGGGGGAGCCTAGCGCAGGAATTCTCAGGAGACAGCAGAGTCCTCAAGCCTCACCATGGGAGGTGATGGGTTGCCAGGTTTCCCTTGGCTGCAGTGGAACCTCTTTCCTCCAAAAGCTTTCCTTTCCCCAAACCCAGAGGTGCTCCAGCCACGCAGACGCGACAGTCTCAGGAACATGCCTCCTCCATCCTCGCCCGGGACTGCCCATGGGTGGTGATGGGACCACCACCTGGCCTCAGCCGGCTGACATACCTGCTCCTGTCCGGGAAGGTCTTCAGCGAGATTTCTCCATCAGGGAAGCCTTGGTTTATTGCTTGAGAAGCACCAAAAGAATTTGAATCAGTAAATATCCCAAAAGATACTGAAAAATTGGTATCTATGGTTTTGGCTGGCTTCTTATCTTGCTTCATAAAACAGCCTCTGTTTTATCTTCTGACCTTTATAACACCCACCCACACACACACACGCCCACACACACATGCTCAACAAAGGCTCCTGCATCTGGATGAAATTAATTTCCAGATTGCATTTTTAAATTTAATTTTATAAAAACCAGAATGCTCATAGCCAGCCAACCATGGAGAGGCCAGGGAGCTGCCTGGGGATGGTGTCCGTGACCTAGGTTTCTGTGCCGGCTGCCACCTCCAGGGTGGCCTCCCTTGCAGGTAAGAGGGAGTCAGCAAAGGTGACCTCCTTCCAGTGCCCCTTTCCTTCCTCTGAACTGGAGGGGGGCAGTGAGACCACGCTGTCACCCCAACCCCCCAGGCCAGTTAGACTGAGCTGGCTGCGGAGGGCTGTAGCCCAGCAGAGCCTGTGCTTGCCATGGCGAAGACACTCTGAGATGCAGGATGCTCTTGCTGGGGAGGCTGGACCCTGTCCTCACTTCCTGGTAGAGGGTGAGCCAGGACACATGGGCCAAGCAGATGCGCGGAATTCCTGCCTGGACATCTGTCTTAGCCTCGACCTTGGGATTTCCCCCTAGTTCCGCACACTCTGAGATCACATGGCCCTGTGTCTAAATCCCAGCACGGCCCCTCCCCAGCTGTGCAGCCTTTGGCGATTACCTTGCCTCTCTGGGCCTCATTTCCTCATCTGTAAATTAGGGAGACCAACTCCTAACTCACAGTATTGTTGCAAAGATTCAGAAACACAGGGCGTGGTGATTGCTAGTATTACTATTAACTACTAGAGAATATGGGAATGGCAACCCACTCCAGTATTCTTGCCTGGAGAATCCCTGGACAGAGAAGCCTGGTGGGCTACAGTCCACAGGGTCGCAAAGAGTCGGACGCGACTGAGCGACTTTACTAACTAGAGAAAATGGGCTTCCTGGGTGGCGCTGGTAGTAAAGAACCCGCCTTAGCCAGTGTAGGAGATGCTGGGGACAGGCTTCAAGCCCTGGATTGGGAAGAGCCCCTGGAGGAGAGCATGGCAACCTGAAGAATCCCATGGAGAGGGGCGCCTGGCAGGCTACAGTCAATAGGGTCTCAAAGAGACGGACACGAGTAAAGCAACTCGGGGCAATGCATGCACTGGAGAACGTGGCTGCTGCTGCTAAGTCACCTCAGTTGTGTCTGACTCTGTGCGACCCCATGGACGGCAGCCCACCAGCCTCCCCCATCCCTGGGATTCTCCAGGCAAGAACACTGGAGTGGGTTGCCATTTCCTTCTCCAATGCATTAAAGTGAAAAGTGAAAGTGAAGTCGCTCAGTCGTGTCCAACTCTTAGCGACCCCATGGACTGCAGCCTACAGGCTCCCCTGCTCATGGGATTTTCCAGGCAAGAGTACTGGAGTGGGGGCCATTGCCTTCTCCAGAGAATATGTGTAGAGAAGGTAAAATCTAGTGAAGAGGTTATGAATATCAAGGGTGCCCTTGTCACCAGCTTGCTATGAGTTCTCAATATGTGTTAGCGTAAGGAATGTCTGAAGCAGCCCCAGGCTGAGCGCTGGGCACACAAAGATAAGTTAGACCCTGACTTAGCCTCAAGGAGATCTGATCTCGAGATGCAAATATTCCTACAAGTCAGCAAAGACAGCAGAGTGTGTTCTGGGAAACCCAGTGGTTCCGGGGTCCCAAGGAGAGGGATTGGACTTAATACAGGACATCAAGGAAGGCTTCCTGAAGGAGGTGACAGCTACAGAAAGACAGGGAAGTGGGGCCAGCTGCATGCACAGGAGGCAGGGGGCAAGTTTCATGCAGAGAAGCAGCATGGATACAAGCCTGAAGGGAGCTGTCTGCCCAGAGAACGTGGGTGGTACCTGCCTTACTTAGGCAGTGTTGTATAATGGTTAGGGATGTGTGTTCTGGAGCTGGACTGCTGGGCTTAAATCCTGGCTCTGCCGCTTCACGGCTGTGAGATCTCAGACACTCTTTTAATTCCTCTGAGCCTTGGTTTGCATCTCTGGGCTGAGGATGACGGCAGCAGGGGTTCCTCCCTTGTACGCTGTGAGGGTCAGACGGGCTAGGGTGTGTAAAGTGATTAGAGCGATACCCACCAGCCACTGCTTTGGTTGCTGTTGTTGTTTCTTAGCCCTGGTGGTTTAGGCCTAGCCGTGGTCCCTCTTCCAGCCCCTGCAGGCATCGTGGGCTCCCTCTCTGCAGCATAGCATCTGCCCGCAGCTGGCCCTGCCTCCCTCTCCCTTCTCCTCTCCCCCAGCCCCCGCGGCCGCTGCCATGGGAACCACCCAGGAAAAGCCTGGCACTTCTAGCAAACCTGTGGGGGCTCCAGGGGAAGGTGGAGAGGGGTGCTGTGGAAAACAGGGGTGCTGGGGGCTGGAGTCAGTTCCTCCTCCCTTGTCCACGCGGACTCCTGTCTCAGCATGCCGGACCACACTGCCAGCCTCTGCTCTGTGGCAGGAATTCACATCCACATGTCTCCAGGCGGAGCTGGCCTCCCCTTGAAATCAGGCAGCTGGGGGATGTGGTGGGGAAGACTGCTGGTTAGTCATTCACACCTTAGCAAGAACAAGCCCCTAAGACAGCTGCCGGCCTCAGGGAGGTGGTGGCTGGAGGTGGGGCTGCAAGAGGGATCCAAGGGGCTGTGATGCAGAGTTGTGGGGTTACTCATTCCTCAAGCAGCCCGGAAGCCCCAGGCACTTTCCAGTGCCTGCTGCACGTGAGGTGCTCAGGACACCTAGAGCCTCCCCTCGAGGAGCCCCCCACCCCTCGAGCCGGGAGGGAAGGCCTTCCAGGCAGAGGGCTCACATGCATGTGTGTGTGTGTGTGTGTGTGTGTGTGTGTGTGTGAGTGAAAGTCAGCACCCTCCGCCCGGGGCCCAGCCCAGGGAGGGGACTAGAGGACTCAGAGGGGAGCAGCCCCCATCTCACTGCAGAGGCTGAGGCTGAGCACTGGTGAACCAAGCGGGAAAGATCCAGAGTCTGGAAGCCGAGACCAGGAGGAGCTCCACTCCGTCTCTTCCAAAACCAGAGACACACCCGTGTCCTCCCAGACCACACAGCAAAGCCAGGCCGAGAAGAGGCCAGAGCCGGGCCTCCAGGCTCCAGGCTTCAGACAGCATCTAGGGGGCCCTGCTGTGGGGACCCAGGACTCCCAGGGAGCCTGTCTGCGGGAGCCAGGGCGGGTCTCTCCCTGCGGAATGTGGGGCAGCGGGGCTGGACGCCGGCTCTGCCTCCTGGGAGTACCTCGTCTCCGCCACCGCCTGTGCACGCCCACCTGCACAGATGCCCACAGCAGGCAGCAGATGGAGGAGGCATTGAGTGATTAATAAGTCGATCCCTTTAAACAGTCGCAGTCCCG
>SJYF01000590.1:1735581-1783176 GCA_006410515.1 Procapra przewalskii | reverse complement strand
GGCTCCTGTCTATTGAGGAACCAGTGAGCTAAGCAACTTCAGCGGACCATGCAGGTTCACGTCCCTAGCTTGGCCACCCCGGGCTCCATGCACAGAGGAGGAAACTGAGGCTCAGAGAGGGTTAGCAGTTTCTCCGGAGCCTCACAGCGCCTAAGCCGGCTTTCATGCCCAGGTCTAGCTGACTCCAAAGTCCACTGCTCATGCATGAGAAGAGAAGCGGGGTCTCACCAGTACCTCTCCCACTGTGGGAGTGACGCCCGAGATGGCGCTCATGAAGCCCCCAGCCCTGTGCTGGACCCGATGATGGGTTCCCTGTGTAAGTCAGGCCTTACCCACCCCTGGGGCAGGACCTCAAGAGTTCCCCCAAAGGGTATGAGGTCTGGGGCTCCAGGCACCGGCCCACCAAGCTCTCTCTGGCCTGGATGCAGTATCGATTGAAAACAATACGGATTCTGCACCAGCTCCGTCAAGCCTGCCACGCGCACGTGGTTGGGTTACATGGTTGATTTGGCTTGGTTTGGTTTTGGGGTCTTTCTCCTTGCCCTTGCACCATTTGTGAGAGTCTCTTTCAGCCCTCAGAATCTTTCTGGAGACTCAAAGAGTGGCTGGAGCAGCCAAGAGCCCCCACGCCTCCACCTGGCTGCTCGAAACCTGCCTCCTTCCTCTAGGCGCCCTGCCCCATCTGAGGAGGTCCTGGTTACATAACAGCAAAGCAGTGCAGGCTGGTTTACAGAAAATGTTGCCTCAAGAATCTCACGGCCTCAGCCAGCAAACTTGCAGAGAGCCCAGCTGCATGGTCTTGGGGTCGGAGCTGGGTTCAGACTGTGCCTCCGCTTGCTAGTGGGGGAACTCGGGCAGATTATCTCGCTTCTCTGAGCCTCAGTTCTCCCATCTGTAAGATGGGCCCAGTAGACTGGCCCTGTTGGGTGACTGTGAGGATTAGAACAGGGCCTGGCCTGTGACGGGAGCCTCCATAAATGCTCTTTGTAATTATTGCTGTGTTATTAGTGCAAGAATGAAAGTGGAAAAGAAAAGCCACAGGGTCCCCTCTTCCCCCCACCTTGCCCTGGCCACGCACATGTACACAGGTGTTTTGCATTTTCTGCTTTCTTATGCACCTGCTTTTACATGCCTCCAAGAGTGATGTCCAGGAGGCCCCCTTATCCAAAGTTTCACTTTACCCAGTTTCAGTGGCCTGTAGTCAACCTTGGTTTGAAAATATTAACTGGAACATTCCAGAAATGAACAATTCGCAAGTTTTAAATTGCACACCATTCTGAGGAGCATGATCAAATCTCATGCCGTCCCGCCCTGGATGGGAAATATCCCTTCGTGTGGGGTGCTCCGCCCATCCATCTCTTAGTCCTCTCGGTCATCGCAGGGCTTGCGTTCAAGTGACCCTCACGTGCTTAATAATGGGCTCTTGGGGCAAAAACAGTGATGCTGGCGGGTTGGCCGTGCCAAAGGGAAGCCTTAAGTGGTTCCTTTTAGTGAAAGGACAGAAGGTCTCAATAAGGAAAGAAGAAACAGCTAAGATCTTGCTAAGATCTGGTAAGAATGAATCTTCTACCTGGGAAATTGTGAAAAAGGAAAAAGAAATGTGTGCCAGTTCTGCTGTTGCATCTCAAACTGCAAAGGTAACAGCCGCAGGGCCTCCTGAGTGCTCACTGCAGACGGAAAAGGCATTAAGTCTGTACCACGAGGTACTCTGAGAGAGAGAGAGCCCATGCTCACGTAACTTTCATTTCAGTGTATTGCTATAATTGTTCTATTTTAATATCAGTTGTTGTTGCCCTTAAATTGTGCCTAGTTTATGGATTAAGCCTTATCATAGGCACATATGGATACAAGTAAGCACGGTCTCCGTAGGGTTTGATTCTCTCTGTAGTTTTAAGTACCCACGGGGGTCTTGGGATGTACTCCTCTCCATGGTTATGGGGGGATGACTATACTCACAGTTCTGCATTCTAATTTTATTCACCTAACATTAAATTAGCCGTTACCCTGCGGTTTTGACTTAATTTTTCTAAATATCACTGTGGCAGCTCCCCAGTGGTCGAGATTCCATATGCTGGCATTAAATCAGCCATTTCCCCACAGCAAGGCATTTACACAACTTAACTATATATATATATATATTTTCTTTTTTTTTTTACTATGATGAAATCATTGCAAGGGGGAGGAGCATACGCTGGCAAGTTAGGAATGGCAACAAACACTTTTGTGTGTTTATGGTTTTCCCTTTTTTGAAGTGTGTCCTCTGCATAGAGTCCAGGCCGGTGGATTATTGAGTGCAGGGGTGACAGCTTTATGCCTCTTTGTATTAGTGCCAGCCTCATTCCCAAACGGACCGTCACCCACCCGCAGCTTCTGGGGATGCAGCCCCTTCTCCAGCCTGGGGTTTGCTTTTTTAAAAATTATTTTATTAATGGGGTCAAACCCCTTGCCTTTCACCTGTTAATTAATTGTATTTCCTCTCCTGTGGTGTCTGTGTGTGCTAAGTCACTTCAGTCGTGTCCAACTCTTTGAGACCCTGTGGACTGTGGCCTGCTAGCCTCTGCTGTCCATAGGATTTTCCAGGCAAGAACACTGGAGTGGGTTGCCATGCCCTTCTCCAGGGGAGCTTCCCACCCCAGGCATCGAACCCATGACTCTTACATCTCCCGCACTGCAGGCGGGTTCTTTACCACTAGTGCCACCTGGGAAGCCGCCTATCCTGTGGGGGTGCCTCCATATTTTACCGTGACCCCAAAATGGGAAATAATTGAAGCCATTTCCATCAACATTTGTTTCCTAAACTTCAGCTCCTGGGTTCCTCTTGTCTGTGTACCTCTCTCCCTTGTATTATTTACTTACTACATTTTTTATTGATCTTAAATCAAGCCAGCTTTTTAAAAAGAAAACCCAGACTTGCCCTAAGCACTCATATCCTTGGTATAAGAGTTACTTTTTTCCCAGGAAACTCTCCTCTGCGATGGAAGGAAATGTAAATTGGTGCAGCCACTCTGGAGTACAGTGTATAGGTTCCTTAAAAAAAGTGAAAATAGAGCTATCACACAACCCAGCAATCCTGCTCCGGGGCATATAGCCAGGAAAGACTAAAACTCTAATCTAGACACACGCACCAGTGTTCATAATGGCACCGTTTACAATAGTCAAGACATGGAAACAACCTGTGCCGCCACCAAAGGACGGGTGAAGAAAATGCTGTGCACCTGTACAGGGAAGGCAGCCGCTGCTGCTGCTGAGTCGCTTCAGTCGTGTCCAACTCTGCGCGACCCCAGAGACGGCAGCCCACCAGGCTCCCCCGCCCCTGGGATTCTCCAGGCAAGGACACTGGAGTGGGTTGCCATTTCCTTCTCCAATGCATGAAAGTGAAAAGTGAGAGTGAAGTCGCTCAGTCGTGCCCGACTCTTAGCGACCCCGTGGACTGCAGCCTTCCAGGCTCCTCCATCCATGGAGGAGTACATGAGTGGGGTGTCATTGCCTTCTCCAACATGGAATGCTACCTAGCCATAAAAGAGAATGAAATAGTGCCGTTTGCGCAACGTGGATGGACCAAGAGATGGGTCTCAACATACTAAGTGAAGTATCAGACAAAGACAAAGGTCACACGATATCCCTTCCCTGGGAGCTCCGTTAGTAAAGAATCTGCCTGCAATGCAGGAGATCCCAGTTTGATTCCTGGGTCGGAAAGATCCTCTAGAGAAGGGATCGGCTGCCCACTCCAGTATTCTTTGGCTCCCTTTATGGCTCAGCTGGTAAAGAATCTGCCTGCAGTGTGGGAGACCTGGGTTCAGTCTCTGGGTTGGGGAGATCCCCTGGAGAAGGGAAAGGCTCCCCACTTCAGTATTCTGGCCTGGAGAATTCCATGGACTGTATAGTCCTTGGGGTCGAGAAGAGTCAGACACGACTGAGTGACTTTCACTTTCATCACTTATATATGGAATCTAAAATGTGATACAATGAACTTATTTACAAAACAGAAGCAGACTCACAGACATAGAAAACAAACTTACAGTTACCAAAGGTGTGGGGAGGGGTGAATTAGAAGTTGAGATTAGCAGATACGCACTAGTACCTATAAAATGAACAATAAGGTCCCACTGCAGAGCGCGGGGAACTATATTCAATATCCGGTGATAAGCCGTAATGGGAAAGAATATGAAAAACACTATAGGTGTTTATATACATATAACTGCAACACTTTGCTTACACCAGAAGCTAACACAGCCTAACTAACAGTAAATCAATACAACGTTACTAACAGAAAACCAACTATACTCCAATGTTTTTAAAGTTACGTTTTTTCTAGTACATATAAAACAAACCCATAAACACATCCAAGAGTTGGGGGGGGGCCACCTCAACAGAAAGTGAAAGTGAAAGTCGCTCAGTTGTGTCCGACTCTTTGCAACCCCGTGGACTATCCAGTCCATGGAATTCTCCAGGCCAGAATACTGGAGTGGGGAGCCTTTCCCTTCGCCAGGGGATCTTCCCAACCCAGGGACTGAACCCAGGTCTCCCTCATTGCAGGTGGATTCTTTACCAGCTGAGGCACCAGCGAAGCTCAGTAGAACTGGCAGTTAAATCTTGAGACATTTTTGGAGGCTGCTGTAAGTCACAGCCACTGTAAAGATTCAGCGATAGAAGCTTCCAGTTCAGTCGATCTCATTAAATGCAGAGGTGACAGGTGTTCGAGACTCTTCGCCTCCTGATAGTTTTGCTGAGTCTGCTCCGTCCTCTGCTCTTGAGGTCTGCTGATCTGTGTGGTGGAAACAGACAGGATGGCGGCCACCGCCCACCCCTGCAGGGCTCTGCACTCAGCAACATCGCGTTGGCACTGTTTATGTTGACGCCATAGGAATGGGCAGTAAAGCTGCAAACCAGGGCTGCTTTTCCTCTGCAGGACTGGTACGGAACGGCTCAGATGCTGGCACCTCCGGGGTCTGCCTGCCCCAGTGGTCTGTGCCCCTTGCTGTGGAGAAGCAGACATTTTCTTAGGTGAAGGCAGGGTGCTGGCACTCCCGGGGACATCCGGCAGCAGGAGCCAGGATGAGAAACAAGTGGCTCTGGGGGAGACTCATCCACCCTTCCCAGATCCTGGTCCTTCCAGGTGCAGGGAGTAAGGGAGTGGGGGGCCAGGAGACAGAGAGCCCGGTCAGGCCTCTGGCCACACATCTGGCTCTCAGCCCCCGAGGAGACCTCTTGGCATCCCTCTGCAAACCCTCCGGTTGCATCTGCCCTTCCTTCTCTGAATGAGCCTGCAGCAGGCACCCTGAACTCCCTGATTTATCCAACCAGCGCTGGTCCAAGGTCGGCACTAGGTCGTGGCCAGCGCTGAGTGCTGGGGGTAGAAAGATGAAACGGGTTTAGTCCCGCCTGCAGGGAACACTGGCTGGTGTTGGGCCGGAAATCGATCCTACCCCTCCTGTTTGCTTTGCTGGAAGATCAAGGTATTCAGCCTTGGGGTGAATATACCTTGGGGAGGGCTTGGGGAAAAAAGTCCCTGAAAATGCACTTCCAGAGTGAACTAGACCCACTCTTTCTGGGCCCAGGGTGCAGCTCAGCGAGGTGCGTGAGTGAGGGCTTTGGGTCCAGCCAACAAGATCCGTGGGCCCTGAGACTGTGGGTAAATCACTCACTCCTCCAAGCCTGTTTGCTTGTATGAAAACGGTGGCACCAAGAGGACAGAGGGGCTGCCTTCTAGGAGCCTGACACAGAGCCGGTGCTCAGCCCCATGGTGCCCCCATGCCCAGGGCCCACTGCCAGGCGGGTATGGGTGCTGTGTACATGCAGAGCGTACACTGTGTGTGGGTATGTGTGCATGCAGAGTTCAGGGGTGTGGTTTGGGCATGGTGTGCATGTGTGTGTTGTATGTGTATGTATGCATCGTGTGCACATGTGTGTGTTGTGTGTGCAATGTGTTCATGTGTGTGGTGTGTGTATTGTGTGTGTGTGTGTAGCGTGTATAGATGTGTATGTAGTGTGCACACCCATCTCTGTCCCCTCTGCCCCCTCCTGCCGCTTCGGTCCTGACCCAAGAGCCCTGGGCAAGGGGTATGGAGGAGGGGCCAGGGCATCTGAGCAGCTAGGGGTGAAGGAAGACAGAGATGAGACAGGTCCGTGCCCAGCCTGCGGGAGCGCAGTGGTGTGAATGGCGCCAGGGCCTGGGGCCAGCAGCCACGCACGGGCGACCTAGGATAAGGTGCAAACACTCCCAGGAGGCACCTTCATCTCCCAGGGATTTACAAAAGAGTGGACCAAACCCCGAGCTCCGGGCCAGGCTATGGACACGGAATGAATCAGACCCCTGTCTCAGACCCCGTGAGACCCTCACCCAAGCCTGGCCTCCCTGGCTTCCCTTCCCAGCTCCCCATGGGTTCCTACTTAACCCTCAAAACCTTACTCGGTTGCTCTCCTCCACCCCCTGGAGGACTTCTGTCCCTGCTCCTTGCTCCCATCACAGGAAGGACCACGTTGTTGTCTCTTCTGTGCCCACCGGACTGGGCAAGAGCGAGGACAGTCTGAGTCCTGCTGGAGATCCCAGGGCCCGGAGAAGAGCCCTGGGCTGGGAGTCACCGTGGCTCGTCCCCCAGCACACTGCTGACTGCTGTTTAACCTTGGGCAGCCCCTTCCCTCCCCGAGCCTTACTGTCCTCACCGTGTCAGTCGAGGGAAGGGACAGAATGCTTCTGTGGTGCCTTTCAACTTAAAACCTCCCTGACCTTCTACCTGGCTGATGGAGACGCAGACAGGGATAAGAACAGATGTGGAAAGCGCTTTGAAAAATTCATAGCAGGAAGCCCAGGGAGAGAGGCTTTCCTTTTGTGGGCAGGAAGAGGGGGGAGCTGTGGACAGAGCTGTGGATGAAAAGGACCGCTTCCAGAGCACTTTGTGACATTTAATGTAGAATGCAGAGCACCTGGGAAAGCAACGGCATCAAATATTTACAAAAGCAGCATTAAAAATTCACCTTTAGGATGCAGAGGTTTAAAGACCCCGAGCTTCCTGAGAAATGCCACAAGGCAGGAGGGCGAAATGATGGCTGAGAGGATACGCGTAGGGTGTGAGCAATGATGTCCCCGAACCAGGCACTGCTCCCCACGGACCCCTCCTTTACTTCCCCTGCCAGAGCGGCTTCCAGCCCTGAGCCTGCAGAGGCACGCAGGCAGCCCCCCTAGGCCATAAGCCTTTCTGAGGCTCCCGTGACCTGCGGGATAAGAACAGACCCTCGGCTCAGCTTCCTTGGCCCTCTGTGATCCAGCTTCTGCTTCTCTGGGCAGCTGAGTCCCATAGGATGAAAGGAGTGAGCTGCTGAGGTTGGAGGAGATTGAGGTGGAATCGGAGGACCTTCCAGGCACTGGGAGTGGCCTGTGCAAAGGCACTGAGGCAGGCAGATGCAATGTATTCATGCATCAGAAGCAAAATCAGGGTGCAGGAGTGTGCAGAGAGAAGGGGAGCACAGGAGGGGAGCGGGGGAGACACAGGGGGGCCTGAGGTGCAGGGTCATGGTGAGGAGGAGGCTTCCTGATCCAGGGGTGGTGGGAGCTCTCCAGGAGAGGGTCAGGGGCCTTTTCAGAAGCTCCCCCTGGCAGTGAGTCCAGCAGAGGCCAGCACTGGCTCACAGGCTGGGCTGTGGCCAGAGCAGAGGAGGTGGGGGCAGACAGCCCACAGGACCAGGTTGGGGACGGGGTGGTGGGGAAATGAGGGGCTCCAAAGACCGTGCCCCAGACTAGCCTGAGCCACTGGGGTGATGCTGGTGGGGTTTCCTGAGATGGGGACCGAAGCTTGGCTTCAGGGATCAGCCATCTGGAGGCTGAGGTCCCTGTGATGATGGGGTGGGGTGATGCTGCAGACAAGTCGGGGAGGAGCTTGGGGGCGGGGGGCAGGGATGGGGAACGTGGGCTGAATCCCAGCTTGGATTTGGCCTACGGGCCTGTCATGGAATCGTGCCGTGGATGGTGGGGGGAGGTCACCTGGGGTGAGGATGGAGTGTGGGGCAAGGGACCAGGGACACCAGCAAGGAAGTGTGGGGGGAGCAGTCCTGAGGCAGAAGGGACCCAGGAGGCCTGAAGGGGCATGATCCTGCAGGAGCAGGGTCGGGCGGAGGGGCTGTGGGGACCCATCCTCAAATGCCAGGACCTAAGGCCCCACCCTCTGCCCACTGCTCCTAAGATGCCCCATGCCTGATGCAGAGATACAGTCAGCGGGCTCCTCCAAACGCGCCATCACCACCCCCATCCGCCAGGCCTCTTATGATCCCAGGATGACAGCAGGCTTCTCCCTTTGGGGAAGGAAGTAAGGTTTCACGCTAGATACTTAAAAATGAAGCAGTGCCTTGTAAGACCCCAAATCATTCTAATGTGTCCACAAACAAGACCCGTGTTTAATAGTCTCTCATTTTTCCAGGAGACCTGGTGACCCAGAGCTGCCCATCTTCACCGTCTTGAGGACAAACAAGATGTGTTGCTAAAGGCAAAATAAAAATGTCCTAGAGGGTCTCTAAACCCCCTTTTGAAATGCTTTTTCTCCCCACTTACGACAGCCATGCACTGAGCACTCACTGTGTGCAAAGCGCTTTAACACTCTGCCCCCTGTGACCTTGGCAAAGTCCTCACTTAGCAGAAAAGTAAACGGAAGCTCCTGGAGGCAGATGACTGCTGGCTGGTGGAGGGAGTGAACACGGACATTGCCAAGGGTCTGCAGGGACCCCCGGGGCCTGGGCCCTGCCTTGCTCCTGACAGCTCTCGCTGGAAGCGGGGAAGGATGAAAGGAAGCCCTGACCCAGAGAAACCTGACCGCTCTGGGGGTCACTGAGCCTGGCTGTGCCTGCAGGACTGGAGGGAGGGATCCCGAGGCCAAGCTGGCAGCAGGGGAGGAGGCCAGAAGCAGGTTGTGGGGTCCACAGAGGAGGAACCTCTTTCCAGGCAGCCTTCCTTCACAGCAGAGCTGCTCGGTTACTAGGCAGTGACTGTCCCGCTGCTGGGCTGTGCAAGTTGAGACCAGAAATTCATTTCTGGAGGTTGTTCACTCTTTTCCAGTTAACGTACGTGACGTGCCCATCTTAACAGTGCAGTTTGGTGAACTTCAGTCTGAGATGGTGAGCAGTCTAATATGCGGAAGGCTTCCTCTGGACCCCTGAATATCACTCCTCTGACATTCAGCCCCTAGGTCGCTTCGGCCGACTGCCGGCTCTCCCTGGGCTGGAACTGGATGCTGTGGACTTTAGGGCCAGCATTTCTCACACAACATTTTTTGCGATGAGATGAGTTCCTCTGTGACGTCTGCTCTTGGCTGCTGTACTATACTCCGCTATCTGGGCGTATCACGTTGTTTATCCCTTCACCTGCCGAGGGCGTTTGGGCTGTTTCCACCTTGGGGTGATTATCCATAAGGCTGCTCTGAACACCCACCGCTACACGCTCTGGTGAACAGGTAGACACAGTTCTCGGGTGCTTAGGAGTGTCTGATGGCTGCTGTAAACAATGACCATGAACTTGGTGGCTTAGAACAGCACGACTGTGTCGTCCTATAGTTCTGACGGGCAGAGGCTCCCAAGGAGCCTCATGAACTCCTGATGTCCAGGTGTTGGCAGAGCTTGTCCCTTGGAGGCTCCAGGCAGAATCTGATCCTGGGGGCAGCCTTTGTCCACAGCTCGTAGACCTGCCCTCTGGTAGCATCACTGTGACCTCTGCTTCCATCCTCACATCTCCTCTGACTCTGACCCTCCTGCACCCTCCTTCTTCAAGGACCCTCAGGATGACCCTGGGCCCACTTGGGTAACCAGTCTCTCCGTCACACAGCCACATTCTCAGCTTCTGGGGATTAGGATAGGGACCTCTTTGGGGGCCTGAGCTGTGCCTACACAGGGGCACATGAAGCGTCATGGGACAAGGGGTATGTTCAGCCTCAGCACAAGTGGTCTCTTAGTTTCCCTAAGCAGCTAAATCTCTTTGCCCTCCCCGGGTTGTGGGTGAGAGTTCCTCCTCCCCCACTTCCTGACGTCTTTGCCATCTTAGCCGTTTATTTCAGGGGCATGGAGGGCGGCCCCCTGTAATTTTACGTTGCCTTTTCTCCATGCTTGAGTTTCAGTTCCTATCATCATTCCACGAGCACACCTCCTCCATGCAGCCCCCCATGACCACACCTTTTGCTGCTGAGAGCGCTGCGCTGGGGTGGGGTTGGGGGACTGCCCACTTAGCCCTGCAGTGGTCCTGCAGTGTTCTCTTCTTTGAGATGTGGTAACAGTGTGAGTATGGTAACCTCTCAAGTTACTGTGAGAATGCTCTAGAAACTGAGCTGGAAACTCCAGTCCCCGGCGTCTGGCTCCCGGTCTCCAGGGCAGCTCTTATCAGCACTCAGGACACTTTATCTGCAGCTCACCTGGCAATTAGTCCTCTTGCTGGTCTGACTCCTCTGCTTTTACCCGAAGCCTTATTATTACCGAGTCTCAGCCTTCTGGAAGTGTTCATTGTTATTCAAATTGCCTGGTGCTCCTTCTTATCTCCCCAGTACCTTTGCAGACGCCAGCTGGAGAGCCTCCTCATCCCCTCCCAGGTCCCAGGCCGCACCTCTCTCCAGACCTGCTGCCCAGCCCAGCCTCCCCCTACCCAGCCCATCCAGGAGGGGTGACCATGCAGCCCAGCGGGCGGCAGCGCAAGCTGGACTCCTGGCTCCAAAAAGAGCTCCATAGGTGACTCTGGGCGAATTGCGATATCTCCCTTTGCCTCGGTTTCCTCATCTGTAAATGGAGGAAGTAAAAGTCCCACTTTCTAGGGTTGTTGGGAAAGCAAAGTGAGATGAGGCGTGGAAAGTGCTGGGACAGTGCCGAGTCCAGGAGAAATCTCCCATCACAGCAGCCCTGGCGCTGGCCTTGCCTGGGATTAAGAAGGCTCTTGTCTGCACCCCGGAGCCTGGGGTCACACATGAGCTGATCCTAGACTCACGCTGCCTGGAAGATCCCATGTCACCCGCTGTGACCCCCTGCTCGGCTTCAGCTAAGGCGGCTCCGGTTCCTGGAGCGCCCTCCCCCGCTTCCCCGCAGTGAGTTTCCCCTGAGTCCCCGCCCCCATCCAGGCCACGCCTCCTGGCTCTCAGCCTGACTTGATTGGATCTGTTGCTTTTGTTATGGGGGTCCCAGTGCAGCTCCCCGCTGGCTCTGAGTCCTGGAGGGCTGGGCCCATGCCCGGCAGGTCTGTACCCGAGCACCCAGCCCAGGCCTGGCAGAAGATGCCACCAGCAGGGGCAGCCGGACGCCATCGTCCTGCTTTGGTCTCGCTTGCATGGGAAAGCCCTTGTTTTTAAACCAGTTCCCGAATGATGGACAAGTCTTTGATCCTAATCTTCGACTCTTACCCACACTGCTGCAGTAAATGAGCTTATAAGAATTTTGCCCTTGTGGGCGTGTTTGGTGGATGACGGTTGAGTGGAATTACTGGGTCAGAGGGCGTGTGCGTCTGTGACTTTGGTATGTGCCAAGCTGCCTTCCAGACGTGACCTGGTGTCCTTCCCACCAGCACAGAAGGCGGAGGCTCCCCGCAAACCAGCACGCACATGGTGCTCTCAACCATTTTGATCTTTGCGGGACTTGCTTGAGTGGAGGAATGTGGAAGTCTCCTTTGGTCTACGCTCTGGAATGCTTTCCCATTACGGCTTTCGTTTGCATGTCTCTCATTTTAAACTTTGGTTTTGCGATTGGACAGTTTCTTTCTTCTCGGCAATTGGTTTGTTTAGATTCCTTCTGAGATTCTTTGGGTAATTTCTGTTTTCTTGGAAATTCACCCATCTCATCAGTTTTCTGACGCCTTGGACAGAGCTGAGTGGGCAGGCCCCTCTTTCTTTTGTTATTTGTCCCTCCGTCTTTATGGAGTGCCTGCTCTGTACCAATGTCGTCGTTGGTCCTGGGGGTACGTAGTGGGCCAGAACCACTGAAAAGTCGTACTTACATGGAGCCTAAAGACGATTTAAAATGCATCTGTAAAATACATGGAGTGTCAGAGGGTGGTAAGTGCTAGGGAGAAAAACCCCATGAGAGCAGGGAGAGAGTTGATCGTCGAGTCCAGCTTTTGATGGGGTAGTCAGAGAGGGTCTCAGTAATGGGTGACTTGAAGGACATCAGGGAATATTGCTGTTCAGTCTCTAAGCTGCATCCAGCTCTTTGTGACCCCATGGACTGCAGCACACCAGGTCTCCTTATCCATCACCAACTCCCAAAGTTTACTCAAACTCAGGTCTGTGGAGACAATGATGCCATCCAACCATCTCATCCTCTGCTGACCCCTTCTCCTTTTGCTTTCCATCTTTCCCAGCATCGGAGTCTTTTCCAGTGAGGCAGTTCTTTGCATCAGGTGGCCAAAGTACTGGAGCTTCAGCTTCAGCATCAGTCCTTCCAATCAATCTTCAGGACTGATTTCCCTTATGATTGACTGGTTTGATCTCCTTGCTGTTCAAGGGACTCTCAAGAGTCTTTTCCAGCACCCCAGTTTGGAAAAGCATCAATAGCCATGTGTTTATCTGGGAGAAGAGATGGCAGTGTGCTGGGGCAGGTGCTATATTGGTCTAAGTTCTTGGAGAAACGCAACGAACAGGATAGATATAAAGAGAGTGAGGATGCAGATGTAGGTTTCTATATATAAATCTAGATATAGATAGATATCGCTATATAAACAGATATCTCTATGATATAGATAAAATGTATAAGATCTACATAGAGCTATATATAAAGAGATTTACTCTAAGGAATTGGCTTCTGCAGATTTGGAGAGGCAGAAGTTCCAAGATCTGCAGGTGGCAAGCTGGAGACCCAGCAGAGCTGATGGCCCAGTGTGGCCCAAGTCTGCAAGGCCTGAGAACCACGAGCGCCAATGGTGCAAACCCCAGTCCCAAGTCTGATGGCAGGAAAAGACTGATGACCAGCTCAAACGCGGGCAGGCAGGAAGGGAGCTCTCCCCTCCCCTGGCTGTTCCCTGACCTTCAGTGGACTGGAAGAGGCTTACCTGCCTTGGGGAGGGCGAGGCACTTGACTCAGTCTACGAACTCAAAGGGGAAGTTCATCCAGAAACACCGTCACAGACACACACAGAACCATGTTTGATCAAATATCTGGGCACCACCCCCACGGCCCAGTCAGTTCAGTTCAGTTCAGTCGCTCAGTAGTGTCCGACTTTTTGCAACCCCATGAACCACAGCACGCCAGGCCTCCCTGTCCATCACCAACTCCTGAAGTTCATCCAAACTCATGTCCATTGAGTCAGTGATGCCATCCAACCATCTCATCCTCTGTCGTCCCCTTCTCCTCTTGCCTTTAATCTTTCCCAGCATCAGGGTCTTTTCCAATGAGTCAGTTCTTTGCATGAGGTGGCCAAAGTATTAAAGTTTCAGCTTCAGCATCAGTCCTTCCAGTGAATATTCAGGACTGATTTCCTTCAGAATGGACTGGTTGGATCTCCTTGCAGTCCAAGGGACTCTCAAGAGTCTTCTCCAACACCACAGTTAAGCATCAATTCTTCAGCACTCAGCTTTCTCTATAATCCAACTCTCACATCCATACATGACCACTGGAAAACCATAGCCTTCACAAGATGGAAATTTGTTGACAAAGTAATGTCTCTGCTTTTTAATATGCCATCTAGGTTGGTCATAACTTTCCTTCTAAGGAGTAAGCGTCTTTTAATTGCATGGCTGCAATCACCATCTGCAGTGATTTTGGAGCCCTCCAGAAAATAAAGTCAGCCACTGTTTCCACTGTTTCCCCATCTATTTGCCATGAAGTGATGGGATGGCCCAGTCAAAGCTATGGTTTTTCCAGTAGTCATATACAGCTGTGAGAGTTGGACCATAAAGAAGGCTGAACACTGAAGAACTGATACTTTCGAACTGTGGTGCTGGAGAAGACTCTTGAGAGTCCGGTGGACAGCAAGGAGTTCAACCCAGTCAATCCTAAAGAAAATCAACCCTGAAAATTCACTGGAAGGACTGATTCTGAAACTGAAGCTCCAATACTTTGGCCACCTGATGAGAAGAGCCAACTCATTGGAAAAGACCCTGATGCTGGCAAAGACTGAGGGCAGGAGGAGAAAGGGACGACGGAGGATGAGTTGGCTGGATGGCATCACCGACTCAGTAGACATGAATGTGAGCAAGCTCTGGGAGATAGTGAAGGACAGGAAAGCCTGACTTGTTGCAGTCCATGGGGTCCCAAAGAGTCAGACCCAACTGAGCAACTGAACAGCAGCAACCCCCATGGCACAGTCAGGCTGACATGTAGAATGAGCCATCAGGACTGCAGCGGAGTGAACAGAAGGGGGAGAGGAGGGCTGTGGCCGTGGGGACAGAGGGGAAAGTCTTTGCCTTCTCCTCTGAGCGAGATGGGAGCCGGTGAGGGTTTTGAGCAGAGGCGTGGCATGACACGACAGGCCGCAGATGTTCACAGGATCCCTCTGGCTGCTGTATGGAGGAAAGACAGAAGGGCTGGGCCATGAGGAGGCCACAGCAGGAGCGAGGGAGGAGCAGGACGGGCGAGGTCGATGGCCACACCTGCGGGCTGTACTGATGCACTGGTGGTGGACATGAGAGAGCAAGAGGGGCCAAAGACGCTCTGGGAATCCAGTGGGTGGTCATTCTTGGCTTGCGTTTGTTTTGTTTCTGCCCATTTTTTGTGTAATTATGGCAAAACACATAGCAAAATTTACCGTTTTAACCACTGTACTTTTCACAGGCGTTGAGCACATTCACATTGCTGTACAAACATCACAACCATCCCTCTCCAAAACTTTTTCATCACCTACCCATCCCATCATAGGAAGCCTTTCCGTGTCATTCTACCTGCCGTGAATTTCGTTTGTAATCCAGTCTCCGTCTTCCTTTCTTAGCAAGTGTGTGTGGCTCGTGAACATTTACTAATATGGCAGCTACATTTAGTCTTAGCTCTGCCATCATAGTTTATGACATGCTTTCTGCTTTTATAGCTTTTGTGGGGGTTGTCAGTTTTCACCATATGCTCTCTGTTTTCTTTGTTTTATTTTTTGTGTATATGTCTTCTGACAATTTGGAAGGCTGTGTTTTTCATCCCATAGTTATCTTCATAATTACACTGTCATATGATACCCTTAATCCTCTGTTTCTTTAGACAATGTTTATTTTCTCCCTACTATGAGTGATGTGAGTGATGCCCAAATTAGAATATTTCTACTTTCCCCTCTCCTCCTCCCTCGTCCATCAAATGATTTTAGCTGATTATATTAGTTTTTCCATTTGCCTTTGTACCTCTAATATTATTTCCATCTCCAAACGATTTTCGGGACTTCTAGCTATAAACTCAGAAGACAGTTTATATATATTACCTCCCTCCTCTGACCTCCACCCTCCCTCCTATAGTTCATATCAGTTCTGTGTTATCTCTTTGTTCTTTTTATATAACAGTCACAATACATTAGTTTCAGACATGGTCCTACAGCTAAATAGATTGTCCTTGCCAGTACCCTTGCCAGAGTTACTCTACTTACTCTTGGTTATCTTAAGCGTTGCTGTTCAGTCACTCAGTCATGTCCAGCTCTTTTCAACCCATGGACAGCATCACACAAGGCTTCCCTGTCCTTCGTTATCTCTTGGAGCTTGCTCAATCTCATGTCCATCGAGTCGGTGATACCATCCAACCATCTTATCCTCTGTTGCTCCCTCCTCCTCCTACCCTCAATCTTTCCCAGCATCAAGGGCTCTTCACATCTGGTGGCCAAAGTATTGGAGCTTCAGTTTCAGCATCAGTCCTTCCAATGAATATTCGGTGCTGATTCCCTTTAGGATTGACTGATTTGATCTCCCTGCAGTCCAAGGGACTCTCGAGAGTCTTCTCCAAAGCTACAGTTCAAAAGCACTGATTCTTCAGTGCTCAGCCTTCTTTGTGGTCTACTCTCACATCAGGCTTCCCTGATGACTCAGACAGTAAAGAATCTACCTGTAATGTGGGACACCCGGGTTCGATCCCTGGGTCAGGAAGATCCCCTGGAGAAGGAAATGGCAACCCACTCCAGTATTCTTGCCTGGAAAATCCCATGGACAGATGAGCCTGGTAGGTTACAGTCCATGGGGTCAAAAAGAGTCGAACACGACTGAGCGACTTCACTTTCTTTCTCACATCCTTACATGACTGCTGGAAAAACCATAGCTTTGACTATATGGACCTTTGTCAGCAAAGCGATGTCTCTGCTTTTTAACATGCTGTCTAGGTTTGTCATAGGTTTTCCTGCAAGGAGCAAGCGTCTTTCAATTTTGTGGCTGCTGCCACCATCCACAATGATTCTGAAGCCCAAGAAAATAAAGTCTGTCACTGTTTCCATTGTTTCCCCATCTATTTGCCATAAAGTGATGGGACAGGATGTCATGATCTTAATTTTTTGAATGTTGAGTTTTAAGCCAGCTTTTTCACTCTCCTCTTTCACCTTTATCAAGAGGCTCTTTAGCTTCTCTTTACTTTCTGTCATTAGGGTGGTGTCATCTGCATATTTGAGGTTAATGATATTTCTCCTAGAAATCTTGATTCCAGTTTGAGCTCCATCCAGCCTGGCATTTCACATGATGTACTCTGCACCGAAGTTTCATAAGCAGGGTGACAATATACAGCCTTAACGTACTCTCTTTCTAATTTTGAACCAGTCTGTTGTTCCATGTTCAGTTCTAAATGTTGCTTCTTGACCTGCATACAGATTTCTCAGGAGGCAAGTAAGGTGATCTGGTATTCCCATATTTTTAAGAATTTTCCACAGATTGTTGTGACCCACATAGTCAAAGGCTTTGGCGTAGTCAGTGAAGCAGAAGTAGATGGTTTTCTGGAATTCCCTTGCTTTTTCTATGATCCAACGGACGTTGGTAATTTGATCTTTGGTTCCTCTGCCTTTTCTAAACACAGCTTGTACATCTGGAAGTTCTTGGTTCACATACTATCGAAGCCTAGCTTGAAGGATTTTGAGCATTTCCTTGCTAGCATGTGAAACCCTATGAGTATCCTCTATTAATTTATGCAAGAAGGGCTCATGCGAGCTACAATTTTTAAAAATGTGTTTTAAACGTTTTTCTGCTGACTTTATATTTAAAATCTGATTCATCTGGGCCTTAAATTCTTTCTTCATCCATTCATTCATTCAACAAAGTGTGCCAGTTACTGTTCCAGACCCTGATGATACAAAAATGAACACAGCACACCAATGCCACGGCCCTCATGTAGCCTATTGTCTAGTTGAGAGAGACAAATGATAAGCTAGGCCAGTACGTAAAATATTTGGTGTGCCGGACTGAGATAAGTCCAGGGAGAAAGATAAAGCAGGTGATGGGGGGCCTGGCTCAGTTTTGTGAAGTAGAACAGACAGCTCCACAAACTTTCCTGCCCAGAGGCCAGTAATGCATACTGGGGAGTTGGCTCTGCCCTTCAGAGCATCTCTCACTCTGGAAACATGGGCTCTACTGGCTCAGTCAGAGCCCTTCCATCAACTCCACACCCTTGACCCTGGAACACTCACTAGAGCTTGACTGAAAATGGTTTATCTGTTGCTATGCCATATCTGACACTTTGTGACCCCATGAACTGCAGCTCGCCAGGCTTCCCTGTCCTTCAGCATCTCCTGGATTTTGCTCAGACTCATGTCTATTGAGTTGATGATGCTGTCTAACCGTCTCATCCTCTGTCACCCTCTTCTCCACCTGCTCTCAATCTTCCCCAGCACTGGGGTCTTTTTCAGTGAGGCAGCGCTTCACATTAAGTGGCCAAAGTAATCGAGCTTCAGCTGCAGTATCAGTCCTCCCAGTGAATATTCAGGGTTGATTTCCTTTAGGAATGACTGTTTTGATCTCCTTGCTGTCCAACCAGACACTCGTAGCAGACACCCGGCTACAGTGGTGTGGAGGCAGACGGTCTGGGGCCGTCACCGGAACCAGGTCTCTCCCTGCTCCCTTCCCACCCCGCCCTCGCTAGTGAAGGCCTCTCACTCTCGTGCTCTTTCTCTGGGTCTGAGTCCCTTCCCAGTAGACTTCAGCTTGCGTGGCGTTGGCCAGGATGGGTCACGCGGCCACCCTTGTCTGCAAGGGAGTATGGGAAGCTGAATATTTGTGACTGGGTCATTGCTCCCACAAATGGACGTAGGACTGGGGGTTACTGTGTCTGCCACAGATGGGGTTTGTGTTTCTTTTCCTCGTTATCCTTGTTTGGAGGTGATCTCCAGGAGAGAAAGGACAATGGCAACTCAACTCTGCCAGTCAAAGCTGCACGCGCCCCCGCGGGCTGATGTTTACACTCCTGATCTTCTCCCAGCGGTCTGCTGACCCCTCCACGTGCCAGCAGTGTTCTGGCCTCCTCTCCATGGCTTTGTATGATACGGTCATATTCAGTGGTGTGACTCCAAGAGTCATAATGTCTTCTTTTATTCTTCTTATGGGTGTTATTGGCATCTGTGCTTATTATCTTCTATGTGTCATAACAAGGGTGGTCATATGGTTGAATATCCAAAGTAGAGTACTTTTGAGGGTAAAAGGGGAACAGTATTAAAAGTTATAAGTATTACCTGCGACTGTCTTAAGCCAAGACATTATAATAACCCTGGTAATCAGAGGAAGAAGAACACTGTTGGTTTTCACAAGTTGATCTGATGTCTTACAGATTGAAAGTTGTGTCTTTATATCTGCATCCTGTGTTCTAAGATTTAGCTTGTTGATTCTCTTGGGCTTTCTATGTACATGATCTGCCAGTAATGGCAATTCGGGTTTTTCTGTTTCGTTCCCGACTCTTTATGCCTTTTTCTTATCTTATTGCTTGGGCCAGAGGCTTCCCTGGTGACTCAGACGGTAAAGAGTCTGCCTGAAGTGTGGGAGACCCGGGTTCAATTACTGGATGGGGAAGATGCCCTGGAGGAGGAAATGGCAACCTACTCCAGTATCCTTGCCAGGAAAATCCCATGGATGGAGGAGCCTGGCAGGCTACCATCCATGGGGTCGCAAAGAGTTGGACACAACTTAGCGGCTTCACTCATCCTGAGGCAGGAGCTCTGTATGGAACCATAGTGGTGGCGGACCTGCTTTTCTTGCTTCCAGCCTCAAAGTCAAACAGCTCTCAGTGTCTAGGGGACAAAGATGGCATGTGTACAGAGAAAAGCCTGGCCTCTCCTGTCACCGAGGCCAGACAGAAAAGTCCCCATGGAGGAGACACCACGTGATATTTTGTTCCCTTCTGCTTTCCTAGAAAACCCTTTTGCCGTGCCTCAGGATGGGGGAGGTGAGACCCAAGGCACCTGGCTCAGCCTCCAAGAAGAACAACTTCAAGACGCCAGGGAGGGCCAAGACGGCCGCGGCGGTGGTGGAGGAGAAAGCGCTACCTGTGCCCGCGCCCCCTTCCTTGGACTTCTAAGGCCAGAAGCAAGCAGTGGTAGGAGGCCAGGGTGCAGGAAGGGGCTTCTGAGCCATCCGTCTGCCGGCAGTAGCCCCACTCTGGGCTGGTGGCTTCTGAGAGGTGGCGCCACTGTGGACTCAGGATGACCGACACGGCTGCTCAGGCCATGTCGAGCAGCATTCAGGCCTGTGCGTCTTACCCGTGGTTCCCTTGCCCCCGCTCCCTCCAGTAGTGGCGCATGGGCCTATTTTGAATGTGAGTGTGTGTGAGTGTGTGTGCGTGTGTATGATTAGGGGTGTCTTTTTGTTTGATTGGTTTTATTGGGGTCCCCCAAGTTCTCTGATGGGCCTGGGTCTACTTGTGGTAGGGGTCCCAGCCAGCTCTTGCTGGGAGCTATGAGCCAAATGGAATTGGCAAGTGTGGGGTACAGCCCCACTGTGCCTCCAGGGGTGCTTGGGATGTGGAAATGCCGGTGGGGATGCGTTCTTATGGAATTTTTTTCCCGGAATGCCAGTGATGAGAGACACGTCTCAGGCCGTCTACGGGGCAGGCAGTAGACTATCCTCACACACACCCATTCTCATCACTTGGGAAGTGAGTAGGATGAACTCCCTGCAGAAATGGCCTGGGTCTCACAGCCAGGAGGAGACCAGTTCTCAGCTTGACCTCAGAGGTCTAAGAACCCAAAGTCAAAGCTCCCCAGCCCAGGGTACCCCCAGTACAATCCCTGGGGCATCTCCCCAGTGGCTTCTCAGTGGATGGACCGTTGTCCCAAGCTTTCCACCACTGCTACCCCGGGACCCTCTTACAGCATATTCTGTTTAAGCACCTACTATATATCAGGCTTGCTGGGCAGTGATCTGGAAAGGAGCTGAGTCAGACAGGCCTCCTCCTTGCCCCCAGAGGGAAGAAACAGACACACAGATCTTTGCTGGACAGAGTGATGAGCACTATGGAAACCCAGAAGGGAAGTTTCTAGAAGCCCTTCCTATTTAAGGTGAGACTTCCATGCAAACCTGGATGTTCATAATATCTGTCCACTGAGCTCACCACCACCGCCATCCACCCCACTGCCCACACATGGAAGGGCATGATCTGGGAAACGATCACATAAATCCCTGAAGGCCAAACTGGCAGTGTAGACACCCTCATTCCGCTGGCGTTAGTGAAGCCAGAATCTCCCCCAGCACCCAGTTGTGGGGGTCCCTGCTCCTCTGCTCAAGTACCTTTACTCAGCTAGACCCAGTGTCTCCAACGGCCCCTCCATCCATCACACGTGGCAGAGAGCAGGCAGACTGGTGGCACTGGTCCGCTGGGGGGGAGGACAGGGAAGAAATAAGCAGTGAATAGGAAGGTAGTAACGCAGTGAGCCCTAAGCCAAGAATTCAGCCAAAACGGGGTTCTGAGGGTTAAGTGTGGCTAGTCTGGGAAGGCCTTTCTGAGCAAGTTAAGCCCAGACCTGAATGGTAAGCAAGAGCCAGCCGTGGACATTGAAGACAGAAGAGATTTCCAGGCAGAGGGAACAGCTAGTGCAAAGACCCCGAGGCAGCAACTGGCTTGGTGATCTCAAGGAACCAAGAGAAAGTCGGGCTGGCACGGACACAGAAGCAATATAGGAAGAGAGACAGGTGACAGCCCAGACACTGCGGTTCACTGAGAAACACCTGAAGCGGGACAGACATAACCCCCACCCTCTGATAAAGCAGAAGGACATTTCAAGGCGTCAAGCATTCTGCATCCAGCCTGGCTCATCAACCCCATAGAGAAGGGACTCCTCCCATTTCATGGACTAGGATACAGAGACTCAGATGGGTCAGGTGACTTGCCCAAGGTCACACGGGCAAGCTGAGGAAGACCCAGACCTATAGCTCGAGTCTCGTCTCCTCCAGACAGTGCTGCCAGAACCCAGGGGTACAGTAGGCGGAGGCCAAGCTGGAGAGCCCCCGCCTGGGGTCTTGCTTAGGGGTCAGCACCGCTTCCTTCACCCTGGATGCTGAGTTGCCCCCAGACCTGCCCCGGGAACTTGTCCAAGTGGAACAGCTGTCGCCATGGAGGGCTGCTCAGCAGCCACTCGGCGCAGCTGGATCAGCCCACACCTGCATCCCATGCACAGAACCCGGGGAGTCAGAGAAGCCCCAGCAGGGGGAGGGAGTTGGGCACAGGCCCAGACTGACATCAGCTCTGTAGGAAGATCAGGGTGGCCTCGGGCAAGCCCTGTGCCTTCTCTACTGTCCGTTGCCCCATCTCTAAAAGGAAGGGGTTGGACCAGGTGTTTAAGGGGCTTGCATCTCCAGCTTCCTGAGGTTCCGGGTGGAGCTCATGCAGCTGTTCACACAGAGACACTTCCTCTGCCAAGAGGGAGCTGGTGGCCCTGCCTCCCTGCCACGAACCCTGGGCCCAGGGTCTCTGTCACAGAGTCCAGCAAGAGCTGCGGTCCCCTGATTTGTGCCACTCAGCCTGAGAACTTGCAGGACGCTGCTCCTGGCCCCACAGAGGTCTCTCAAGGAGGGACTGATGACCCCTTGGGTGTTTACGGTTGCAGCCGGTAAGGGATCAGAATGCTCTGTTGTAAGCAGGTGGCCCCTCGCCATGTAGCTCAGCGCCCATCACAAACAGCAAAGCAGCGGGGCAGCCCGGGATGCAGGGGACAGAGAGTGGGGCCGACAGCCCTGCCCCTTCCCCACCGGGTGGTCTTGGGCAAGTCGCCTCACCTCTCTGAGGTTCGTGTGGGGTGGGGGCCGCGGCTGGAGTGATCGAGTGGTGGGGGCCATGTGGGTGGTGTGAATGCCCATCTGAAAGGCAGGCATGCCGTTCAGTCCCTCCCGGTGTCCAGAGGTCCTCAAAGCCCCCGGGAGATGGGCCACCCTGGCAAAAACCTGTCCCATCCTACCATGGCAGATAGACGTGCCAGTGAGTAGAGCGCCCCTGAGAAGAAGATGCTCAGGGCAGCGACAGGTTCAAGTAGAGATTTACAGAGTTAGTGTTTTTTAGTGACTCCCAAACCTGTTTTTTCAAGCTGCCTACTTTTACTTTTTACTGTGAGCTTCTGGCTATTACCATGAACTTTGCAAAAATAGCAACAATAATAATAATACTATGGGAAGAAAAACCAAAAAGAAGAGAAAGAAGATGGCAACATATCCGCTGAGGAATCTGTCCTTAACCCCTTGTATTCGTAAGGACTTTTTCCCACTGGGAACTGTGTGTTATCACGAGCAGTTTTATGCTTTCCTTCTCGTCTGTGTTTAGTGTAATTGTGTGTTTTTGAATCTCTACGCAAAACTAATACCTGGTAGCACCCATGGGTCTCTCTGCCCTCGCCCAAACCTTGGGGATGCCCCTGCAGCTCAAGGAGCAGCCTGCTATACCGGAGGGCCCGGGACCGCCAGAAGCCAGCCCGACACCTGATGCTGACCGGGACCTATAGGAAACAGGCCTTAACTGAACACACAGACACACACCCGTGCGCACGCACACACGCGCACACACGTGAATCTGCAGGTAGAGCCCATCTCTCCGATGCTTTATAGCGAAATAGCAGGTAGGCAGCTAGTGTTCCTGGGGTGCTGGCATTTCCCTTCTTCATCCAACACCTTCAGGCAAGTTCAGCCCCTGGGCTGGAAAACGCTTGGGGGAATCAGGGAAAACACGACCAGGAGTGGGGTTGGCAGTCCTCTTAAGAGAAGCTTCCTGGCTCCCCCGAGGCCATTCCACCAAGATTAAGGGTGTGGCTGGACCTGGCACCATCTCCCACGTACCCAGCAGATGCCCAGACCCCTGCCCACACCAGGCTGGGCTCCCACCCCTTGACTATCTCTCCAGACCACAATCCCTGCTCAAGCCCTGTCTCCTGGCTCCTCTGACACCCCATTTAGTGTGTCTAGTAGAGGTCATGCCATGAAAGAAGACAAATTTCCCAGAGTCTCAGGCTTTTAAAAATTGTTCATTGGTTTGTTTTCATTTCTTCAGTTCGGCTGATTGGCCCCCACCAGTAGAAGGAGTCTTGGCCTAGGTGGTCCTGAGAGGTGAATTTGCAGATCTGGCAGTGACCCCAGTTGACCTGACAGCCTCAAGCAGAGATGCTGGCGGCATTGCTTGTCAGTATTGAGGGGCAGCCGTGTCATTACACAGACGTCTGGGTGGGCCCCCCTCTCTACGGCAACTTTGGGGGATTCTTATCTTACTGCTCATCAGTGAGCATCAGATAGTGTCTGCCTGTTCTCAATGGCCTTCTGAATGGTCGGCGGGGCAGCCGCCCACCCAGTGACTGGATGACACTCTGGTCACTGCTGCCTGCAGCCCCAGAACTCAGCTCCAGGCTGGGGCGATGTCCTGTCCCCTCTGAAAAATCCACACTTCACACTGTGTAACCGTGCAAGCGACTCCAGGCTCCCCAGCTCCTCCTGCGGGCATAAATCCGGTGCCAGATGGCACTCAAGTGATCGTATGCAGCTTTGGGGCCCGTGGCCTGAAAACTCAAAAGTTAAGCTGAGCAGTCAGGTGAGACAGAAGATTCTAGAAAATCCATTTTGCTCATACGTGCATTCACTCATCTGTTCAACAAAAATTTACCCAGCACCCCTCTGGGAAGAGCTCCTGCTGCAGATGGAGAAGTCGGGGGAACCTGTTGTGTCCAACGGAGAGGCCAGGACCCCCTGCGAAATGACTTGCTGTGCCTGATGGTTAGGAACGCTCAAATCCACAGGGAGAATAAGTGACCTTGGAGGTGACATTGTTCCCCCCCACCTCGCCCCCAAGCCTCCAGTCCAAGACGCTGCCAGATAGTTGGTGCTAGATAGATGCTTGGTGAGTCAGCAGCTTTGACTATCGGTTACACTGTACCTAAAACTCCTATCTTCCTATCAAAGCCCTGACCCATGTGCCCCTGACGGACTGAAATTCAGGGCTGCTGCAGTGCCCGCCTGCAGGGGGCGCCATTTCTACAGCCGGCGCTGTGAACAGCCGCCCCGGGTTGGTGCAGGGAGCTGCCCTGTGAATTGCCCCTAAAGTGATCCTGAAATGTGCAGGGTCCCAGCAAAGCCCCGGGAGGGTCACCATGCACATAACCAAAAGTTGCAGATGCGCGGCCTCTGCGGGCATCCAGTGTGGCCGCAACTGGACCCAAACTGGGGACCCTGGGAGAGTCTCTTCTTGGAACCTCACCTTGGGTTCTCACCTTTGTTCCTTCCTGTCTCTTCCCCCTCTTCTGGGCAAAGCTAGTGGGCTATGCCACGGTCAGCTAACCAGTCAGAGTCTAGGTGATGGGCAGTAACTAAGAGGGGACTGCGAGGGTGAGGGGCCCAGTCCCCCTGACCAGGTGGGACTCCCTTGCCCCCAGCCAGACAAGGGCACAGACAGGCTGGTCTCTCTCCTGTAAACCCCCATTTCACGTGCGCAGGCTTGGGGTCTCTCTGAGAGATGATAACCGGGAAAACCAAAAACCAATAATATTCCTAATAATAATGATATAATGTAATAACAATAATGTGTTTTACACGGACCGCTGTTGCACTGCTTTTGTCTTTATATAAGTAGTTTTTATAAAGATGTCCTTAGGTTTTAATAAAGGAGTGTCACATCAACTCTTCCCTGTCCTGAAATTTGTTCTCATGTTCCACCGTGTCCCCGGGGAGCAGCTGCGCTCACATCTGTTGTTGCTCCATCAGGGAGGGTGGACCCCCAGGGCCTGGGGGGGGTCTCAGCCGAGGAGCTGCCTGGGGTGGCGTTAGGGGCAGCCGGTCACACAAAGTCCCCTCAGAAAGCTTCAGAGGGTCCAGAGCCAAGGGCAGATCGAGAGGGCAGATAATGACCACCTTGCAGAGGGCAAGAACCAGGTGGGAAAGGGGACAGGGCCGCCCAGGGGGGGCACTGGCGGGTGGCGGGCGGGTCAGCCACAGTTGCTGGGGACTCAGCGCCGTCCCCGCCCGTGCCCGTGGACGATGCAGGCGGAGGGCGGCTCTGCTGGTTAGCGGGTTTCCGGGCCCCGCTCGGAAGACAGCCTCCCAACAGCGGGGCCGCCCTCAGACTGGCGGGTCCGCGGCGGAGGACCAGCCTCCGTTCTCCAGCAGGGACAGACACGCTTACTGGACAAATAGGGTTCTGTGCCTCCAGTCCAAGGGGGGCCATGCTGGAGCCTCTTTCCCCCAGTCTTCAACCCCATCATTCCCAACTGGCCCAGAGCAGTGGCAGCCCTCCAGCCGGATCCAGCTCGGCTCGGGAGTTTCCGGCTCAGGTGCTAGTCCAACCCTCCCCGCCAGCCCACCCGACTTGAGCTCCACCCCAAGGTCCAGACTCTCAGCACACACCCTCCTCCTCCCCAGACCTTCCCCGCACACCCCCACCCAGCCTCCTGGCTGGAGCAGAGAAGAGGACCAGACAAAGTTTGGGGGGATGGACAGGGTTGAGTCCACTGTTCTGCTGCTGCAGGCACATCCTTGGGGTACGTTGAGGATCTTTGGAGAGGCTGTGTGGAGGGTCTTTCATGCCCCTGTTTCCAGGCAAGGAGGGCCAGGCCAGGATGCAGCCTCATGCCCACACACATGCACCACACACACACACACACACACACACACCCCTCCCTGCCTTGGTGCTGGGAGGGGGACAGAATAACCTTTGGAATAAAGATTCCCCTGGAAAGCTGTCTTCTGTCTCCCAGTGGTCTCTTCCCCCAGTCATGGTTAGCTCCGGCTCCAACTGCCGACAGGGGTGCCAACATGAGAAAGAACAGTGGTGGCTCCAGAGGCTTCAGGATCTCAGGTGCCCAGTCGAATGTCTCAGACTTGATCCGATGGGCAGTGGGGAGCCGTGGTCAGGCCGGGGGCACAGGAAAGACAAGATCAATCTGTCCTGGGGGACAGCAGGGTCTGGGCCTAGAAAGGATGCTCTCCGGCAGGACTTCGTAGGCTGGAGGCCACCAGTGACGATGGTGGAGAAGCTGAGCAGTGCTGGCTCTCACCCCGCTTCTCTGTACTCCCTTCCTCTCCTGCTCGGCCCCTGAGCTGTTGGGCACAGCCGACTGGCGCTTCCTTAGCGAGGAAGCACAGCCTGTGGTCCATACTGGACAGACACTACTTGCTCCCCGAGAGACACGTCTGCAGGAAGTAGGGCCCCTGCGTCCATGCTGGGAGCAGCCCAAGGGGTCCTCCTGGGATGACTGTCCTCAAGCCACCCCGGCCCCGAGCCACCACAAAACGAGGCAGCCAGGCTTCAGCCACGCAGAGTCCTATCTCAAGACTCCATCCCCCGTTGCCTATGACAACATGCCCTTGTTTCCCCCTCTGCTGGGTCAGTACCGCCAGCGTTCAGATAGGCCTTCGTTTCAGCCATCTGAAAAGCACACCCCACGACGCACCTCCAGTGATCAGACCGCAGCCCAACCCCTGCCCACCCGCGAGAGCAGCTGGAAGCCTTAGGCCACATGCATTTTTTAAAACTACCTGAGGGCACTAGAGAGCTGACAGGGTAGCAGAGAATTTTGACCTTGAGGCCTGGAGAAAACAAACGCAGAAAGAGGAGGTGGCTTGGGCAGATTTTTCCCTGGGGACTTATTGATTCTGAAAGAAGGGCTGAGAGGATGAGCCAGGCTATGGGGAGGCGTGGGAGTCCAGGACCTCTGGAGGGAGGGATGTGTAGCCCCTGTTACTGATGGGGACCCCAAAGGCTGCACCAGGAGAATAAGGGTGAGCCCCTGCAGCTCACTTCTGCTTCCCTTGGGAGCCCAGAGACAC
Source organism: Procapra przewalskii (assembly GCA_006410515.1). Taxonomy (NCBI): domain Eukaryota; kingdom Metazoa; phylum Chordata; class Mammalia; order Artiodactyla; family Bovidae; genus Procapra; species Procapra przewalskii. The sequence goes on along the minus strand of SJYF01000590.1, from coordinate 1,756,078 downwards.
CCAAATCCTGAAATTGCTTTAAGGGGATCCCAGATTGCTAGCCCGCCCACATAACTGATAGCAGCAAACACTGATCTTCCCCAAAGGGATCTCATCATCCCAGGCTTCAGCATATTTCTGCAAACCATTTATCAAGTCTCTACACCCTCAGAGGTAGCCAGGCAGAGGATGCAGCAGTGTGCATAAGAAACAGCAGAAACAGATCACGGGAGAGGCCCGCAGAGGCTCCAGAACAACTGCACTTAAGAAGCTCAAGATGACAGCCCTCTGCAGTATCCTGGCCTGGAGAGTCCCACGGACAGAGGAGCCTGGTGGGCTGCAGTCCATGAGGCTGCAGAGTCGGATAAGACTCAGCGGGTAAACAACAACAAAAAATACTCAAACCCCGTAAAATTATGTCTAAAAATTGAAAACCAAATGTATAAAATTTGTAAATATTTTATATCATGTAACTATATTATAAAAATATTATATAGGAAGTTTTTAAAAGATCCAATTAGAAATTGTAGAAGTAAAAGTATCATTACCGAAATTAAGATCTCAGTAAATGGGTTTGATTTACTGAAGCTCCAATACTTTGGCCACCTGATGAGAAGAGCCAGCTCATTGGAAAAGACCCTGATGCTGGGAAAGATTGAAGGCAGGAGAAGGGGGTGACAGAGGAGGAGATGGTTGGATGGCATCACCGACTCAATGGACATGAGTTTGAGTAAGCTCTGGAAGATGGTGAAGGACAGGGAGGCCTGGCGTGCTGCAGTCCATGGGGTCACAAAGAGTTGGACACAATTGAGTGACTGAACAATGACAAAATGGGTTTAAAGACAAACAAGGCAAGAATGTCTGCTCTCACCAATGTTTGTCAGATAGAGCCCAAAGTTCCAATCAGGGCAACAAAGGCATGAAACGGAAATAAAATGTATGCGGATGAAAAAGGAAGGGTTAAAACTGTCTCTATTTGTAGAGATGTGACTGTCTATCAAAAAAAAAAAAGAAAAAAAAGCCAAGGAAGCTACAAAAGGGACTTCTAGAAGCAGTAAGTGAGTTTATAAGATCACAGATGAACACACAAAAGCCAACTGTATGTCTAGGTACTAGCAATGACCACATGAGTCATGACATTACTACAGTACCACTTCAGTCCAGTTCAGTCCAGTTCAGTCCAGTTCAGTTGCTCAGTGGTGTCCTACTCTTTGCGACCCCATGAATCGCAGCACGCCAGGCCTCCTGGAGTTCATTCAAACTCGCGTCCATCGAGTCAGTGATGCCATCCAGCCATCTCATCCTCTGTCGTCCCCTTCTCCTCCCGCCCCCAAACCCTCTCAGCATCAGAGTCTTTTCCAATGAGTCAACTCTTCGCATGAGGTGGCCAAAGTAATGGAGCTTCAGCTTCAGCTTCAGCATCATTCCTTCCAAAGAACGCCCAGGGCTGATTTCCTTTAGAATGGACTGGTTGGATCTCCTTGCAGTCCAAGGGACTCTCAAGAGTCTTCTCCAACACCACAGTTCAAAAGCATCAGTTCTTCGGTGCTCAGCCTTCTTCACAGGCCAACTCTCACATCCATACATGACCACTGGAAAAACCATAGCCTTGACTAGACAGACCTCTGTTAGCAAAGTGATGTCTGCTTTTGAATACGCTACCTAGGCTGATCATAAAAAAATTACAATTTCTTTAAAAAATTAAAGTGTGGGGACTTTGCTGGTGGATCGGTAGTTAAGATTTTGCCTTTCAGGGCAGGGGGTGTGGGTTCAACCCCTGTTCAGGGAGCTAGGATCCCACAGGCCTCCTGATCAAGAAACCAAAACATAAAGCAGAAGCAATATTGTAACAAATTCAACAAAGGCTTTAGGGACTTTCCTGCTGGTCCAGTGGTTAAGAATCCACCTTGCAATGCAGGGGACATGGGTTCGATTCCTGGCTGGAGAACGAAAATCTGATGTGACGTCAGGGCAGCTAAGTCTAAGATCTGCAGCTACTGAGCCAGCATGTTCCGGAGTCCACAGGCCACAACCAGAGAGACTTTGTGTCGCAACTACTGCAGCCCACACACCACAACTAGAGAACCCGTGCACCACAATGGCACCCGGGGTCTGACACGGCCAAATAAACAAATAAAGATCCACGACTATAAAAAACCCTCAATAATTAAAGTGCAAATCTAAGAAGACACGCACAGGACTTTTATACTAAAACTATAAAATGCTGCTGATCAAAGATCTAAATAAATGAGAAAATGCACCTTGTTGAAGAATTGGAAGACCCAAGGTGGTAAAGATGCCAGTTCTTCCAAAACTGATACATAAAGTAAAGAGCTGCCATATGTCACATTATTAAGCAAGTGTCAACTGACCTCAAAGGGCATTTTTTGACCACAATGCCATTAAGATAAGACTCTAAGAAGAAAAGTAGTAACTAGAGAATTCCTACTTGTTTGGAAAACAAATAGCCTAAGGTCAAAGAAGAAATCATAATTGAAATTAGAAATATTTGAGCATGAAAGAAATGATACATATTAAAACTTGTGAGTGAAAGCCACTTAGCTGTGCCAGACTCTTTGTGACCGCATGGACTATACAGTCCATGGAATTCTCCAGGCCAGAATACTGGAGTGGATAGCCTTTCCCTTCTCCAGGGATCTTCCCAACCCAGGGATTGAACCCAGGTCTCCTGCCTTGCAGGCGGATTCTTTACCAGCTGAGCTACCAGGGAAGCCCTTTAAAACTTGTAGGGTACAGTTAAATTAGCCCTTAAAGGGAAATTTAAGCTAAAGAGCATATATTGGAAAAAATAAAAAAATTCAAAGGAGTTCTAAATAAATGAAGAGATATAATGTTTTCGTGGATTGGATGACATTCTCCCCAAATTTATTTACAAGTTTTGCTGTTCAGTCACTAAGTCGTGTCTGACTTTTTGCCATCCCATGGACTGAAGCAGGCCAGGCTTCCCTGTCCTTCACTATATCCTGGAGTTTGCTGAGATTCATGTCCATTGAGGTGGTGATGCTATCTAACCATCTCTTCCTCTGTCTTCCCCTTCTCCTCTTGCCCTCAATCTTTCCCAGCATCAGGGTCTTTTCCAATGAGTTGGCTCTTCACACCAGGTGACCAAAGTATTGGAGCTTCAGCTTCACCATCAGTCTTTCCAATGAATAGTCCAAGGGACTCTCAAGAGTCTTCTCTAACACCCCAGTTGAAAAGCATCAATTCTTCAGCACTCAGCTTTCTTTATGGTTCAACTCTCACATCCATACATGGCTACTGGAAAAACCATAGTTTTGACAATACGGACCTTTGTTGGCAAAGTGATGTCTTTGCTTTTTAATATAGAAGTTTAACTAACNNNGAAAACTAATGATTTAGCCACACTTCTCACAAATCAAAAAATAGTATAGCCAATTAAGCCAAAGGAAGAGGAAAAAAACAATGAAGATAAATATGGAACTAATGAGAAAGAGAATAAACATAACAGTCATCAAGGTCAAGTGCTAGTTCCTTGAAAAAGTTAATAAAACTGATAACTTCTTAGCAAACCTCATCAATAAAAAAGAAGACAGAAATTCCCAACGTTAGGAATTATTACTGAAAACAAGATGCCACAATACATCGGGAAAGATAAAAAAGATAAGAGACTGTTACAAAAAGTTGCACCCAGAACATCTGAAGATTGAAAAGAAATGAATGATTTTATTTTGAAAATTATAATTTCCCAAAACTGTTACTAGAGAAACAGAACACTGTAGAACCCTACAATTATTAAATAAATTAAATCTTTGCCACAAAGAAAAACCCAGGCCCTGCAAATTCAACCAAACATTTGAAGAAGAAATAATGCTAGGTCTTCTCTAGAGAATAGAATCTTACAAGATCTTCTCTAGAGAATAGAAAAAAATATATAAAGTGAATATAAAAGAGTATAAAATGGCCTCAACTCATTTTATGAAGCTGGATGTACCCTGATACCAAAACCTGAGCAAGTGAACCTCAGTCATCAACAGAGATGCAAAATCTGAATCAAAAGACGGCAAAGGCAATGCAGCGGTACCGAATCGGGGGCGCCCCGGGGGTCTCAGCGGGCTTAACATCCAAAGCGATGAAAACAGTCCACATCATATTTATTACGCATTAGGATATCAGAAGAGAAAATATGTGATCACGTCAATAGACCCAGAAAAAGTATAACATTCAACACCTGCTTGAAAATGCTAAGCAAGCTGGGACTACAAGGGAGCTTTCTTTAAACAGACAACAGACACTCATGGAAAACTTACAGAAAGCATCTTACAGGTCATAAGGCTTTAAATATTGAAAGCTTTCCTCTCATATCAGGAACAAGCCCACAATACATACCTGCTATCATCATCTCAATCCACTGTTGACTATGAAACCCTGGCAGCATTGTAAGGCAAAGAAATAAAAGGTGGAAAGATGGGAAAGGAGGAGGTTAAAGTGTTGGCTTGCAAGATGATATGATTGCACAGGTATACTCAGAATAATCTAATTTAAATTAGATCCAGGGGCTAGACGTAAAAATTTCCCAGGTGGCTCAGTGGTAAAGAACCTGCCTGCCAATGCAAGAGAAGCAGGTTCAATCCCTGGGTCAGGAAGATCCCTGGAGAAGGGAATGGCAACCCACTCCAGTATTCTTTCTTGGAAAATCCCACAGACAGAGGAGCCTGGCGGGCTACAGTCCATAAGGCTACAAACATCGGACATGACTAGCAAACACGCACAAACGTACAAGATGCATATCTCATTCATGTAAAATCGAATACGGGTTGATTAGACTTACTTTGCCATACACCACTCAGGGATCGAGGCACCCTCTTGTCTACCAGCATCTCAGCTCATGGTCTCCAGGGTTGCCATGGCAAGGACAGACGGAAAGTAAGTGAAGTTCATCAGTCCTTCCGTGCTTCGGTTCTGAAGTAACAGGTGTCATTTCCATTCACATTCCATTGATTGGAACCCGTCACATGGCCCCATCTAACTACCTGGGAACTGACAAGAAAGATCCTCCATGGTCCCCTTCTCCAACTGCCAGGGTCCCTGAATCTAGGCTGAATCTTGGATCTTTGAGTGCCTGGCCTGCACAGTGCTCCCCAGGGTCTCTGTACCCATTCCTTCTTGATGTGGGAATCTTGTGAACTAAAATGCCACCTGCCACATCAGCAAGCCAAGGATGCTGCAGCCATCAGACCATCACATACGGCTGCCCTGATAGTGAGCCCCAAGGGGACTCAGCGTGAGAAAGCACAGGCCCCTGGCTCCGGTGGCTGAGGTGCACACCAAAGGAATGGTCTCAAAGAAGATGTGGTACGAATATTACCCAGCCACGAAAAAGAATGAAATGATGCCATCTGCAAAAACGTGAATGGAGACCTAGAGATGATCAAACTAAGGGAAGTAAGTCAAAGACAAATATGATATTACTCATATGCAAATCTTAAAAAAAAAAAAGGATACAACCGAACTTATTTACAAACAGAAACAGACTGACAGGCTTCAAAAACAAATCTACAGTTACCAAAGCGGGAACAGGGCCAGGCGGGGGTGTGGGGGGATAAACTAGGAGTTTGGGATTAGCATATACACGTTACTATATATAAAACAGATGACCACCAAGGACTTACTGTATTGCACAAGGAACTCAGTGTCCTGTAATAACCTATATGGGAAAAGAATCTGAAAAAGAATGGATGTATGTATAACTGAATCACTACACTGTGTTCCCAAAAGCAACATAACATTGTAAATCAACTATACTTCAGTATAAAATAAAAATTAAATTCAAAATGTTTTTTCAAAAAAAGGAATGATTCCAGTGAGCCCAGACTCTTGCATCTTCCTATACATAGAAAAGCACTAAATTCCTTAACTTGAGATATCTAGTTTTCTTTTATTAACAGTAATCCTTTGATATTCCAACTACTTGGTCTTTTGTTGCAAAAATCCCTATACATCCTGGCTCCCCACTTGCCTCTTCGGAACAATTTCTCAGCATTCTCTGAGATGCTGTGCCCCAGGCTTAAAGTCCTTCGAATGTCTGCTGAATAAAACATAATCCTAAACTATTGGGTTGTGCTTTTTTCTTTTTTTTTCAGTTGACAACCTACAAACTGAAAGAGACATCATCTGTCTCCTATACAGACCCAAGGTCCACTGATGGGGCAGGTCAGGACAACTTGCACATGGAAATGGGAAGGATGGAGGTAGGGTCATGGCTCTATCACAATTCAGAAACCCTGTGGGTGGACATTGCCAGGATTCCTCCATCAGGCTCCTCTGGGAAGAAGCCCCTTGTCGGCTATACTCCTTGGTCCTGTACTGTGTTCCCCTAACTGGAACACCTCCCTGGACACATCTGCAGGGGACACAGGAGGCCAGGCCATCCTTGGGGGTTGTGATGCTGTCTGCCCATGGACGACTGGGAACACAAGGCTTTTTTTTGGGGGGGGGGGAGTTTTTTAAATTTTCTATTGGCATATAGTTGCTTTACAATGATGTTTTAGTATCTGCTATACAGCAAAATGAATCAGACACACATCCCCTCTTTTTTGGACTTCCTTCCCATCTAGGTCACCGCAGAGCGTTGAGTAGAGTTCTGTGTTCTCTAGAGTGGGTCCTTATTAGTCATCTGGCTTATAAATAGTAGTGTCTGTATGACAATCACAACCTCCCCATTCATCCCACCCACCCCTTTCCCCCTTTGGTGTCCATATGTCGGTTCTCTGTGTCTGCATCTCTATTCCTGCTTTGCAAATAGGGTCATCTGTACTGTTTTCTTAAATTCCACATACATGCATTAATATACAATATGCGTTTTTCTCTTTCTGACTTACATCACTCTGTGTCCCAGTCTCTAGGTCTATACATGTCTCTGCAAATGGCACGATTTTGTTCCCAAGGCTTGTTTTAAGTCAAGAACAATCAAAGGCTTATTTTAATCCAAGTCTTGGGTTCCTTTCACAACACAGTTTCCTCAAAAACCTAATGAGCTTTGACTTTATTTGTTTCCAGTTAGTTCCATGCTCCACACCCCCACCCAAACGTTCTGATCTCAGTTCCGCTTATCTTCCTATTCGCCCCGAAGTCTCACCTGCTCACCATTTAACAGCAGCTACCTTGAGTCTCCTGGGACCTCTTTTTCAACCTGCTTTTTGCCCTGAGGTAGTTTGAGCCTTTGTTGTTCAACAACTTTTTCCATCCTGTATCAAGTTATTTTTGGCTTTCCAGGTTTGCTAAGCCCCTAATTTCTGGAATTTCTCTGTTCTCTTTATTTCTGATCACAAACTAACCACTTCCTTCCTGAATTCACAAAAAAATCTATTTGAGGGTAGTCAACAGCCAAGACACACTTACAATATCCTGCTTTCTTGCCTCTTGTTTTAGTGTTCAATTGGCTTCCCTGGTGACTCAGATGGTAAAGAAACTGCCTGCAATGCAGGAGACCAGGGTTCGATCCCTAGGTGAGGAAGATCCCCCGGAGAAGGGCATGGCCACCCACTCTAGTATTCTTGCCTGGAGAATTCCATGGACAGAGGAGCGTGGCAGGCTACAGGGTCACAAAGAGTCGGAAGCGACTGAGCGACTATCGCTTTTCACTTTTCTCAATTGCCTATAAATCAGTGCAAGCTGATTGAAGGAAACGTGTTGGCATTCATAACCTGGATTGCCAGCCTCCGGCGTCAGTGTCCTTGGCACCGACCACCAGCCACTAAGCCAGTGCTGTGCATTTTAGCTTTCACATGCAGCAACATCAATTATTGGTCCGGTAGGATAGGCTGGGCTGAGTTCAAAACAAAGGGCTGTTTATCCCTCAGGCAAAGATGATGCAAACAGGCAATGCTGCAGAGAAACCCTCTTCCATAAAGTGACTCAGGGACCCAGCGGCTTTCATCTTGAGTCTCCACAAGTTCATCGCAGCGGCCCGGTGGTGAATGCACGGAAAGGGAGGTAGCAAGATGAAGAGGCGCTCCTAAAGACCTCATCCCAGAAACTTGTATGTGTTGTCTTCCTAAAATCTCCCAAATGGAAACCGACTATAAACACTCTAGGGTCAAATCAATATGCTGTTGGCTTGAGAATAGATGGATTAGAATACAGAAATATATGTGAGTACATTTACGACCCCGTGGACTACAGCCCTCCAGGCTCCTCTTGTCCATGGGATTTCCCAGGTGTGAATACTGGAGTGGGTTGCCATTCCCTTCTCCAGGGGATCTTCCCCACCCAGGGGAAGATCTGCATTGCAGGCAGATTCTTTACTGACTGAGCCACCAGGGAAGCCCCATATTTGATAACAAAAGTGATATTTCAATACAATGGGGAATCATTAATTAATATGTATCTATTACGACTGTTTCACTAAATCACAAATATTTTCCAAATGATACTAGCATGACTAGCTACCCATCAGAAAAAAAAATAAAATTGGGCTCCTATTTTAGCCATATGTGAAAATAAACTTCGTATTAAAGACGATAAAAATGCAGCCAGAAATGCTAAAGAGTCGTATGAACATTACCAAGACCAGATGCCCCCCCCAAATAATAATTTTTGTGTTACTGTTTATTATTCCTTCTCTGCCCGTGCTTAGTGAGCCACAGAAGGAATAACAAACAGTAACACAAATTTATTTTTTCCATGACAAAAGATCATACAAAGTCAATATGTGGACAAGGGATTCAAGCACAGAGAACACATATAAGGCTCACATCTGATTTATGGAGACCGTGCAGAAATTGGTAGAAAGGCATGAACAACCCAATAGGAAAAAAAAAAGGCGGGACACCGAGAAGCAGTTCACAGAATGAATCCAAATGGCAGCAAACCTATGAAAAAACCTCCATATTCACCAGCATGAGAGAGGGAAGCAAAGTGAGATAACGGTACCACTTTACATCAGACTGGCAAACATAAATCCATGGTTAGCAGCTGAATGGGAAAAAGGCACTCACGCTCTGATGCTAGAAATGAGATTAATTATATCAGTTGTTGAAAGAAACCTTAAAATACCCATGAACATTACATGCACCCTTTAACCTAGCATGGGTGGAATGGAACGTGTTGGAATGGAAGCCAAATGACGCTTATTGGCAGGGGAACAGAATCAGTAATGTGCTGCCAAATGAAAAACAACCCGTGTGTGCGTGCTAGGTTGCTTCAGTTGTGTTCACCTCTTGCGTCTCCATGGACTGTAGCCACCAGGCTCCTCTGTCCATGGGATTATCCAGGCAAGAATACTGGAGTGGGTTGCCATGCCCTCCTCCAGGGGATTTTCCCCACCCAGGGATTAAACCCATGTGGCTTGTGTCTCCTGAATTCACAGGAAGGTTCTTTACCACTAGCACCACCTAGGAAGCCCAAGAGACAACCCACCCTCCAGGAAAAAGATGCAGACATCTGTGAACATACCTGTCTTTATTATAAAATGTATTAATGGAAAGGATGCGTGGCATAACATTTACAAATGATAATAAAATATGCAACCCCTTTTGTTATAAACTTGATATAGTCAGTTGATCTTCACAGAATGTTTTTGTTGATCTTTGCCAAACTCTTGTACATGGAGACAACCTATAGCTGGAACCCAGGAATAAATGTCGGTTCAATATGAACGCACATTTTTGTCAAATAGGAAGATGATAGGGACTTCTTGGAGAAGGCAATGGCACCCCACTCCAGTACTCTTGCCTGGAAAATCCCATGAGCAGAGGAGCCTGGTGGGCTGCAGTCCATGGGGTCACAAAGAGTCGGACACGACTGAGCGACTTCACTTTCACTTTTCACTTTCATGCACTGGAGAAGGAAATGGCCACCCACTCCAGTGTTCTTGCCTGGAGAATCCCAGGGACAGCGGAGCCGGGTGGGCTGCCGTCCACGGGGTCGCAGAGTCGGACACGACTGAAGCGACTCAGCAGCAGCAGCAGGGACTTCCTGATGGTCCAGAGGCTAAGACTGGGTGTTCCCAGTGCAGGAATCACAGGTTCGATCCCTGGTCAGGGAACTAGATCCCACACGCTACAGCTGACACGCTACAAAGACAGGGCAGGGCCGAGTAAATAAACATTCTAATAAGAGAGAGGGAGATGCCAGGGACGCAGACCAGACGCGTGTCGAAGCGTCACTTGGTCACCATCTTTACTGACTTGAGTAACAGTTTCCAAACCCTGGGAGGACAGCCCGTCACATTCTCCCTGCTGGTTGCAGTGTCATGGCTGCAGACACGAGTCTGCATTATTCATAGCACACATTTCTTAAGTCTAGACGACCAAGAAAACAGTCAAGCCCTGACTCGTGACGTGTGCCGCCTCTGGTGGCGTGCGTGCTCGCGCCAAGGCCAGCTTCAAGCCGGCTACAGGACACATCTGATGGCAGACTGACGAAGAGGTGCCCAGAGCACGCCATTGTGCCGTACTTTATGGTCGATGTAAATGACCTGGAGCATCAGGAACAGCAAAATGATTAGAAAGTGATTCGTTTGGAGTATTACCTTAGTCTCTAGTATAAAGTCTGTATTTAATTACAGATTTATAGAATTTAATTTTTTATTGGCTATATTTTAATACAGTCAATTCTCAACATCCAGAAACTAAGATTGTCTCATCCTGTCCATCACTTAACGGCAAATAGACAGGTAAACAACGGAGACGATGAGAGACTGTTTTGGAGGCTCCAAAATCGCGGCAGATGGAGACTACAGCCAGGAAATTAAAAGACGCTTGCTCCTTGGAAGAAAAGCTATGACCAACCATATTGAAAAGCAGAGACATTACTTTGCCAACAAAGGTCCGTCTAGTCAAGGCTATGGTTTTTCCAGTGGTCATGTATGGATGTGAGAGTTGGACTGTGAAGAAGGCTGAGCACTGAAGAATTGATGGTTTTGAACTGTGGTGTTGGAGAAGATTCCTAAGAGTCCCTTGGACTGCAAGGAGATCCAACCAATCCATCCTAAAGGAAATCAGTCTTGATTATTCATGGGAAGGACTGACGCTGAACCTGAAACTCCAATACTTTGGCCACCTGATGCGAAGAGCTGACTCATTTGAAAAGACCCCGAAGCTGGGAAAGATTGAGGGCAGGAGGAGAAGGGGACAACAGAGGGTGAGATGGTTGGATGGCATCATCGACTCGATGGACATGACTTTGAGCAAACTCCGGGAGCTGGTGATGGACAGGGAGGCCTGGCGTGCTGCAGTCCATGGGGTCGCAAAGAGTCGGACATGACTGAGCGACTGAACTGAACTGAACATTTTAATAACTGACTCACAAAACTCCTGAAGCGTTAATGACAGGCTTTCACCAGCCAGGATGAGCTGGTTCCCGCTCACACCTCCGGGATGTCTGACTGGTGTGCAATGGCCACAGGATGGGAGAATTTTATGCAACTCCTTAAAAGAATGAACTGGACTTCCACAAGGGTTTTGGAGGGGTTTTTACAAAGAATTCTCCAAGAAGAAAAGCAAAATATAGGCAAGTGATATCATGTTTGGGTAACAGAAAGCCCTCTACCCATCAGAGAAACCTCTCCAGAGGTGTCTATACAGACTAATAAATGATTGCACAAGTGTTTATGGAGAACCAAGCAACAGGATTTGGGGACATCGGGTGGGAAGTGTGGGAAGGAGAGACGGGAGCCAAGCAAAATAGGCAAAAAGAACACAAAGCCTGCCAGCAAAGAAACCACGCATATGTTAACACATTTCCGCATTTGTGGGTAACGCACGCGTGTATGTGCTCACGTCATGAAAATATGTTTTTAAATCTAGTTCTCAGATAGACAATTGTTTAGATTGTTTATTGTTGTTTAACAAACCACCCCAAAAGGTAGTAACTTGAAACGCCGATCATCATTTACTATGGCAACTCTGGGGGTGGAGTGTGTGGGTCTCCTGCTTTGGGGGGTGTTGGCTTGGCGCATTAGGATGGCTGGAGGCTCAGCATGGCCTGGCTGGCACACTGGCATGGCTGGCGTAGCTGGCATGTGACGCTGGCTCCGGGGTGGCAGCTCAGCTGGTTATACCCGGCATGGACTTCCGATCTCCTCTACGTGGACCCCTCCGCTGCTTGGGCTTCCTCACAGCGTGGTGACAGGGTGCTAAGGAGTGAGGCAGTGAGCAGAGGAGGTGATAGTGAAGAAGGGGTGGATGGACGTGCACGCTCATTTGCTCAGTTGTGTCTGACTCTTTGTGACCCCATAGGACCGTAGCCCATCAGGCTCCTCTGTCCGTGGGATTTTTTAAGGCAAGAATCCTGGCGTGGGTTGCCCCTTCCTCCTCCAGCAGATCTTCCTGACCCGGGATCGATCCTGTGTCTCCTGCCCCTCCTGCATTTTGCAGGGGGATTCTTTATCTGCTGAGAAGCCCAGGGAAAGGTGTAGGAGGTCAGATTATACCAGACCTGGTAGACGCCTGTGAGGGATCTGGTTGGTACTGGGTTTGGGTTTGTACTGAGTTGGCCCCAAATGCCCATTTGGGTTCTTTCCATACTATTGCATGGAAAGCCCAAACGAACTTTGTGGCCCCCCAGTGCTTTAGGTGCACATGGGAGCCTTGGCAAGTTCTGAGTGTTGCTCTGGCTTAATGCTTCTAGAGACTCTTCTGATTGCCGTGCTGAGAACAGACCGCAGGGGGCCAAGGATGCAAGTGGCTTGTGCCAGAATGGAAGCCGTGGGGGTGGTGAGAAGTGGTCAGGCTCTGGATGCGTTTGGAGGTACAGCCAATATAATTTCCTGACAGATTGGATGTGGGGTGTGAGAGAAAGGAGGGCACCATGGATGACTGTGAGGCTCTTGGCCTGAGCAACTGAAGGACAGGGCCACCGCCAGCCGACAAGGAGGCAATTAGCGGCAGTTGTGTTGGGTTTGCAAAGAGGTGGCTTTGATACCCAACTGGAACCGTCACAGAGGTAGTTGGAAGGGCTGTTAGAGATCAGAGGAGGCTGGAGGTGTAATGTGGAAGGCATTGTCATCTCGACAGTTTTCAAGCCCCCAGACAGGATCCCTGAGGCAGCAAGCGGTTAAAGAAAGGAGACAAGGTCCGAGGACTGAACCCTGAACATATTTTCAAGGTCAAGGAGATGGGGAGAAGTGGCAGCACAGTGAGGAGACCCCGGCAAGGGGGCATACGGGTCCTGGCAGCCGGGCGATGAGAGGGCATCCGGGGGGAGGAAGGGACCGGCCAGCGATCAGAGGCGGCTGACGGCTCAGGAAGCCGGGGTCTGACACCGGTTTTCGATTTTCAGGATGGTGGTGGGATGGGGAGGGGTGGGCACTGCTGGGCATTTAGAGCGGTTTCAGGGAATCCATGGCAGGAAAAGCCTACTTAGAGAGGGTTGGGGGGCGGTTTACAGAAAGATGGGGAGGAGTTTTGCTCTTTCAAGAAGCTCTGCTATCGAGAGGAGGAAGGAAGGAGGCAGCAGAGGAGGCTAGAAGTGGGAGAGAAAGGCTTTTTGGAAGATGGGAGAAATAGCTGGGTGTGCGATGCTGAGGCTAAGAGCTGATGGGGAGCTCTGGCTGAGCACGGTTCCCGAGCCCAGCGGCACTGGTGGACCAGGGCCAAGTGCGTGACGGGACTGAAACAGACGCAGACTGTCCCGTGCAGACTCTCAGCTCTGATGGATCTTTCCAGCTGGATGGCACCCCACCCTCACTGTGCCCGCCCTAGCTCTTCCCCACCTTGCCCACCCACTCCGAGAGCTTCTGAACCACACTCAGATGGGCTCTTGTCAGGAATGGCATGTGTCCTTTTAAAAGACCATCCTGCTGGCTGTCCGATGCCCCTGGCTTCCCGTTAATCGCTTCAGAAAATAACCCAGCGGCTGGCAAATATTCGAGCCAAACCCCAGTGCGGGAGGCAAGACGTGACATGAAGAGGGATCTGCAGCAGGAGCCCAAGAGGCAGGGCCAGACGGGTGCTCGTTAGAAACGCCTATTTGTGGCTCCCAGTCTAATTTCTGGATATGATAATGAATAAATATTGGTCTTTCCTTCTGCATCCTTTTCCATCCGGGTGGTTCAACCAAATAGATGCTACCACCCTGGTTTTCTAGTACTGTGGAGAGACTAGGGCCAGAGGCGGGAAGGATGTCCACCAGCATCTTGCGGCAAGATGGTAGCAGGACAGGGAGGGAAGCCCTGGAAGGCCAGAGCCCCCCGGACAGAAGCTATGACTGCCTTAAGGGTGAGCTTCACCTCCTGCTTTTGTCTAACACGCCCTGACAGGTGCTCGTCCAACCACCACTTGAATACCACCAGTGGCTGTTTGTTCCACTGTTCGATGGCACAGAAAGTGAGATTTTTCCCTGGTAGTTAAGACTTCTCTTTTGAATTCCTATAGCATGCTGAGTTCTAGGCACATGTTGCATAAATAAGACCCACAGAGTGCCTACCCTCGGTGGCGAGATAAACAGGAACCCTCACAGACAGCAGAAGGAAGGGAGGGAGAAGGCACCAGCTAGTGCTGAGCAACGCAGAGAATACGGGCTGATGTGAGCTAGTGACAAGCACAGAGCCTCGGGAGCAGAGAGGGAGGGAGGCCCAGCCCCGGACCCCACCCTGGGCCACCCAGGGCTGTCACAGTCGAGTCTCCTGGCTCAGTCACGTGGTGGCTGTATGGCCCTGAGCAAGCTATCACCCTTTCTAGGCTGCAGCCAAATGAGCGCGTTCCAGCTCCCACTTCAGGTTGTCATGAAGATTCAAAACAATACTTGCAAGTCATGCAGCTAGGAGCTGGCACACAGTAGGTGCTCAGGGAGCAAACCTTTCGATGCATCTGCAGTCTCCTCAGCAAGTAACCAAGATGACGCATGCGATTGGAGGGTATTCCTGCCCTAAGCCGACGCTTCTCACGTGCAATTTCATTCTTATCAACAGAGGCAGCCTGCAGAATGCATGGTTAAGTGTGTTTAAAGGATTTTACGCTTGTTGAAGATTTTTCCTAAAAATGCATCCACAAATCAAGGGGAATATCCTTTGTCAGACCACACACCCCGGCGTGGGGCTGGCGTGACAAGTCACTGGCACCACGTCCAGCAGGACCCAGCCCCACGCCCTGCCCCTGCACGCCTGCCACGACTGGGGCTATCTGTCTGCGTCTGGAGGATAAATAGCTCAGAGGCCTCCGAGCCAGCGTCTGGCCACCTTCCTCCCAGCATCCTGCACGTGCCAAGGTGGCCTAGGAAAAGCCATGTCCTGGAGGAAAGATGTGTTTAGAATACTTTGTATCTTCACCCAAGAGAGGATCTGGGTTGTCCACCTGCCAGGAAGCAGTCTGCCACAGCCCAACTGCCCACAGGTCCTGCCTGAGGCTCCTTCCCCTGCCAGGCTCACTGACTAGGTTCATCTTGAGCCAGGACCTCCCTACGGCCCCACGTGCTCTGTCTGAGTTGATACCTCCTCGGAGGTCCCAGCTCTGATCTTGAACAAACACCTGCTTCACACGCGTCTCAGACTCTGCGTGACTGAGTTCACAAGCAGCGTGTGACTGTGTCAGCCACCGAGTCCTGCATGCAACCTGCAGTCCAGGTCACCAAAGGCCACCAGCTTCCTCCTGGGACGCTGAGAGCCCTGCTCTCCTGCCAGAGGAGTAAAGCCCGAGGCGCACAGAGCGGCCCCGGCGTTCAGTCCATCAGCAGCCCCAGCCAAGCCCGGACCAGATGGGTGAGTGAGACACCTCTGCATGATTCCAGCCTCCGGAGCCTCCCAAGCCTTCCTCTGAGGTCTCAACACTGGGAGCAGAACTGAGCCTCATTCCTCACCCGCAGAGGCCAGGAGTGAAGGAAACGGGGCGGTTACCCAGGCAGCCACAGAAATGGGAAGGGAGAAAGTTGTTAATCAGATCCCCTGTCACAGGAGGAAATACTGACTCAGCAAGCTCCAGCCCCTCCCTCCGGGCCATGCGCAAATAGAGGGCAGGGTTTGTGTGTCCACTTCCTGCTTTGTTAGAGGGCAGTTTTGGGTGGGATCCCCCAGGCGATAGAAAGGCAGGAAAGGGGCCTGAGCAGAAGGGGGGTCACTGGACTCCACTGAGGGGAAGTTGCCAGTGTTCTAAGCCTAGGGGGTGGGGGCTGGAGGGTCCCAAGGATCAGCTGGTCCAGGGTAGCCCCATCTTAGCAGCACTGGGTCCTGCTATCACGAGGCCCAAAACTTGAGGACAAAGCCTGAGGACAGTCAACAAAAGGAACACAAAAATATTTTCCTCTTGCAACCTGTGTACAGAGACATAGGACCAGGTGAGCATGTGGGCACACCTATCCACGCTCAGAAACACACTCATTTTCCTCAGTTAACTATAACAGCCCTGGTGATCGAGGATCAAGGTGACCGGCATGCCCCCACTGTGTCCTGTTCTGCAGGGTCCCTGTTACTTGCTGGCTCACTGGCCCTTTCCTGCCCCCACCTGTGCTGGAGGGAGACCCGTCTGTGTAGGCGGGGCTCACAGAGCGGGGACTTGGGCTGCAACAGAGGGGGTCAAAGCCAAGAGGTCACATTCAGCGTGAGTTCAAGGCTGCAACAAGAAGTTAAGGCCGTGACCCAGAGATCAAGAAGAGGGAGGAATCGGGGGAGCCTGGAATGTGCAATGAGGAAATGAATCTGGCCAGAAATGAGGCTGTCCCCTTCTTCCCAGCCTGCCCGGCAGTGGCCGTCCACGGTCCAGGGGGACTCTTTCTGTGACCCACACCTTGCTGGCCTGTCCCCGGCCAGCCAGTCACTGTCTAGCACCACGTGTGCATTTTTTTTTTAAAGAGAAGATGGATGTTTCCTGAAACCCGTCTCCGCATGGAAACGGAGGATGGACAAGGAGGACAATGAGTTCCCACTTCTCTGTGGCCTGTGCTATGCTCAGTTGCTCAGTCGTGACTGACTATGAGACCCCATGGACTATAGCCGCCAGGCTCCTCTGTCCATGGGATTCTCCAGGCGAGAATACTGGAGTGGGTGGCCCTGCCCTCCTCCAGGGGATCTTCCCGGCCCAGGGATCAATCCCACGTCTCCCGCATTGCAGGCAGATTCTTCACTGTCTGAGCCACCAGGGAAGCCCCTTTTCTTTGTGGTCTAGAGCCACTGTCCTGAAACCTGGCTGCATGTTATACTCACCTGGGTAGGCTCTAGACTTCCCAGTGTCTACACTGCACCTGAAACAGGGATTCAGAATGTCTACACGGGGTCCTGGGCCAGGCGAGTCCAAGGGGGTCACCTGGAGCTTGTCAGCAGTACACAGTCTGCACTGACACCCAAGTGAGTTATGTGCACGTAAGGTTCAAACAGAAAGAACAGAGTCAGTTCAGTCACTCAGTCATGTCGGACTCTGCAACCCCATGGACTGCAACACTCCAGGCCTCCCTGCCCATTACCAGCTCCCAGAGCTTGCTCAAACTCATGTCCATTGAGTCGGTGATGCCATCCAACCATCTCGTCCTCTGTCGTCCCCTTCTCCTCCTGCCTTCAATCTTTCCCAGCATCAGGGTCTTTTCCAATGAGTCAGCTCTTCGCATCAGGTGGCCAAAGTATTGAAGGTTCAGCCTCAGCATCAGTGCTTCCAATGAATATTCAGGACTGATTTCCTTTAGGATGGACTGGTTGGATCTCCTTGTTGTCCAGGGGACTCTCAAGAGTCTTCTCCGACACCACAGTTCAAAAGCATCAATTCTTCAGTGCTCAGCTTTCTTTATGGCCCAACTCTCACATCCGTACATGACCACTGGAAAACCATAACTTTGACTAGATGGACCTTTGTCGGCACAGTAAATGTCCCTGCTTTTTAATATACTGTCTGGAACAATGTGCCGGTGTGTAATAGGCAGCCCAGAGGCGCCGGTTCCTATTGCAGTCACTTACCCATGATGCACCACCTGTGCCCAGGGTCCCTGAGTGGTGGACAGACATCGGCTGGTGCGCCCTGCTTGACCACCACTTCTCAGATTGTTACGTCCAGGGCAGGCAGGGCACTGGGCTCTGGGTCTGAGCAGGGCATCTTTCCCAGGGTGCTGCACTCAGCCCACTAAGCATACTCCCTTCCCTCCTTGGAGCTTCCCTAGTGGCTCAGCAGTAAAAAAAATTCGCCTGCCAATTTAGGAGAAGCAGGAGATGTGGGTTCAATCCCTGGATCAGGAAGATCCCCTGGAGAATGAAACCCCTCCAGTACTCTTGCCTGGGAAATCCATGGACAGAGGAGCCTGGTGGGCTACAGACCACGGGGTCGCAAGAGTCGGACATGACTGAGCAACTAAACAACAAATTCCCACCTTGCCCTCGGGGTGCTGGAACCCTGTGCAGACCCCCAGCAGGTGGGTGCCCCCTCTCTGCTCATGCGTCCCTTAGGCAGCTGTTACACAGCCTTGCCTTTCGCAAGCTCTGCCTGATGCTGATAACAAACCTGCCTCCTGGGCCCTGGCCACGACACCTGGGGTCTCTGCCCCACTTCAGATGAGCGTGTGGGGCCTTATCTCTACCTGAGGTGTTGGTCCCTCTGCACATCTTTCTTACCTCCTCCAGCCTGAAACCTCAGGCTAAGCCCTACCCCCAGAAATTCTGCCCTGGCCCCCTTGTACACCCCGGCAGGTCTTGTCCCCCAGAAGAGCCAGGCCTGGCCGTTCCAGAAGATTCCACCCCCTCTGCACACCCCACACTGATTTTGCCCTTGAGAAGCCTTTGGTTGGCGGCATAGGCTTATATGATGGGGAAGTTTATCTATGGGTGAACACTGATTATCACCCCTCATCTGGCTGGATCAGGATGCAGGTGGGGAGATGAGACTGGGGTGGGGGAAGGGTCATGGAAAGAAGGAGGAAATGGAAGAGAATGGGTGGGGAAGCAGAGACCTACCTCCACGTGGGGACTTGGGGAGTGCAGAGATGGAGAGGGAATTTTAAAGATACATCGCTGCTTATTAAAAATCTATACTGTGCAAGCAGAGAGCGGCCTGCATTTTCCACAGTGTGGAAGACTAATCGCTGATCAATAGTCCAACAGCAAGGCAATGAAAATAATATATGGGTCTACGTATATGAACATGCTTTTATAGGCATGCATATATACATGTATTAAAATGCATCTTACCGGACAAGCAAGAACAAGGAGCAGCCTCCCAGGCCAGAGAACTAGGAGTGAGACTGGAAGTCCCCAGAGGTGAGCAGTTGCTGAGGCTGGCTCTGCCCCAGGGACATTTGCCAAGGTCAGACACCTGATCATCCTTTTCCGTGACCACACTTGGCTCTGGGGCGGAGGAACGCCTGGGCCGCCCAGCATGAGTTAGATAGGGAACCTCACGGAGAGCTGGACTCTCCCAAGGGCCGTGCTTTCACTGCTGGAATAAGTTACTAGGAAAAAGGCTGAATAAACAAGGACAGTAGTCTACATCAAGCTTGGCACTGGGGAAAAAAAGAATCTCCCTGAAGCAGTAACCACCAGCCAGCCCCAGTGCAGGCTTTACACTGGCCCTGCGGACCACGAATCCCCGACGAAGACTTCAATCTAATGGGAGGCAACTCAGAGTGACCCTTGGAATCCTGCTGAGCAGACGTGAATAATCTCTGGAGGTTCCCATTTCCAGTGTAAGCCTCGAAGCATTACCAGTGATTAAGTAGAAAGGACAGCTCCCCAGATGGCTCAGTGGTAAAGAATCCACCTGCCAAGCAGGAGTCGCGGCTTCGCTCCCTGGGTTGGGAAGATGCCCTGGAACCATTAGAGGCAACCCATTCCAGTATTCTTGCCTGGAGAATCCCCTGGAGAGAGGAGGCTGATGGTGACGATGGTGGTGGTGGTGATGACAGGGACGGTGATGTCACCCGACATTATTGAGTGCTCTGCGTCTTGCAATGTTTCAGGCTCTTTAGATGGATCCTCTGCTTTAACTTTGATAATAACCCTTCAGAGAGTAGATTCCTGGTTGCTGTGATTTGACAGAGAAGGAAACGGCATCTCAGGGAGGTAAAGTGATTCACTCAGCATCACAGAGCAAGTAGCTGACGGACCTGATGTTCACGCCTCAGAGTCTGACTCAAGCTTTGTGCTCTAACCGCTGTGAAACACTGCCTTGTCCACCCCAGGCTGTGAGCACCTCCAGGACAGAGCCGCTCTCTGAGCTCTCCCTGTGACCCCGGCTCCGAGACTGGGGGCTGCACACGGCTGGTGCTCCAAAAGGCCTTAGTGTGGCCTGTGCACAATGACCTTTGCTGATGCAAAACCCCGCCCTGCGCTGACACAGTCCCTTTACAGGCAATAAGCCTATCAACGGATCTGAAACCATCGTAGATTCATGAATAAAAGCTTCGTTGGCCAACGCAGGTCCCTGGCCTGACTCTTCTGAAAGCATCCTTTCTGGGACATCCTATGGTCTGCTTTACAATCAGTCGGGCCACCCAGAGTTTGTTGTCCCAGCCCCGTCCAGGCCCCCAGAGACCCAGGGATCCTGGCTGATCCCTGAGCCAGTGGGAGAGGACCTGTGATGACCCTTAGACTCAGCTGCCTGGGGTCTCAAAGGAAGAAGGGTTGGGGAGG